>CM029013.1:230824328-231256828 GCA_016801055.1 Panax notoginseng | reverse complement strand
TGATTGCATCAAGTGCTTTTCAAGCTGGTGCATCTATTCTCAAGGTAATAGAATGAATAGTGGTCATACTCTGAAGGTTGTCCATGTGAGCAAACAAATAACACTCAAAATAATTTATATGAATAGGAATATGTTTTCATCGATTCTGCCAGACGCTTCAAGGTATGGCCAATACAATTTCTTTTCTTTGAAGAAATTCACTGCCACTTTGTTATTACTGTTTTCATGCTCACAACATATTCCAATTTCCAAGTGATGATGTTTTTAAATTTTCTTAAACTATACAGGGAAAGTTGCTTGACATATTTGTTGTAAATTCTTTTGGATCAGGATTCCAAGTAATTATTATATGGCTTGATGTTATTATATATATGCAAATTGATGAGTTTGAGTATTTTATTTACTATTTGCACCACCTTCTTGTTTGATGGACTATAGGTTCATAGGTTCACAGATTATTAATGTTATCTTGGTAATAATGGTACTAGTGGTTGTCATAAATCAATAAAATTTTGATGCTTTAAATCCTTGAGCAGGTGTACATTATACGTTGTAAATAATGTTGCTGGTGTCACCAACTTATTATAAATTTTGGCCAATGGAATCCTTGGACATAATTTCAAATGTAATTTCATGTACTGTGGCATCTGATTCTCTAAGAGGTCACCGAAAAGGAAGGATCTATTTTTGTGTTTCTCATGTGTGTGACCAGTGGTAACAGGGACAGGAGATTTCTAATGAATAATTTTTACTAAATTGTGTTCTAGGAAGAGGTTCATTTCGTGGACAATTGAATGGAGGTTTCATTCAATAGATGTTGTATTGCTTGACCATGGGTGCGCATCAATCTAAATCTGTATGTGGACTTTCTTCCCTTAGAATTTATCTTTCTTTGTCTGAAATATGTTTCCTGTTTTAAGATACATGTAAGAACTTAGAAGATTGTAGTCACTTTTTACAGCTTCATGCTGATAAGGGTGTGAGCTTCTATAATCTTCCACTAGCCATAACACCTTATCTATCCATCTAAAGGTATAATGTTAGAGGTATATCCTCTGAAAACCTTAAGAATCCTTGTTTGTAGGGAACAATAAATATCTTGAAGCCAAAAATTGGCCTAGTGCTTGAAGACACGAGAGTTACTTAGCTTAGGGAAATCAGTAGCCCATATGATTATGATGTGAATGATTTACTTGATTATAACAGATTTTCCCATCTTCACTTTGCCTCCTTCTCTTAGCCTACTAATGATACTACAATTAACTTGAACATTATATCTGTGATTAAGGGAATGATAGTTGGTCATGCTTACTACTTTCTTGAAGATGTGTATCCACGGAAATCTAACTATCTTCACTTTGCCTCCTTCAATAATTGGTGTCCTTTCTATATAGAAATCTAAACATTGTTATTTAAGATTGTGTGATGGTATTTAATATTGTGTGATGCTTGTGGTTGTTGAATGTGACTGAATTCTGACTTGAGGTCAACATATAATAATAATCTACAAGTCTTGTAACAGAAAAAATGTTTACCACTGTGCTTACTGAAATTAATTCATGAAATGGCCGATTAAGATTCTAATTTTTTTCTTGTAACAGAGCAATCATATAGTCAAACTAAAGGTTCTTTTTCTATTTGGATTTGTAGCAAATGATATTGTGATTGCCTATTTGTCTTTTTCTGCTTATGAGCAATACGGTGTACATTAGTACCACGTAGCAACTCTATTGTCTTTGTGTATTGATTTTGGCACTAAGTGCCTCTGGTTACCTATTTACTTCATTTTCTTGACTAGCTATTATTTTTAAATATGTGCAGGAAGACTGCTTCTATGACCTGCCTTACAATACTGGGTATCAAATTTTCGTGCTACGTTTACGGAAGACAAGGGACAAAATTATAAAGTGTAATTTCTCTATATATGTAGATATATACTTTGATTGAAGAACCGTGGTAACTTTAGATGATTAATTGTAAAGATAATGAATGATTATGTAGTGGATGATTTTATTAAGTTAATAATGTTTTAGTTTTTTGTATTTTTACCATTATTTGCTATGGGGATATTGAGCCAGTCAGGTACACAAAAAGAATGTCAAATTTTGATTTGGCAACAATATAATTCGTTACCAAAGCATTGAAAAAGTTTTAATATAGCAACAATTTTTTATACATTTAGCAACGAATTTTCGTTGCTAATGGCATTAAAAATATAATATTTGACAACGAAAAATTAACCTAATAACAACGAAGAGGATATTGTTCCTATTACTAAAATAAAAGGTAACGTTTTTTATCGTTGCAAATCATATCAACTTTCGTTGCACATATAAAGAAACAACAACATATAATGTCGTTGCTAATCGACGACTTTCGTTGCTATTAAAAAATAACCAGCAACAAATATTTTCGTTACTGATTCAGCATAATGTCGTTGCCAAATAATATAATCAGCAACGAAAATCGTTGCTAAAAATTTTACATTCCGCAACGAAAGCAAGTTTAGGCAACAATTTTCATAATTTACTGCAACGAAAAATGTCGTTGCAAAATGGTGTCAATTGCAACGAAAATACATAGTCGTTGCAAAAAAAGAGAGTTCATTTCGTTGCCAATTAGCAGGCTTTTGCAACGAAATGGGGTTTTTAGCAACGAAATTTTAATTATTCTGCAACAATACATTTTGTTGCTAAAGGATCGATGTCTCTGTACGTAAGCCAAATTTCGTTGCAAAATGTAATACTTTTGGCAACGAAAAAAAAACGTTCGTTGCGGAACAATTAGCAATGCTCATTGCACAACGAAAGACGCAACGACATTAAAGTCGTTGCCAAAACCCTTTTGCAACAAAATTTGGCACCTTTAGCAACGAAAATTGGTTGTTGCTAAAGCCCTATTTTTTTGTAGTGTATTATTTAATTCCTAAAGGAGTTTGAGAATTAATTAATAAAAGTACTCTCATATATTCCTAATAAGATTAAGAGGTAAAATTAATTAAAAGAGTTTAATTAATTATCCCTAATAATATTAGGGAGCTTAATTAATTAAAGGAATTTAATTAATTAAATAATACCCTATTTTCTAATTAGATTAGAAGGTTTAACTGATATCTTTATAAGAGGAGTCTTATATCAAATATCAATATACGTAATTCCAATAGTTAGGAGAGTACACCTTTTCTATGAGAGATAGAAAACTAGGATTTTTTCAAATACCCATCTTCTTGAATTTTTCTTCTTCTTTGGTGGATCACCTCTAGAGGCCAAACACTTGGGTGGCTAACGTTGATCAAAGGAAGGAATCAAACCCGGTGGATTCAAGTTGAACGCGAAAGGATTTGGAGGTGAACTTGTACCTGAGAAAGCTCGAATCTTCAAGGGTATGATTCTTGTTCTTTATCTTTTCGTTAAATAATAATTGTGCATAAAAGATGATCCGGGTATATAGTTTGTAAAATTTTAAAACTCTATTTTATCACGTTTTCGCTTATTTTGTGCAATTTGATTGCGTTCAGGAATATTACAAACCTAACACAAACCTTAGGAGTTAATTACTTTGCAATCCAGCTAAAGGATGAGAATGAGGTGAAGAGTGACCGGCGGCGGCGTGTGGACCGGTGGCGTGTGGAGTGAGCAGCTCGGAGAGAGAAGAGGGTCAGGAGGTGAACTGAGAAAGAAATTAGAGAGATAGCAGAGAGAGTGAGAGAAGATAAATTAGTGGTAGAAATGAAATATGCTGAGGCAGCTGCTAGTATTAGGTCTTATAAGTTAATCCCGACAGAATATCTGTCGAAGATACATCCCTCGTAATTAATTTATTTTCGACGCAACTTCTGTCAGATTTAAATGATTTTCAGTCGAAAATAGAGTTGGCGCTGACGGGAGTTTGGCGCCAAGGTCTGGCTCCTATCTCCGACAGAATTCCGTCGGATATATACTATTTCTAAGGGAATTATTTTTGACCGAATAATTCGTCGAAATTAGACTACTTCCGAGAGAATTAATTCCGTTGGAAATAATTTCTTCGGAAATAAAGTTTTTTCTTGTAGTGAACACATATACAAATTTTACTAGGTCCACTACAAGAAAAATATCTATTTCTGACCGAATATTCCGTCAGAATACAGATATTTTCGACGGAATATTCCGTCAAAAAGTCAGTCGAATTAATGGCCATCGAACTTAAATCCATTGAAAATTCGGTCGGTAAAATATATGTATGACGAAATTATTTTCGACAACGTGTTCATCGCAACTACATTAACCTCGACAGATTCAATTTCATCATAAATAATTCGTCGAATTAAACGTGTTACGTGACCCATCCCGGAGATGGGGAAATCCTTTACCCCGACGAAAATTTCGTCGGAAATATCATTCATTCTGTCGAAAATAGTGTTTTTTAAATAAATTATATTCCTTATTCCCGATGAAATTTCTGTCGGTTTTACCTTATCCCGTCAAAAATATAAATATTTTTTTTTAAACAATTTTTTTATTTTGCATTTTTTAGGTTTTTAAACATCATTTTTGTACTTTTACCTGGTTTATCCCAACAATACAGACAATAATTTTCAATAACTACATCCAACAACTAATAACAACATATATCATAATCAACCCATAATACAATGTTGTATATACATTTCTTTGAATACATTTTAACGTTAAATAAAGTGGCAATTATAAACTAAACTACAAAACTACAAAGAATAACAAAACAACTAAACTAAAATTATAAACTACAATGATGTAGCTTATAAACTTCAAAACTAAATTGCAAAATACAATTACAAAGATATACACAATGATCCTGTACAGATAACAATGATGTTTATATGTAGTTTGTACTTTCTATGGTATAACTTATAAACTACAACGAACAATGATATGGCATCGATTCAGATAACATCTTGTAAAAGGCATCAGCTGTATCATTTGGCATGTGTTGAGCACTGCTTGACGAATGCTCATTTTTAGCCCAGTCAATATTGGTAGGGCCATGAGCATCGACCAACATCTTCATGACATCATAGTTATCGGCATATGAATCCTGTTCAATTGGTTGGTCTACAGTACTTTCGGTCACTTCTCTCAGCTCAGCTGATTCCCCGTGATGAATCCATACCTAATACCCATCCACAAACCCACGTGAAATTAACATGTCGAATTTAATTTCATCGACTTTCTTCCAGATCATGTTTTTACACTTGACACACGGGCATCTCATCTTTTCGTTCGGTTCATCAGTATGTTATATTGCTTTGTTCATAAAATTGCACACCCTATCACAGTATGCATAAACTAATCCCCTCCCATCAATCTGTATCCTACAATACATCCAACTCCAGTCGACTAATATCTTTAATTGAAGAAAAAACACCTGTATTAGAAAGAGAATGTTCATGTATGTTGTGACGCCCCCAAAATAGGTATACATCACCCATTCTGATTCGCCAAATACATGGTACAAAACTCAAATACAAACTTAAATTATACAACTGTTAAATGTCGTGCAAAATACGATAAAACATAAGTTGTGAGTTTTAATACAAATATTGTCTCCTAGATAATATCCAAACTTAAAATAAGTCTTCATTACAATTATTATCACACTATTCTTATAGAATAATGAGGACTATTATAGCAACCATCTTGGACCAATACTCAATTCCCTGACTAGTCCCAACTATATTCTCATTTTTTGAAGAGAACAATGAAAGAAAAGGGTGAGCTCAACTAGCCCAGTAAAAAATATTATGACTAAGATAATGTAGAATAAATTATCGTTAGCACTCAATAGTGTAAAGACTGATAGAATACAATAGACAACAAGTTTTAGATCAACAACTACAGCAGAATAAGCAATCCATTAGAAGAGTCAAGTAGAGCATGATATCCACTATCTTCTACGATTTAAAAGTTTATCATCAATTTTATCGCTGAGAATCAGCTTAATAAATAATCCACATCACTGAATTATCCATGCACTACGGGCCAAGGATATTCGTGTTATCACCAATGGTCATGATCAAGCCAAATAACAATTCATCTTTTCACCCTTGGCCGAAGAGAACGCATGGCCATGATCATACCAACAACTCTCCATCAATGCACTACGGGCCAATGAGGACTTTTACCACATCATTTGTAACATTACAGGTCATAATTATACTGAATAATTTCTAGTCATGATCATACTAATCAACAGTCCATTTATGCACTACGGGTCAAATATGACTTTTATCACAATATAAGCATGAGGATGATGACAATGATATAAACATTAATCAAACGAAATCAAGGATAAATATTAAAGGCTTTAAATTTATGCAGAGTTTAAAAATGTTCAAATTGTGAACATGATAACTGCTTTATGGAGTAAAATTCAAGAATAATATTCACGTATCAAAAATAATTTGGACAAAAAAGAATCAATTTTTTGTCGTGAATAGTACCCCGGGTGAATAGTACTCGAGTGAATAGTACCCCGTGAATAGTACTTTACGAATAGTATCTCGTGAATAGTACTTCGTGAATAATGTCGTACGTATGAATAGTACCCATGAATAGTACTCCGGCATGAAAAGCTTAAAATTTAACAAGAATGTTCAGAAAAATATCATTGTGAAACGATACTAGATGAAACATAAATTTCAATGATATTCTACTAATTTTTAGTAGTATAGAAGCAATACTTAAAAAATGAGTGTAGAATTCAGAATCTGAAACGAAATAATATTACTTACATACCGCAGAGTATGGAAGAAAATATTATTTCTTACTAATATTGAATAAAAATAATATCTCTTACGACTATTGAACGAAAATAATATTCCTTATGAATTTTAAACGAAGATAATAATCCTTACGAATATTAAATGAAGATAATATTTCCTGAAAATATTGAACGAAATAAAATTTCTTACGAATACGAAAAATAATATCGTAAGCAAATATGAAATAAATAATACCCCTTACCTCAAAAGGAGAGTAATTCCAACTGGTATAGCGGAGATATTCTTGAAGAAAACTTGCACTATTTTCTACACTCAAATCTTCCTTAAACTCTAAAGAAATACACTCAATATTATAGAAGAAGAATTCTCTGATCCTGGTGTGATTTTTTTTTCTAAATTGAGCATCCTATTTATAGGAGAATGACAAGATACTATTTGAATTAGAAAATCACGGAGTGCATAGTGAAAATTTGAACGAATTCACAGGCGTCGGCTAAAATATTTTTGATTTTACTATGCAACACTATACTGCACTATGCAGTACTATGCAACACTATACAAATAATAAAATATAATATATTCTATTTTACATAAAAAAATAAAACTTATATATATATATATATATATATATATATATATATATATATATATATATATATATTGTTCGGATCTTAAGCTCACCCCTTATCCAACTCACTCGAGCTCACCCCCCTTTAGCGACGGACCCGACGACGGTTCGGTCATACAACCGTCGCCTATACTTTTAGCGACGGACAACATATAGCGTTACTAAAAGTATAGACGACAGTTGTATGACCGAACCGTCGCCGGGTCCGTCGCTAAAGGGGGGGTGAGTTCGGGTGAGTTGAATAAGGGGTGAGTTTAAGATCCGAACCGTATATATATATATATATATATATATATATATATATATATATATATATATATATATACTTATATATATACATATATAAAATAAAATTGAGATAATTTCTACCGATAATTTTGAAAAATGGGTAAGTGGGGGTCCATATAATAAGCAAAATTTACCACAAATACTTCATAAAAATCCCCTCTATTTATCTCAACTCACTTGGCTTCACGAAAAATATTTTTAATAACATTTATCATTAATATTATAACTCACAATATTTACAACCACATCATTCTCAGGAAAGAGGGGGCTTTCTGATAAGGATTTCTCCTTATTGGCGCGCAATTGGGTGACCAAACCCCTTTCCTCGACATAACATTCTAGACATCGTCAATAATAAAAATAATACTATGAATAACTTCGTCGTCTCAATTATTGATTTAATAATATAAAATATTGTGACAATAATTGAATCAATAACGTGAGATACTATGCAGCAATTACTGTGACAATAATTGAAATAAACTGAGTGACTTCTCACGTAAGCATCAATAATCAATACTGTGTGCTACTATGCAACCACGCGTATTACTGTACTTTTATCACCAGGTATTTCAATAGTTAATGGTAAAACTTTCGCTGTTATTTTTATAAAAAGATATTTCTGTCGTTTTCTAACTCCGATAGTAATTTTGTTGTGGGGTCCACCAATGATTGTGCCATCGTACGAATATTCCCTGATAAAACAAATATTTCCCGACCAATCGAATATTTTATAACAATTTTCTTACTTTACAAAATTTGTAAATATTACCCACAACTATAACATTATAACAAATCCACATCATAATATTCAAAAAAATATTTCGAGAAAATTAAATCTTTATTCATAAAAGTTGGGGTCATACAATCTCCCCTTCTTATGAAATTTTGTCCTCGAAATTAACGTACGTACCTGGTATGCCAAATAGGTGAGGATACCTTGTTTTTATTTTGGATTCTAACTCTGGAGGTATAACCTTTGAGCGTAGAATATGATCCTTCTTGGCCAAGATTTTAACAGGTATGTCCTCATACGTTAAATCTTTTGCTATCTCATCTAGTTCTAATTCAATAATGTGGTTTGAGTCGTCCACATATTTACGTAACATCAATACGTGAAAAACGTTATGAACATGCGACATACTTAGCGGTAAAGTGAGTCTATAGGCCATAGTTCCTATTCGATCAAGGATTTCAAATGGACCAATTAAATCGAGGGTTGAGATTTCCTCTCTTCATCGATTCTTGCTTTTAGAATAATGCCTTCTTGTACCTTCTTCTTCTTATTCATCAACTCTAAGTATGTAGCTTGAGCGGATTTAACTTTATCGATTATAATCGGTTCTACTCGTATATTTGTTATCATCACGTGGGTTCTTAGAGTCTTTAACTCTATCTTCATCATTTATAATTTATACGAAATGAGTCTTTGTGTTAACAATATCGCACTCGTAAACGCATACGATCTTCTACTTAAAGCGTCAGCTACCACGTTCGCTTTTCTAGGATGGTATTAAATGGTATTATCGTAATCTTTCAACAGCTCGAGCCAATGTCTTTGGCATGTTACGTTCGTTTTGGGTGAATAAATATTTGAGGGTTTTATACTGGGTTCAAGGTCGATACAAAATTCTATTTCATGCTCTGGGGGTAGGCTAGGAGGTTCTTTGGGAAATACATCAGGACATTTATTAACAATAGAAATATCATTCAAATTTGACGTATTTTTGTTTAAATCTGTGACATGGGCTAAGAAAGCTTGACATCCGTTTTTTAATAAATGAATGACTTTATGGCTTGATATGACCATGATTGACTTTAGTGGTTTGGTTACTTGAATTCGCATAATAGGTTGGTTAGGAATATGAAAGCTAACAACCTTACAAAAATAATCAATTTTAGCATGATGATTAGTTAACCAATAAATTCCTAAAATCACATCGAATGCAAGTATTTTCAAAATGATAAGATCGACAGGTAATGTGAGATTATTGATTTGAATCAAACAAGACTTATAAATAGTGGATGTAACGAAGGTTTCTCATAACAGAGTTTCAACAGATAAGTCAAAGTCTAATTTCTCCGGAGTTAAATTTAAACGTTAAGCGCAAGAAGGAGAAATAAAAGAGTGGGTAGAACCGGTATCAAATAAGGTATAGACTTCCTAAGAGTTTATGATTAGCTTACCTGTGATAACTTCGTTCGGGTTCCTCGTCACAAAAAATGCTCTCCCTTAAACTACCGACTTGGACTTATCTGGGACATCCTTTGGCGTCACCATCCTAGCTGGACTTGACTTCACTACACGATAAAATTGAGCTAGGTGACCTTCTCTTTTGTAATTGAAACACGCTTTGGATTGTTGTGTACGGTTTGGACGAATATGTCCCTCCTATCCTCATTTGAAACATACGACCAGTGGTCATTCTCTTTCCTTCGAAACGGGTGCCGGTGCTGCTGTCGATGTCTTTTCGTCATTGTTGAATCTTTTCTTCTTAAAGTTGTTCCCACTTAGTTCACCTCTCCTATTATCTTGGCCATGATTACCACCGAAGTGGTTACCATTCTTGGCATGATAATTTCCTCCACGACGATTATCATTATTCCGATGGCCGTTGCCACCGGTATGATTATTATCGTGTTGTTGGTCGTTACCTTTTGGTTGAGTTGACTCATTATCGTGCTCTACTAACTGAGCCTTATTCACAACATCTGAATATAAACAAAGTTTATGAGTAATGAGGTATTGACGTATTTCGAGTTTCAAACCTCTTAGAAACATTTGCGTCATTCGTTCCTCATTATTGACTAAATGGGATGCAAACCGGGATAACTCCACAAACTTTACCTCGTATTGCGACACAGTCGTATTATTTTGCTCCAGCTTGATGAATTCTACCTCCTTCATGTGACGAATACTTTTGGGAAAGTACTTATCGTTGAACAATTCTTGGAACTTCTCTCAAGACATCTTTAGTGTGGTAGGTTAAGTACGTTTTATAGATTTCCACCAGTAATCTGCCTCTTCACGCAATATAAAGGTGGCGAAGGGAACCTTTTGCTCCTCTGAGCATTCCAAGACATCAAATATCTTGGTGATCTGATTTATCCACGTCTCTACCTTAAGTGATTTTGGTTTTTCTAAAAACTCCAGTGGTCCCAGCTCCTTGAACTGCTTAACCGTGACCAACCGTGAGTTGTCATTGACTCCACCTACATTATGAATAGGAGTCTCTCTCGTTTGGTGTTGCATGAATTCTAAAAAGTTCTTAAACATTCCATCGTTTGTCATTTGGTCGGTGTTATTGTTTACACGAGGATTATTGCCTACCTGATGCACATTATCCTGGTTATTGATTGGCGGTGACTCAACGGTTGAAAGTAGTATGCACACAAGCCAATCATGTTTGATGATAAAATATATACTTTGTAACAATCTTATTCATCTATTAATAAAAAGTATTAATTAATTAAAGGCTTTTAATTATCTACATGATGTTGTTTTACAATATATGATAAACTCATTGTTTTAAACAATGCTTTTAGAATAATGATGATGATCATTCTAATGAGATCTAAATTCTTAGAAAGCTTAAAACTAAAATAGTTCCCAATCGTTAGATTACTAAATTGGGGATTAGTGAATCCGGATAGATTGGTACATACGTTGCTTGCTCATTGGATGAGGATGATTGATCTCATGATCATTTGTGTGGAGACACTAAAGCAATTATATAGGTGCTTATTAGAGAATAAGTTCACTGAACGTGACTCGCTAAGGAATACCTAATGGAGTTTTGCTTGACTGTCAATAAGAATTCCTGTAGTGATAGTAGTACAAATAATCATTGGACTTGAGATCATCATAGTATCTTGTGTTTGATGAGTTATACTTTGACTTATTCCTTAAGACCCTTAGGGTATATCAAAGGGTATGCTTGGGCATAATAAGTTGTACATGGAGATAATGTATGATCAATAAAGAATCTACCACTTCTAGTAAAAGAAGAGAAATGTTCTATGTGATTCGATAAATGACAACCCAGTAGTCCTTGGCCAAGGCAGAATAAAATTAGAAAGGAGTTTCTAATTTACATTATTTGGTGTTGTGTATTTAAGAATCGAAATACATATAATTAAATAAATAAGACTTGACAGTAATTCTGTGTCTTATATTTAATTGGGACATTGTATGGTGAAAGGATTGAATTGTACGGTAACTATTTACTCAAAGGTTCTTTTATGATTAATGTTGAAATCTATATTATCTGAAAAGTCGTTAATCGCTAGGGAGGCTTATCCCTATTGTAGAATAAATATTATTTATTTAAATAAATTAATAGTTTAATTTATTTATTTAAATAAGATTAGAATTATTCTAATTGATTTATTCATAACCGGTTTAATATGGAGAACCTAAAGGATCACACCATAAAAGGAAGAATAATTATTTAAGAAGTTAATGGCATAATCGTAATAATAAGTTAAGTATATTTAATTTAATCTATGGTGATAGAATAAATTAAATACCTTAATATTTATTATTTAATATTTTGAAAATATTAAATATAAATTAATAGGAGGAGTCTTATTATTATTATTAATATTATTATTTTTTAATTTTTAAAGGAGTTTAGGAATTAATTAATAAAAGTACTCTCAAAATCCTAATAAGATTATGAGGCTAATTAATTAAAATAATTTAATCAATTATTCCTAATAAGATTAGGAGCCTAATTAATCAAAAGAATTTAATTAATTAAAATAAAACTCAATTCCTTAATTGTTAAGGAGGGTTGCCCACATCTATAAATAAGAGGAGTCTTATTATGAGTGAGGTGGTTGTTAAAGTTTTCATAGAATACGTAATTCCAATAGTTGAGAGAGTACGCTCCTTTTCTATGAGAGATAGAAAAACTAGGATTTTGCCAAACGCTCATCTTCTTGAATCTTTCTTCATTCTTGGTGGATCACCTCTAGAGGCCAAACACTTGGGTGGCTAACGTTGATCAAAGGAAGGAACCAAACCCGGTGGATTCAAGTTGAACGCGAAAAGGATTGGAGGTGAACTTGTACCTGAGGAAGCTCAGATCTTCAAGGGTATGATTCTTGTTCTTTCTTTTTCGTTTAATTAATAATTGTGCATAAAGGATGATCCGGGTATATGGTTTATAAAATTTTAAAACTCTGATTTTCTACGTTTCCGCTTATTTTGTGCAATTTGATTGCGTTCATGAATATTACAAACCTAACAACGGTCTCATGTGCTCCATTGCTTATCTCAACAATTTCTGATGCCATTCTCAAACACTGTCACGAAACAAGAGTTAATTGACATGCCACTTATTATCCCTATATTCTGACCGACCAATTAAATAACAAATAAGCTTAGGTAGGACATACTAGCGAAGGATTTACCCGTCTCTCCCCTTCTAGTTCTAGCCTCACATCTCAGTAAGGGATCATATCCCTAAGCTTTGATACCAACTGTGACGCCCCCAAAATAGGTATACATCACCCATTCTGAGTCGCCAAATACATGGTACATAATTCAAATACAAACTTAATTTATACAATTGTTAAGTGTCATGCAGAATACGACAAAACATAAGCTGTGAGTTTTAATACAAATATTATCTCCTAGACAATATCCAAACTCAAAATAAGTCCTCATTACAATTATTATCACACTATTCTTATAGAATAGTGAGGACTACTATAACAACCATCTTGGACCATCATTCCATTCCTTGACTAGTCCTAGCTATATTCTCATTTCCTGAAGAGAACAATGAAAGAAAAGGGTGAGATCAACTAGCCCAGTAAAGAATATTATGACTAAGATAATGTAGAATAAATACAGATAACAAATGTAAGACCCCAACTTTTTATGAATAAATATTTAATTTTCTCTAAATATTATTTTGATTAATAAGGTGTTAATTTGATATAATGCTATAGTTATAAGTGATATGCGCAAATTTTACAAAGTAAGCAAGTTGTCATAAAATATTCATGTTGTTAGGAAATATTCTTTTTCTCGGGGAATATTCGTACGACGGCCCAATCATTGGTGGACCACATAACGGAATAACTGTCGGATATAGAAAGCAACAAAAATAATATTTTTTATAAAAAATAATGGCAAAGCTTTTATCGTTAACTGTTGAAATAACCGATGATAAAAGTACAATAATACGCGTGGTTGCACAGTAGCACACGAGATTGCACAGTATCTCTAATTATTGATTCTTACGTAAGAAGTCACTCAGTTTCATTCAATATTTGCCACAGTAGTTTTTGCATAGTATCTCATATTATTGATTCAATTATTGTCACAATATCATTTACACAATATTTTATATTATTAAATCAATAATTGACATGACATAATTATTCACATTATTAGTTAAGCATTATTGGCAATGTTTAGAAAGTTTTTTGAGGAAAGGGGTTAGGTTATATAATTGTGCGACAATAAGGATAAATTCTTATCGGAAAGCCCCCTCTTTCTTGGGAATGATCTGGTTGTTAATATTGCGAGCTTATAATATTAATTGTACATAATTATTATGTGGTGGATATTGATTCAATTTTTGATATAAATGATAGAATTTATCATGAAATATTTGTTGGAAGTTTGACATATTTTTCTATGGAATCACAATTATCTTCTTCGAAAAAATATTCATTCAAATATATTATTATTGTATTGCATTATAATAGTATAATGTGATAATATAATAGTATAATTTTATAATTTAAATGGTATTATTTTTATAATAATATATAATTTTTAGCATGTGAATAAAAGTGGAGTGAAAGTTATCATTTTGGTTTTGAATTCCTTTTCCAAAAATCATTTCGTGCATATCTCTTCCACTACATGGAAAAGCCTTATTTCCGACGGAATTTTCCCTTGGAAATAAGCCTATTCCGTCGAACATAGGTTATTTTCGATGGATTATTCTGTCGAAAATTCGGTCGTATATAAACCCGTCGAAGATACCATCCGTCACAAATTCCGTCGTACATACCTAATCTACGACAGATTATCTCTAACGGAGTTTCATCGAACATAAGCTATTTATGACTGAATAAATATGACGAATCTTTCTGTCGAGTATAATATTCCTTTATTTTCGACGGAATATTCCCTCGAAAATATCCTATTTCTAACTGAAAATTAAAATATATCGGTATTTATCAAAAAATGGCTGATTATTAAATTCGACAGAAATTCCGTCGGAACTACCTTATTCCATTGGAATTAACTTTTTTTTTTAAATGAAGATTTTAAAAGTGCAGTTTCCAGGTGTTTAAACCCATTTATGTACCTATAACCTGTTTTATCCCAATACACAGTAATATAAACTTGTATCTCACATTCAAATATTCAACATAGCGCTAAAAACGATAGCAACACATCAAGAAAAACGTAATCTACTAACTGATTATCATCAACACTACTAAGCTAACAACTACAAATATAAGCTAATGTTCCATAAATGATAAACAATATACTTTACAATACTTATACAGACACAATTAGACACTATAATATATACAAATATTCTACAATAGCATGAATACAAATGAACTATAAACTAGTAAAAGTATCATCATCGGGTGGAAATCAGTGTCGTCCGCCTGCTCATTATCTCCAGTCCGCTCGCCATCGCCACCCTGTTGATACACTACAAGAAAAAGGTTTATCAGCGACCGTGTATTAGTGACCGTACGCGATCGCTGATAGATATCAACCACTGACTGCGGTCGCTGATAGTCGTTACACAAAATCTGGTCACTGGGATGCACATCAGCGACCACTACTAGCGACCGATACATCTGCGACTGCTATGAGCGACCGAAATGACAAATTCTGTCGCTAAGCTGAGTCAGCATGGTCCAGAACCAAAGCTGACGTGGTTCACGTGTCAGCGACTGCTATCAGCGACCGCATACGGTCTTTGATAGCCTCGAATGTTTAGCCGTCGCTAATAACTATCAGCGATCGCATACGGTCGCAGATCTGAAAAAACTAAGAACTAGATTTTTGCTATTTTGTAGAATTCCCAAAAACCTGTATCTGTTTTGTACCTGATTTATCCCAACACACATACAAAACAATATAAATAGCATGCACAACAATATAAACATCCATCGTCCACCGACACATACACGACGATGACAGTTAAACCAGCAAGGCTTTCGACCTTTTGATAGATTAAACGACTTTGTATGCTCCATACAATACGGACAAGCCAACTTCCCGTGTGTACTCCATCCAGCTAATATACCATAAGATGGGAATTAACTTATAGTCCACATAACCGTTGCCCTAAGGTTGAAATTTGTTTTCGTTGCAACATCCCAAGTCTGTACTCCATCCTCCCACAATACCTTCAACTCGTCTGTAAGAGGTCTCAAGTAAACATCTAAGCTCTTTCCAAGACTCTTAGGACCAGGAACCACGAGTGAAAGAAACAAGTATGGCTGTTTCATACACATCCAAGGAGGTAAGTTGTACGGAGTAACGATCATAGGCCAACATGAGTACGGAACAGCTGAGTGGCCAAACGGATTGAAACCATCGGTGGACAATCCAAGCCTCACATTTCTAGGTTCCAATGCAAACCCAGGATGTGCTAAGTTGAAATCTTTCCAAGCCAGCCCATCTGCGGGATGATTTAGTTCTCCATCTTTAGCTGGAGATTTAGCATGCCAACTCATAAGTTCAGCTGTTCTTGAAAATATGTACAATCTTTTTAGCTGATGTGTTATTGGAAAATACCTTAGAATCTTAAACGGTATACTTGATTTTTTTGTAGTCACACCCTCTTTATTAGGCCTAAACCGATCATGACTACAAAACGTGCACCTTGTCATCTGTTCATTTTCCTTATAAAATAACATGCAATCGTTGGGACATGCATCGATCTTTTGGTATCCAAGACCCAACTTCTTCACTATTTTCTTACAAGAGTAATAGTTACCTGATAATTTCTCACCGTCAGGTAACATACTCTTAATGGCCTTCAAGAGCGACTCAAAACACTTATGGCTTATGTTGTGATCAACCTTGATGTTAAGTAATGTCGCCACTGTAGACAATGTAGTGTGTTTGGTGCAACCATGCCACAATGGCTCGGTACCCTCGTCTAACAATTTAAAGAAGTCTTTGGCATCATAATTCATAGGTTGCTCTCTGCCTTGTTCCCAATCTAAATCTGGCCCTACAATATCATGAACCATTTCATTCATACGATGAGTACTACTGCCCGAATTGTGTACTTTTGTGATGCCACCATCTCTTCTCTGCCCATGTGCCCACCAGCATTCTTCGTAATTTCTCATGAACCCAAAAACAAGTAAATGATAGTTTACCACGTCTCTGTCCATATAATTTACATTCTTACACTTCAAACATGGACATCGTATCTGCGACTGACCATTCATACATTCCGGGTGACTATACGCATAATCTAAAAATACTTGGCAACCAACTCTAAATTTAGCTGTAGCACCTATCTTGGCACTTGACTTTCGTCGTGCCATCCAACTACTGTCTGAATAGAGGTCCATGATACCACGGTACCTATGTTGACATGAATTATTGTATTCCCTTATTAGAGATTTACAATTCAGCTCAATCCCATTTATGATGCTTATAAATACATATAGATGTATATGTACATATATAACATGAGTGTGCATTATATATGATTATTCGGGAATTGAACAAGGATACATGCCAAAACAAATTTACACATCTTGAGATCGACTACCCAAAGCCATGGTATATTGTTGTCATCCTACATGTTTTAACTGACACCAACCTAAAGACAATAGATTCCTAGGGGTAGAATATGAATCATTGCATCATGCACGGTCTGCATATGCATTGGGACAAGTCTACATTATTTTTCTTTGCATATATATAGGTATAATATAAATATACACCTTTGTTCAGTTACCCGACCAACGAAAAAATTTCGGCAGAGTCTCCCCTATAATATGGACTATCCACATGCACGAGGGCATGCATATATGACCATTTGTAGGCATATAAGAGCAACACAGATGTATAAGCAATTAACATAACATCACATATATTAAACACCAAGGAAGTATAACACAACAGTGAATACGAATGCATATATGGCCATTTGACTAGCTTATATATGAAGATTTAGATAATGCTGGAGGTTTTGGAAACATATCATTATTTATGAGCATCCTCCTGCCTGGAATTTTTGAAATTGCGTGATATGCCTAATTACGTGATCAAGGATTCCAAGAGTAGAATTTCAAGGGAATTAGAATCCCCTATTTTGGGAATATCAGAATATATTTACTTCATTATAGTTTAAGGTATTTGGTGAAGATGACTGTACACTGTGGTATCATGCCTTATCTGAAAATAACTTGCCTCAGCTCTATCGAAATTCCTTTTCTTTTTGTATCTTTTTTGGGGGTGGTGAAGAAGGATTAAGTATCGCTTAGTTCACAAAGGTCAAAAGGTAATCTTAGTGCAAAATGAATGACCATATCAGCCTTTTGAGAAAACCAAGTAGACATGATTTAAACATCAACATCCTCAATACTTATCAAACATACTATTTCAAGAATAGTAACAGAACAAATCACAATCAAGAGGCAAACTTAGGTGTGAGGTGGATAAACTTGTTATTAGGTTTGTGAAATGTAATTCTTTGATATTCCAATACATTGAGCCACAGGGAAAAACATCTCGTGAAAGAATTCAAACTTAAAATTTATAATATTCCACTCCTTTAAATTATCATTACAAACAAAGACATTTGAAAGTAGAATGGTGCATAATCAGAACCAAATTCAGCATTGTATATAACAATATTTCAGTCGGTTACTAAAAATTACTAGTTAAAGATCTAGTTTTTAACATGAAAGACATTACCATCATTTGTTTCTCCTTCAACTTGCCGAAGAACAGAAAATAATTGTAAAATTCAATAACTTAATGCAGATCTCCAACACATTTTAAGACCCTCCACTCTAATCAGCAGAGACAAAAGAAAGCATCACTTTAAAATGAATCAATAAACTATTATAATTAACCGAAAACTACATATTTCAGCAAACCCCCAACAGAAAATTAGAGGCAAAGCCTACCAACAATCCATATAATCAAGATACCTAACCTAAGACCCATAATCACAAAAAAAATTTAATTAATTAACCCAATAAAAAAGGGAGAGAATACCTCAGATAGGGAGATTGACAATCAAGAGGAGAGGCGGTGGAGGAATGGGCGAGGCGGTGGCGGTGGCGGTGGCTGGCTTCTCCTTCTTCTCCTTCTTCTCCCCCTTTCTCCCTCTTCTCTCTATTCTGCTATCTCTTTTTTTTCTTCTTCGCGTCTATGTCGAGCGAATGACTGAAACTGGTAACATTAAGAATGATCAGCGACCGCATGCGGTCGCTGATATTAAGTGGTCGCACAAAACCTTGGTGCCAACATTTCGTGCCAAATTTTACGAGGTAAATTTGTGCTAGCGACCTCTCAGCGACCGCATGCTGTCGCTGATATTAAATATCGACTAGATTAAATGTCGGTTGTCGATGACGGTCGCTGTAACTATTATCAGCGACCGGAGCTGCGGTCGCTGATAGTATTGGTCGTTGTTAGGCATTTTTCTTGTAGTGATAGAATCAAAAATAAAAATCATTAGTCCGTATATATGTGAGAATTAACAAGCTAGCCTTAATTGAAAAAAACATAAACAATAAGAATACCTGAGTAGGCGGGGGCAAAAAAAAAGCCTCCTCCCAGAGGGTAATCACCATTCAGAGCATCTCACCGCTGAAAGCGTCGAACTACTCCCGCAGTATTCCCGTACTCTCTGCGGAGGCCCCTGCTATAATATCCTGAGTAATCCGGTGAAGACAAGAACTAGTAGGCAATTGCTGACACAGATAGGTATGGAACCTATCCGACACGACCCCTATTAGCCGCTAGAAGATCTCGTCATCCAAGTCAGCGCCCGTATGAGATGGGCCGACATGTGCTCTCGGACACTGGCTGGAGCCTATAAAAAGATACAAATTCGATTACTAATAAAAATTTATATAATGTGATAAATTCAGATAATTTCGTGAAACATAAAAAATATTACCTCCAGGAAGTGTATATGCGGGTATCCTCGACAGACCCAACACTCGATATCTACCGGTACTGATAGTAAGGGGATCCTAAGACGCGACCCATAGTCTCAGCTCCTTATCCCGTTCTAATACAATATCGGGAAGGGGGTGACTGAATCTAATGGCTCAGAACCCTTCCTAATAGCCTCCAGCTCAGCTATACACTCGTCCCGAAGCCTCTAAAATCAGTCCTGTAATTTATTTTTTAAACGTATGTTAATTATATCATTTTATTTATGATGGAATATTACTAAAAGCTAAATAGTAAGATGAGTTTTACCCGTATAGCTAAAGCTGCCTGAGACAAAGCACGCTCGTCCTTAGGCATGTGGGCTTAATCCCAAAACTCTAAAATGGTAGGATCTCGGCCCAAGGTCCTCCTCAAGGCCTAATAAAAATATTCATAAAATAGGTATTAAGTATTTGTGTGAGAACTTGATAACTAAACAACTAAATACAATGCACTTACCGTCTTCTCCTCCTCGAACGACTGAGAACCAGTGGTGTGTACTATTTGGAGCTGACCACGGTTCTTCTTTGCCTGCTCAGACTTTTCTTGAAGTCATCAGCATCCTAGTGCGCACACATAGCCTCTTAGGCTAAATCAGAGACTATGAGGGGCTGGTGATCTCTGATGGTGATCCCGGGCTGGTCCTCAACTGCCCGGGCTGCCCTCTGTCGCATCTTATATAGCCAGCCAGAGTAATTCACAGCAACATATGAAATAATCACATCTTTGCCAGCTGTCTGAGAGATGCTCAGGTCAAATATATAATAAACCTATAACAAAAGTTTAAAAATTAGGAATAATTGATTTCGTCATCCTAATACAACTATGTAGTAATTAATATAATATTCTTAACTTACGTGAGACTCCCACAAGACGGGTTGCATAAAGGTGACATCGTACATCGCATAATGGTTGAACCGCATGCACCCTCTTGGGAGATACGTCAAACAGATCGCGTGTAGGGTGTGCTTAGCCATCGGGTCTAGTATACTACAGAAAAAATATAACAATGTGTTATGTGAATTATGTTTTGCAATAACTGACAGAAATATTAACAATATATTAACACTTCCTGTCCAGAAGCGACATCCACCGGTACTGTAAATGGAACTGTCGGTGGACGACCAAAGATACCGAGGTTCATCCCTCGATGTCGTCGATGAGGTGCATTTGTAATAATTGTATTTAACTGAGTCAATAAACATAAACTAATGCAGCTTGAGATATATTTAAATCCTAGTTAAGATAACTTACTAGCGCCTGAAGAAGAGCCTCCATCGTGGCTACCGTCTCCAGTACCGGATCGCCCACCACCTCGGCAACCTCCACCGCTATGTCGAGCCATGAATATCCTACTACAATAACCAAATTGGTAGATTATGAAAATGTAAGGTTTAAAAATATATGATATGTACTAATATGAATGCTCATTTTCAATTATGCACGTCATCAAACCCATCAGAATCAATGTGTATATCATTCTCGGATTTGGTATCTTCCTCATCCTCAGTTTTGAGATCAATTTCGTTATCGTTATCATCCTCAACGACTACATAATCATTCATGTGTACGTTTGCCTCGACATCCTCATCATCAGGTACGTCAATGACATCAGTACTCATCACATCTTCAGCATGGAACACTACGGCCAAAGGGTTGTTAACATCTTCTTGAAACACCTCATCTATACCAAACATGTTCTCAACATTAAATGAACGTGTTTTAGTTGTGACTACTGTACTGTACCAGGGGTTTCGAGTATTTACGACATTAGGAGCGTAATACACTTGAGTCGCTTGACTTGTTAGCACGAACACGCCATCAGACTTTAACACCAACTTGATAGCTATGATTGTGATTCTATTACGATCAACTTTAACCCCCTTTTTAGTATCAAACTAGCTATACTTAAATGTAACTGCCTTTTTACCCTCGTGATAATTGAGCACAACCAAATCCTGTAAATGGCCATAGTAATTGGACTCAGAATCTTGGTAGCAGCTTCCTAACATCACAACCCTAGAATTGACTGATGTGAGTTTATTCAAGTCATTGACCCTAAATCTTTACCCATTCATGATGCAACTGGGAAAAGAACTAACAACTTTGTAAGGTCCTTGGATGACATCTATAAAACGCTCAGAAATGTTCTCCGCTTCAACCCTTTTCTTAAACCACTGTTGGAAATTAGCATTAGTAAATGTTTCCAACTCTGCTGCAGTAAAAGCTGGGTTAGAAGCATACGCTCCCTCTTCAAATGAACTGCAAAAATAGTAAAATGTATTTAACATAGATAGATGACTACACTTATAAATTGCACTAAATACAACAAATAATTATTCATACCTGATGTATGATGATACTTTGGGCATATTTAGAAGCACGTACGTAGATGCATTCTTCAACTCTTTGTCTCTTATGTAAGTCAGCATCTCATGGCCAAATGGATTAGCCGGATATGTGAATACAACTAACTCATCATCATCATCATGAGACATTGGACCAACGACCTCATTCCTTCCTAAACGGTTGTGCTTCGTTGAGACAACATCGTCAAAATACAATGAGCAGAAGTTGACAAGCTCTTCCTCCGTATAGCGTTCAGTAATAGAACCCTCTACACGAGCTTTGTTCTTGACCTTTTATTTTAATCGACGCATATACCTAAGATAAATATTTTGACAAATATATGAGTATTAT
The DNA here is from genome assembly GCA_016801055.1 of Panax notoginseng. Classification (NCBI taxonomy): domain Eukaryota; kingdom Viridiplantae; phylum Streptophyta; class Magnoliopsida; order Apiales; family Araliaceae; genus Panax; species Panax notoginseng. The sequence goes on along the minus strand of CM029013.1, from coordinate 231,234,277 downwards.
TAATACGAGCAACATAAAGCAATTAGTAGTTTATATTACCTCTCAAAAGGATACATACACCAATATTACACCGGTCCTTTAAGTTTGAGTTCATAAGATAGATGAATAGGCAAATGTTCCATCGAGTCAAAGAATCCTGGAGGAAATATCATTTTGAGCTTGTAAATGGTAAGCACAATATTGTTCTCCATCTGCTCGACATAACTGTACTTAATTACAGTTAAGCAAAGATCTCGAAAGAAATTTGAAAGTTCGATCAATGTATCCATAACTTTTCTGGGTAACATTTCACGAAATGCAATTGGGATCAACTTCTACATAAATACATGACAATTGTGACTCTTAAATCAGAAATTTTTAATTGCTCAACCTTACAACAACGTGTTATGTTCTACGCATATCCATCTGGGAGCTTCAACCCACTAACCAACTTACATACGTCTTCAACTTGTTGCTTAGTAAGACAAAATGGAGCTTTATGTTTTGTAGTGTTAGGGCGAAGCCATAATTCTGGCCTAATGTTCAATGCCTCTAAATCTTTTCGAGCGTTGTCATTGTCTTTAGTTTTACCACTCGCATCTAACACGGTGTAAAACAAGTTCTCAAAAACATTCTTTTCGATATGCATGACATCTATACAATGACGAACTTAAAGTGTGCCCCAATACGAAAACTCAAACCATATGGGCGAGTGTGTCCAATTATGAGTCTTCCCGTACCCGGCTGCTCTCAATTTACTTTGTTCCTTCCCTGACAAAGTAAAATCAAGCTGGTTCAACAAGCCCAAGACCTCACTGCCCTACAGTCGACTAACAACCCCCTTCTTCTCTGTCTGTCTGTTGAACTGTGCATACATCTTTCTATAATTGTGATCAAGAGGCAATAATCTACGAGTAGTTCCAAAGAAACTGCATTTTCTCCTATTCTGCAATTGGTTACCTTGCACATCCCCCATACACACTGGACAAGACAGCTTCCCGTGAGTTGACTAACCACTAACCATCCCAAGAGCCAGAAAGTCAGTGATAGTCCATAACAGGGCTGCCTTCATCATAAAATTCTCGCATATCGATTTATCATACGTTTGGGCCCCTTGTCTCCCACAACATCTTTAGTTCATCCACTAATGGTTGAAGGTACACGTTAATGCGTTTTGTAGGACTTTTATCCCCCGGAATGAGTAAAGTCAAGAACAAATACATATCCCTTAAGTACATTGATGGTGGAAGATTACGGCTTGCTAAAATTATTAAATGGGCAAAAGCCATCAGTAGTCATGCCAAGCCTAATATTCCTAACTGCTTCCGCAAACTTAGGATAATTTGCAGCAAATCTCTTCCATTCATCTCCATCCGCTGGGTGAGTCAGCTGACCAGGCATGACATCCCTTGTTCGATGCCAACTCATATGTTGAGCCGTATGAAACGACATGAATAGCCGCTGAAGCCTCGGCACAAGAGGAAAGTACCGTAAGATCTTCTTGGGAACATGTTTCTCCTTCCCCCCACGTTTTGTCACCTTGTAGTGCGGTAAACTGCATATATCACACTGTCCCTTATCTCTGTCCTCCCCATAGTATAACATGCAATCCTGCTCACAAGCATCGATTTTCTGATAACCTATATTTAACCCCTTGACCATCTTCTTCACTTTGTAATAATTCACAGGAAGAGTATGATCCTGGGGTAAGAACTGTCCAACTATAGTAAGCAAATTATTGAAGCCTCTCTCACTATAGTCGTGCTCATTCTTGAAGTGTAAAAGCATCGTCACTGCAGAAAGCTTGGTGTCCGTATCATTTCCCGGATACAACGCGACCCCAGATTCAGATAGCAACTTATAAAAGGCAGTAGCTGTATCATTTGGCACTTGCTTAGAACTGCTTGAAGAAGGCTCATTTTTTGCCCAGTCAATATTAGTAGGGCAATAAGCATCGACCAACATCTCCATTAGATCATAGTTTTCGACGTATGAATCCCGTAGAATTGGTTGTTCCATAATATTTTCAATCACTTCTGATTCCCCGTGATGAGTCCATACGAAGTACCCATCCACAAATCTACGGAAAAATAAGTCGAATTTAATCTTGTCAACTGTCTTCTAAATCAGGTTTTTACACTTAACACACGGGCATCACATCTTCCCGTTCGGATCATCAACATGTTCTATTGCTTTATTCAAGAAATCTGACACCCCAACACGATAAGCTGAGACTAATCCCCTCCTATCACTGGGTATCCTACGGTACATCCAACTCCAGTTGGCTGACATTTTTAACTACATAGAAGACGCATTCAGTACAGGGATATTCATGCATGAATTAGATATTTACCTAGTATCTCCACTCTACAGGAAAGGGGTAAGGCTTCTATCCTGTTATTGGATACGTCTCGTCACTAGTGCCAACACGTTGAGTACGTTTCATGAGTTTTAAGAAAATTTTGGCAGCACCTCCTCATGGTCTCCAAGCACACGAAATAGACTAAGATAACTTAATCTAAGTATGAACTTGAAGAACATATAGAGATAACAGTCGAAAAATCCTCAAAACAACAAAAACGTACCGTTTCGTATTAACACCGACCTAAGTGAGAGACATAACATCCAGTAACAGTCCCAAACTGGGGACTATTCGACATTCACTTCAACTAAGTGAATGTCAAACGGGTTTCTAAGTTCCAAAGTATAGTACATATATTATTAAGTGTATTGAAGATTAAAGGGAGAGTATTATTGAGTTTATTGAAAATTGTGGTAAACTAAGCAAATGCTACTTAGTTTATTTTGCCAATGATAAACCAGGTGCTACTTAGTTTATGAGAATTGTTATTTAGAATATATAGAGACTACTGTTCGACATTCACTCCTACTTGTCAAACGGGTTTCTAAGTTTTATATTATAGTACATATATGTATATACATACATATAGAACTTATTGAGTTTATTGAATATTGCGGCAAACTAAATAAATGCTACATAGTTTATTTTGCCAATGAAAAATTAAGTAAATGCTACTTAGTTTATGAGAACTGTTATTTGAAATATATATGGAGACTGCTATTAAATTATTTTATTTTATTTTATAAAATTTAATTGTATTTATTATTATATTTTATTGTACTTTATTTTATTTTATACTATAATATATAATATATTTTTTGATTATTTTATTAAATCGAATTAAATTTATTATTATGTTTTAATTTAATTTCATTTTATTTTTTTTTATTTTTTTATATTTTATTGTATTGTATTGTATTTGTATTATATTATATATTTTTAAATATTTTTTATTAAATTTAATTTATTTATTAAATTAAATTAAATTCTTTAAATTAAATTTATTTTAATTTAAATTATTTTAATTAAATTAAATTTATTTTATTTTATTACATTAATTTTTTAAATATTTTTTTATTAAATTTAATTTATTTACTCCCTCCGTCCCAGAATAAAAGTCCTTATTACTATTTTAGGTTGTCCCATGTTAAATGTCCACTTTTCTTTAATAATCAAACTTTTACATATTTTTTCCTATTATGCCCGTAGCATTAAATATCTCATACTTTTTTTATTTTAATTCTCTCTCCATATTTAATGACATTATTATGGATAATTTTGTCATTTTATTCCTCTTCTTAATATGCGTAAAAAGTCCACTAGGACTTTTATCCTGGGACGGAGGGAGTATTAAATAGAATCAAATTTGTTTTGTTTTATTCAATTCAATTCAATTTGTTATTTATTTTATTTTATTTTGTATTATATTATATTATCTAATTTTTAAAATTTATTTTAGTTTATTATTATATTTTCTTTTATTTGTTTAACTTTTTAATTAAATAAATATTATATTATCTAATTTTTAAAATTTATATTATAGTTTATTATATTATCTTATTTTTAATTTTTTTTAATTTATTATATTTTTAAAATTTAATTTAATTTAATATACTTTATTTTATTTTGTATAATATTATATTATATTTTTAAATATTTTTATTAAATTTAATTTAATTTGTTGAATTAAATTTGATTTATTTTATTCAATTTATTTTAATTTATTTTATTATTATTTTTTATTTTATATTATATTAAATAATTTTTTACATTATTTTGTCTAATAAACTAAATTGAATTAAATTTATTTCATTGTCGATGTCGGGATTTTTACTTATCTCTTTTCGTTACCTATTTTTTTGTGTTCTCATTTTATGTGAGATTTGTTTGAAAAAATAAGTGAAAAAGGTCCGACATGTATAATGTCGACGATTGGACTATAAGAATCGCCAGTTAGTTTTTTAACTGGTTGTGCCAACACAACCGATAAAAAGTTTGCATATTGACCCAGTGATGTGACACTACTAAATGGATCGGTGAAATCGAGATTCAATTAGGGTCTGGGGACTTGCTTATGCGGAGGAAAGATGTTAGGCACCCCTCGACATCCGTGTTGCCACGGTGACCGCCACTTTTCAAAAAACTGTTATATGAATGTGTGTGTGTGTGTGTGTGTGTGTGGGTCAATGTGCTGTTATTTGAAAGTAGAGCTATGCCTCGTTTGCACTTATATACAAAGGGCTTGAATTTATGTAAGAATTCAGTTTTAAATAAGATATAGCAGTGATGTTTTAGAAAAGAAGTTTTTCAAACTCTTGTGCTCAATAGTAATTGAGCCCTTTGATACTTCCATTTTATTCCGAATTCGGCTGGATTAATTTTATTTTACAGATGCGAGGCATCTGTATGAAAATAATGTACAAAAGATGATGAACTCCTCGTGGGTATGAGAACCATCTGAGGAAATTCAAACATCACAGATAAATTTACAAGCTGCTTACAGCTGAAAAGGTCCATCACGAGAACTGAATCTAGATTCAGTGGACTGAATATGTGATCACATGATTCCTAGGCTCACATGGTGCCGCAATTGATATAAACGCAGTAAGCAGGTATATATATAAAAGTTGTAAATATATATACAGACATGATCACTAGCCACGAAGCACCTCTATGGGGGATCAAAAATGTAAATAATGCTGTAAAAGCTATCTACCGCCACGGAGGAAAGTCCAGGCGGGACGAAATGTACAGAAAGTAGTAAAAACGGTCTACCACCACGAAGTAAACTCCAAGTGGGACGAAATGTACAGAAAGCAATAAAAACGGTCAACCACCACGAGGTAAACTCCAGGTGAGACGAAATGTAAATATATATATATATATATATATATATATATATATATATATATATATATATATATATAGGTGGGATGAAATGTACAGAAAGCAATAAAAACGGTCAACCACCACGATGTAAACTCCAGGTGAGACTAAATGTATATATATATATATATATATATATATATATATATATATATATATATATATATATATAAGCGATAAACGCACCGGATATAAAATCCAAGCTCATTGGACAAAGTCCGAAAACAGTTAATATATATAAGTATATATATATTAAAGCAGTAAATGCACCGTATGTAAAATCCAGGCTCATCGAACAAAGTTCGACAACAGTTATATATATATATATATATATATATATATATATATATATATATATATATATATATATTAAAGCATTAAACGCTCCATACCAAAGTCTAGGCTCATCAAACAGAGTTCGACACGCAGTTCATATATATAAATGTATATAGTTACAAAAATAAGTAAACGCTCCAGACCGAAGCCTAGGCTCAATCGAGGCATAACTCGATAATGTTAGTCCATATATATATATATATATATATATATAAATATATATGTATATACAAATTGAAATAAAACCACGGACCGAAGTTCGGGCAAATACACGCAACACGACTTTCAACGTAAAGAAGGGTGTGTGCAAATGTGAAGAGAAATACTTGAAAATGTGTAAGAAGGCTTACAGTGGGTTGTCAAAGAAGACTTCAATAACTTGAAATGGATGAATACTCGGCTCCCGCCAGTAAAAAGTAGCTATATATGAGCTTAGAAATGTTTAAAATGAGAAAGCACTCAGTTTAGGGTATGTACAATACAAATTGGACAGGGCTTCCTCGCTATTTCTCTTCCAAATATGGCCACCCCAAGCCCCATATATATAGAAGGGGGTGCCGCAGGTCTACCTGCGACTGCCCGTGATGCCCAACAATGTGGGTCCTACCGTGTCGAAGTACGTACACTCGGACAACACGCTGTTTGCTCGGTCGTTCATAACTTTCAATCCGGGAGTCCGATGGAAGCGTGACATACCATTCCAGAAAGCTCTTTCCGAGAGCTACACAATGACATAGGATTTGCCCTTTTTTGATTCCAGAAAGATGGGTTCATGATCAAAATAGCATTTCTGAGTTTCTGTCAGACAATTCAGTGAGCCGTTTTGTGTAGTTTGTGCTTGAACGTTAAGATCTGGTTCTTGTGGGACTTCTATTGAAGTAATTTGAGTTAAAATGAGTGTATTTGATGTGAGTTGAAGTTGAGTTAGCAAAATAACCATTTTGCCCCTCCCGGGGTTATCTCCGATTTTTGCGCAGTTGTAGCAGTCTTTTCTCAGGGTTATCTCTGAGGTTGACTTGATGTTGACTTTGACTGTCCTCAGAATTATCTCTAAGGTTGGATTGATGTTGTGGTCCTTTAGGGTTACCTCTGGAGTGTGAAAAAGACGCTTTTGTCCTCCTGCATAGTTAGTAACAGGAAAATGAAAATTTCGAGTGTCTACATTCATTTTATGTTAAATTAATTAAATAATACATAAATATATTTGTAGGGCCCACAAATTTTTCAATTGAAGATTTCTACAAGATATTCTGTTGGGAATTCCGTCGAAAATATCAAATATCACATTCTTGAAGATATATACACTGACATATATATAACCCGCAATATATCACATTATGTTATGACCCAAACACTGTAATTGTTATGACCCAAACACTATAATTGCACAAATACACTGTATACACTAACAAAAATTTTAATTGCACAAAATAAATCACAATTTCAGCAACATGCAACAATTTACGGAATTGAAGTCTAATAATCCCAATTTGCAAAACAATTAATAGCAACTTACAAGAATTTGCATAATTAAAGTCAAAAAAATAAATTACATAACAGAAATAAACCCAATTTTAGCAAATTAAAATATAATCCCAATTTCTAATACAACAAAGAGTCCAAAATTATTCTTAGTAACACATGATCAATAACTCAAATCTGTAAACTATATTCAGTAATCTCAAATCATCATTTAGGATTATTTACCTTGAATTAAAGGAGGAGAAACGAGGAAGAGAAAGGAGGAGCTAGGAGCTACCGTACATCGTCAAAAATGGTGTCAGTGGCCGAAAATGGGCAGTGGCCGACTGGGGGACATGGGGCGAGATAGGACCACGACGTGGACTGGGGCCGGGGAGATGAGAGATGAGAGGATTAGAGAGTTAGGAGAGAGAAAGAGAAATGAGGCGACTGAGGAGAAGACGAAGTCTGATTAGGTTTTATAAGTTATTTCTGACGGAAATTCCGTCGGACATAAGTCCCTCGGAATTATATTACTTCTGACGTAATTTCCATCGGAAATAACTTCAGTTTCGTCGATTTTATGTTTCGCGCTCGTGGGAAACTTGGCGCTAATTAGGGTGTTCTAGTTTCGACGGAATTCCGTCGTACTTATAGTAATTTTGAGGGACTTATGTTCGACGAATTATTCCGTCCTAAATAGCCTTATTTCAACATATTTAAATCCGTCGAGACTACTTCCGTCGAACTTAAGGGTTTTTCTTGTAGTGTTCTCCTGTAATTCTTTTTTTTCCTAAGTGGAGGCTTCTCTTGCAAAGTGATGTTTCCAAAATGTAGACCCTCACGTATAAGGGAATATGAGAAAGTTAGGCAAGTTAGGCAGAGAAGGGAAAGAAATTAGGCAGGATAATTTGATTTTTTCCTCCGAGGTTGCACTATAAAAAGAGAGGCAACCTCCATCCTAAACACACCAAAAATCTCGAGCATTCCTACTGTAATATTGTGAGTATTTCTTTTGAGTATAAGAATATTTTGAGTATAACTTTTTGTGTAAGATTTTCTCATGATAATATCCGATATTCCAAGTCAAATTTAGTTTCTACTAAGGTAAATGATATTATTTTTTTCATAAATGATGTTATTTTCTTTCAATACTCGTAAGAGGTATCATTTTCTTTCATACTCTATATTATATAAGTGATATTGTTTCATTTCATATTCCTAAATTAAACTTACTATGGTAAGTATTGCTTTAATAATTCCTAAAATGATTAGAAATTTCTTAAGATTTGCGCTTCATCTGATATCATTTCACTGGAATATTGGTCTGAAATCTCTTATTAAATTTTAATCTTTTCATGTTGGGGTACTATTCATATAGTACTATTCATGGGTACTATTCATACGATACTATTCATGAGTACTGTTCACAACAGAATTTAATTTATTTTCTGTCCAAATTATTTTTTATACATGAATATCATTCTTGAATTTTACTCCACAATTAGTTATCATGTTGACAGTTTGGACATTTTTGAACTCAGGATAAATTGAATTACAAATCTCTAATATTTATCCTTGATCTCACTTGATTTATTCATTATATCATTGTCATCATCCTCATGCTTATATTGTGGTGAAAGTCATCTTTGGCCTGTAGTGTAAAGATGGACTGTTGATTGGTATAATTATGACCAGGAATTATGTATTAGTATAATCATGACCTGTAATGTTACAAACAAAGGTTTATGGTGAAAGTCCTCTTTGGCCCATAGTGCATAGATGGACAGTTGTTTGGCATGATCATGACCACTGGTGATATAAACAAATATCCTTGGCCCGTAGTGCATGGATAATTTGTTGATTTGAAACATTTATTGATTGGTGTTATAGGGATAAAATATTGATGATGTACTTTTAAATCATAGAAGATAATAGACATCATGCTCTACTTGACTCTTCTAATTGATTGCTATTTCCGCTGCAGTTGTTGATCTAAAACTTGTTGTCTATTGTATTCTATCAGATTTTTCACTGGTGAGGACTAAGGATAATTTTTTCTTCATTATCTTAGTCATAATATTCTTTACTGGGCTAGTTGAGCTCACCCTTTTCTTTTTGGTTCCATTGTTCTTCTCAAGAGGCGAGAATGTAGTAGGAACTAGTCGGGGAGTAGAGTAATGGTGCAAGATGGTTATTATAGTAGTCCTCACTATTTTAAAATAGTGTGACAATAATTGTAATGAAGACTTTATTTGAGTTTGGATATTGTCTACGAGATAATATTTGTATTAAAATTCACAGGGTGTGTGTTGTCGTATTTTGCACAACAGTTGTATTAATGAAGTTTGTATTTGGTTTCTGTACCATGTATTTGGCGACTCATAATGGATTGTGTGGACCTATTTTGGGGATGTCACAACAAAAGTGTTACATAGCTTAATACTAGTTGTCGGAAAGCTGAAAAACGCGTCCCCGAGTTAGCCTTGGACTTGATATGTTTATTTCCTCCTTCCTTGTATCTCCTTTTTGTGGAGGGTTATTGGGACATTGCTTAAATTTATGACCTAACACTCCATAATGAAAGCACGCACTCGTGTTCCAATGGCATTCTTTGTCTGGGTGGTTCCGACCACATCTCCCACATTTCAATTTATCCTCTTGGTTTACTTGATTTCCTTGAAATCTACCATTTTGGGTATTTACTTGATTTCCTTGAAATCTACCATTTTGGGTATTTATCTTTTTCGCAGGTTTCCCATGGATCGACTCTTCTCTATTAGGCCCTTCTCAATAACCAATGCCTTATAGAGCACCGCATCATATGTAGTTAGCTCAAAAGATGTAACACCATGCCTTATGTCGACCCGTAACCCATCCTCTAACCTACGAGTTTTTGTCACCTCATCTAGTACCAAGGTAGATGCATACTTAACGAGCTTCACAAACTCAGTTTCATATTCTGCTACTGTCTTATTACCTTGTTCTAGCCTAATGAATTCCCTCTCTTTTATGCCCGAATCGTTCTAGGAAAGTACTTGTTGGTAAATGCCTCTTTGAACATGGTCCAAGTGTAGGGTTCAGGATCACCCTCTTTAGAATTTCCCTCTTGCTTCCTTTTCTCCATAAGCCACCAATCATAAGCTCCACCCTTAAGTTGGTAAACCGCCAATGTCACCTTATTAGTTTCAATACTCCCTAGAAAATCAAATGTCTTTTCCATTTCTTGAATCCTCCTTTCAACGATAGTAGGATCCGTAACTCCTTCCACTACAAGAAAAGGCTTATCAGCGACAGCTTATCTGCGACTACATAAGGTCGTAAATATCTATCAGTGATCGAATTTGGTCGCTGATAGTGGTCTCATGCAATATGGTCTCTGTCTGTACAACAGCGACAACTTTTAGCGACCGACAGGTTCGCTACTGCTATATTGCGACCGACTCCATCGCTGAGCTGAGTCACCGTGAGCCAGCTTGCATTAGTGATGTGGTCCACATGTCTACGACCACTATAGTCGCTAATAACCTGGGTTCATAAACGGTCACTGATAAATATTAATGACCGTACGCGGTCGCTAATTACAATTTTTTTTTAAAAAAATTTGGCTGTTTTGTGGATTTCCCAAAAAAAAATTTGTACCTGCTTGTACCCCAACACACAACAATATCTATATATAAACCAACATTCCTATAAATTTATCGAGATCCATATATATATATATATATATATATATATATATATATATATATATATATATAAACATCTACGCACGTATAAACATAAATAAAAACCGTCCGACTAAAACTGAATATGCGTAGGTTAAACAATTTATAGTTACACGATCACCAAATGTCCTACACATACCATTGGAATATATCATAACATCAATTAAACATGCTAGCATTAACATTATAGACATAATCAAAAATCGTCCGACTAAAACAGACTTAGTTTCTTCATTCTTAATTACCTTCTTAAGTGTCATGTCTAAAGTGTGCTAAAATAAACATGCAGAACTAAACATAAAGCTAAATAATGACAAGATAACCTTGACATCATTCTGTTGTTGTGTTGCTCTCGCCACTGCATAATTAAGCTAACTCCTCAGAACTCGGAGACTGCAAATGCTCGCCAAGTGCAAGAAAAAGATTATACGATCTTGGTAGTCGGTCATCGTCGATAAATTTTGTCCCTAGTACTACTTGAGAGGTGTAAGCTAGTTGTGACCAACCTCTCCAACCTCTCCATGAAATCGGGAAACATCCTCGGTTTTAAAAGCACTAGGCCTTTCAGTTGTTACTCATGTTTTTGCAAAATCTCCTGCTATAGAGTGAAGGGTTGTCAACTGAGATATTTTTTACTCATAGTCTTATTTGACTCAAGGTATGCATGTAGTAAATTTGCAGTAGAGATTGTACCCAAGGTATCATTGATCAGAAGGATTATATATCAGTAAAGAACTTTTGAATTTCCTGTAAAATCAGACTTATTGGGAAATAAGAGAACAAAAGAAGAGTTGCAGGAAATTCAACAGTTACAAATAAGTGGTTCATCATACTGTACTTCCTCTTGAATTTCTGAACAAAGTTGTTCAATGGTGAACCACTTTGTTCAGGAATTCAAGAGGAAGTACAGTATGGATGAGAAAACACTTTTTTTCATTCTATACTGTTGAATTTCCTACAACTCCATTTGTCTCTCATATTTTCCAATAAGTCTGATTTTGAAAGAAAATAATAAGTTAGTTGTTGATTAATTAGCTAATCAATGATACCTAGGGTACAATCTATACTGCACATTTAATACATGCAGATCTTGAGTCAAATAAAGCTATGACTAAAAAATATCTTCAATTGGAAACCCTTCACTCTATGGCAGTTGATTTTGCAAAAACAAGAGTAACAACTGAAGACCTATGGGTTTAAAATTGAGGATGTTTCCGGATATCATGGAGATGTGGGTCAAACCAAGTTTTACAATTCTCAAGGATTATTGGGGGGAAACTTTATCATGCTATATATAGTCTTGAATCTATAGTGCATGAAAAGTCGCAATCTGCTTGTTCAAAAAATATAATATCATCAAGATGTTTATATAAAATACTGAAAGATATATATGTTAATTTATATACTAAAATGACAATGATTTAATTAAAAAAAATAGAATGGCAATGATTTAATTAAAATAAATAAAAGAGAGAACATACTTTATCAATAACTCAATTGCAACATCTTTAAGACTGATTTTTTTTGAATGCATATTTTTGTAACCAAATATCAACATTTTCTTGGCAAATAGTTTATGTCACAATCTCTATCATGAAAAGTATACTATGGATCTGCGTTAACCATCCTTATCTTGAATTTGAATCCACAAAGTAGTAGCCTCGAAATATATACAACAAATTGGAGAAAAGATGAAAGTGTGCACTAGCTTAATGAAAGATAACTTGTCACAATTAGATGGAAATTAATTTCATGTTATAATGTAAAACAAATACCTTAATCATCGTCCAAGAGTAATGAATACTGGGAGAAGAGTCAAGGATTTCCTTGTACGCATGATTCGACATAGTAGTTGGATGCAGCTAATACTCTAATTAACTGGTTCCTCGACATAAATAAAAAAGTATGGGTCTTAGTTTATGTTTGTGTCCCATACTCGAATTGAGTAATTGAATTACTATAGACATTCATCATTGTTCCATTATAACAGATGAAGACATCCCGAAGGAGGGCCATTAAGCTGTTGAATAAAGTTCCAGGTTCAGCAAACCCTCTAGATGAACGAGCGACCACTTCTCTTTTAAGAGCAAATAATCGACTGATATGGATCCAATCCATGAAATAGACAGCTTCTCACTGTTGGTTGGAAAATCGATCACTAAACACACGCAAGTATACGCGGTCTAACAAGTAATACAGTGATAAGAAGTGTGTCGTACCCACGAGGAGCTATGACTAATATTTACCAAATACCGACTATGTTTCGCTAAAGTCTTATTCGAACAGCAATAAATGGAAGTGTGATTAATCTAATTAACTAATTAACAAAACAAGTAAATGGATAACGAATGGTAATCTAAGGAATTACAAGCTAAGGTCACAACTTCACCCCACACAGGCATTCTATCGAACACCTGGCGTGCTATGCTTCATCAAACTAGCTACCCTTCTCTATTTGGTCTTAATGGTCACGACAATTTGTCGACCGAGAACACTCAGGTGCTTATGCACCTCTGTCAAGGTATGCACAAACATATCCTCTCCAGATCCACCCAAAAGGGAATAGAACAGAAAAGAACATCCAAGCTAGATGCAATCCTACACATGTCTATGCGAATTGATCATAACAAGGATTTAAGCATAAGTTCTCAATTAGGTCACACATGGCACACAGAGATATGTCTATTCTACGCATAACTTATGCAGTCGAGACCCACAATCACATGCTAATATATTTAGGTGTAAATCTACAATCCTTTTGTCGATATCAAGCAGATTACCAAAATCATCACTAATGTCTTAGCGAGAATCATAAAGCACAAATATATCAAACTAAATCTTATGGTGCCAACCAAAGAGATAAAGACAGTCAATTTAAATAACAAAGGGATCCATTATAACCTTAGAGCCAATATTCAGTTCATAGTTAATAAACCAAATACAAGTAGCAAATAAGACAACATTTATAGAATACAAAATTAGAGGAAATAAATGGATAGAAGAAACTCTGTCAAAGCTCCTTTAATCCCCACGCATTCTGCTCAAATCAAGCTTTCCAATCCGTGTCGCTCATAGCTCTTGTGCTCCAAAGAAATTATAGACTTCTCCCTAAATCTACCTAATCTATATTTACAGAGATGAGGAATGAAGAGGAATTATAGAATAAAACTAAATCTAAGCTAAACTAACTAAAATATATGATATAGGGCTCTCCTCTATCTGTGATGATGAGAGATGCAGAGCTTCTCCTCTTATATACGCCTCCTTCCTTGACGCTAGGTCAAAATCACTTGCTTACTGTCTGGGCACTGGAGGTGGCGCTACGGCGCGGCCAATATACCTATGGTTGGCGCTGCGGCGCCATGTGTGCTTGGAAAACACGGAGCTTACGCTGCAGCGCGAGTCTACATAGAGTCATTGGCGCTGAGGCACCATGATGGCGTCAACAGGGACAGGGGAGGTGGCGCTGCGGTGCGAGTCTAAGCCTTGGCTTTGGCGCCGCGGCGCGGGCATATGTAAATTGGCCAATTTTTCCCTTGAAAGCTTTAAAACACCTGATAAGACTTGCAATATGATGATTAAGCACAATAACACTATAATCATATAAAATCTACGAGGAGAGGCAACTATTTAAGAGATAAAGTATTCGATTTGCATATATAAATTTCACTCATCAAATACCCCCAAACTTAAATCTTTGCTTGTCCTCGAGCAAACTAACTAACACAACACTAATAATAAATAAAACACATACGAAAGAAAAATAAAATAGTAAAGTATTATCATGGCTTCAAAGCTCGATCATAGCCATTCCCAGAGAATAGGGCGAACACAAAAATGAATAAGGGTTCATTCAATTTCAAGCATAAGACTGTATTCGATCCATTCTATGTGTGTGTGTGGAGTCCAACCATTATAACTAATCATGGCTCAAATAAGTTCGCACAGTCGATTGCTAATACCAATATACATACTCCGCAACTTAAACATTCAACAAACATTAAGAATAAGACGTAAGTGCAGGAAAAGATCAAAAGACTCTAGCATGATGACAGTAAAATCTAACTCGGACAGTCCTTAATTACCTTAGGCTATTCAGAACTACCCATGAATGAGCTTTTGATCAGTGACTTCCAAGCCAGACGACTTTAGGGCACTAGGTGTAGAGCACCCCTATAAATCTAATAACTCGAGCAGTAAAGGCCATGTAATCAACATAAACCAACTGAGATTTTACAACAAAAATGAAGATTATTTAGCTAGTGCATTTTATGCTCCATCTTGATATCGGTCCTGCGTTTATGGGCGAGTGCGTTTTACGCTCCATCTCGACCCACCGCAAAACTTTCGATATAAACTCTTCTTTTCTATTTTTATTCTCTTTTCATTCAAAATTTTTTTATATGCCAACATGCCAAAAACCAAGATCCAAAACTGTATAAACGTCTAAGTCTTTTATTACCTTATAAAAATGAAATTTGTAAGAGTGAACAAATTTTCAAAGCAATAAACACGCGAACTAAATTTAAAAAATAACTAGTTAAAACAGTTGGTCGGTGCTTGCTAAGAAGGACGGATCAATAACAGTCTAAACTTATCGATTGAACAACTCCTAGCTCATACATGCTTGACACGACTCTAAGAGATAAGCAAAAATACTTGACGCTTGTCATCAGCCACAATCAAAAATTAATGATAACTATAGCACCCTTGCTAAATAGCAGCTCAAAATAGGGTAAAAAGGCCATTCGCATGGCACAAGCATCTAAACTGTAAAAGCCCCAAAAAGATGGCTATAAACTACAATCATGCTGATAAAATAAACAAAGCATTAACTAATAAAAACCAAAAACAGTTCATGACATAAAAATTAAAGCATAATCCTGATAATCTCGCAGTTCAAAATGACTGCACCACAATATTGATAATAACAAAGTACTAAAGTATGTAATCCTAATCATGGTAGTACGGAAATAAAACAGATAACAGCTAAAAATAGCCCCAAACTTGAGGTGAGCAATGCCCTCATTGATAAACATAAAGCAATCGTAAACAAGAGGGCTTCCCTGAAGTTCGCTCACTCAGCAGCGGTCTTGTCCTCGTCAGC
Organism: Panax notoginseng; assembly: GCA_016801055.1. Lineage (NCBI taxonomy): Eukaryota > Viridiplantae > Streptophyta > Magnoliopsida > Apiales > Araliaceae > Panax > Panax notoginseng. The sequence continues at coordinate 231,218,418 of CM029013.1, read as the reverse complement.
CTCGGCGGGTGGTGATGGGGGAGGGTAGGGTGGTAAAACAGGCAGCTCTGGAAACTGGTATGGCGTGAACTCAGCATTCTCTCCATAATAATCGGTGTAGATGCTCTTCATAGTGTTAACCAGCTCAGCCTGGTACTGCATTGCTATCTCTTGTCTCTGAGCCACTGCTTCTATGTGCCTCTGCTGCCTCTTTGCCTCGGCGTTCTGTTTCTGATGCAGCAGGGTGAGGGATGCCATAATATCTGTCAGTAGACCCTGTGTAGCTGGGCCTGTGTCTGCCGCTTGAGAGGGCTCTGGCTCTGCTGTAGGGGGCGGCGCTGTAGGTGGTCCATAACCTTCACCTCTAATATGCGACTCAGCCCCATCCCACACAGTGAATCGCGAGATGGTCAAATGGTCAATGACTGTCATGGGTGGAGAGGCTATCTCCTCGGGCCCCCACTGGATACCTTCCCGCTTGCACAAGGTGGTGATCAATGATGGATGAGGAAGTCCAGCGGCAATGTCACTCTTGATTGCCTTCCGAATGGAGTCTTGGATGAGCACGCCGATATCCACATGTAGACCAGTGACAATGGCAAAAAGCAGGATCGCCCTATCCTTAGTCACGTCGCTCAAATGACGGGACGGGATCATGTTGGCATAAATAAAGTTGAACCACGCCTTCCCGTAGCGACTAAGTGCGGAAGCCGGGAAACTGGTCTTTTCCCTTGTGTAATCATTTCTCTCCCACGCAGTTCCGGGCCTGCAAAGTCGCCTAATGATATCTCGAGATCATAGCTACGGAGTCGCGGCTGCATATAATCATTACCCGCATAGTTGGGTGTTCCATACAAGGCATTGATGGCCTGACTATTATAGTCGACTAGCTTCCCCTGAACTTGAACAACAGTAGGGCCTTCGAGATTGGCGTTGGCATAGAACTCCTGAACCCCAGATATAATAGCTGACCCAGGTGGCATTGTGAAATGGATCCAGTTGCGCTCCTGTATTATGGTGGTTAGCTCACCATCCTTCTTGTTCGGCCTGAACCCACGCTCATGAATCAGATTTCGTGAGCTGAAAGAAATTTTGTACCTTTTCCAGGCCTCCTCATTGATAAACTTGGCTCCGTCCCAATCCATTAGTGCTGGCGTGGCGAACAAAGACCCTCCGACACTCAGGCGTTGTCTTTTTGGAGCCATGTCAGAAATCTCAGTTGTTGGTGAGGTTCAAAAACAGTCTCTAAACAATAATACACTCTGTAGAAACAACCCTTGTATCAATGCACAATAATTCCCCACTGAAATCCTAGTGATACTAAACCTAAATTGTCCAACTGTTCTCTCGAGCAATTTATCGAACACGTTATGAGCGCTTTTGAAATTGAACTAGGACAACATTTGTTTGCTAGTGCATCTAACCAGATTTCCTCCAGTGGAAATCACACAAACAGATGACAACAAATACCTCAATGAAGCTAACAAAAATGTCTGCTTGAATAAAATCCAATAAAAATTCCTAGACTTGGAAACCCTAGTTTGATTCTGCCATTTGTTCTTTACGTGCACTGGCTTGGTATTGGGCGACTGACTTGGGTTCTGGTGTGAAATAATGGGGAGTGTGGATCAAAATACGGCTGGAATGATTGTGCAACTGTTGGTAGATGAGGGCTATTTTATGCTCTGTTGTTGCCGAGAGATGTCGAGAGGATTGGGGAGAAATGGTGAGGCGTGGCCGAACTGCATGCTAAAAACTGCATTTAAAAATCAAAATCTCGCTATCGGCATCGCGGCGCGAGACTGCCTTTGTTAATTGGCGCCGCAGCGCGATTTAGCAGTAGCTGGGAAATTGAAATTCTGGTGGCACCGCGACGCGAGTTACCCTTTGTTGGTTGGCGCTGCGGCGCGAGTTAGCAGTAGGCAAGGCAATTCATAGCGCTGAGGCGTGAGATTTGGCGCTGCGACGCGAAGGAGAGAGACTGGGCATGAAACACTGGCGCTGCGGCGCGAGATGCAGTATACTAGGTGGCGCCGCGACGCAAGGAGCAAATTCTATGCTTTTTCTGCCTGTTTTCTACAAAAGCCAAGACAGGATAAAAACTACACTACAAAAGTAAACATGCATTAATAAAAACCTCAAAAACACCATTGTAATAAACTATACATCAAAATAAACATGTTGCCTGCAAATGGAAGGCACAAAAACAATAATGCCCAATTTGACAGCTATGTTAACAACTAAAGCGAACTGACACAACGTAGACTAGACAGAAGTAAAGAAAATAAATAGAATTTATACCGAGATGGGGGTAACTCCCCACCAAGCGCTTGTTTTAAAGTCGTCGGCTTGACTATACCGACGCCGTTCAATCCGGCTAATAAGCAAAAATGACCTTCTCATGTCGCCTATTCGTCAGTTCCCTTGGATTTTTGGCTGACATTGATGATGGATCATCTTCATTTCCTACATCCATCCAGTCATCCATTAGCACAAAGAATCTTTCACCGCTGGAATTATCCATTAATTCGTCTTTTTCATTAAACTGGAAGCGTTCTTTGTGCTCTGTTGGGCCCTCTAGGATTTTCACAATCGGGAGCGTGGTTTTTGATTATAGATCAATATAGACTATACAACCACTGTTGATCCTTGTGTCTCCAACTACAGACTCCACCGGTTGGCCAATTTGCACTGTGACGTCCCCCTCAACAACTGTGCGAGACTCATTGCATTTTCCTTGTGTATCCACCGTGCAATGCTCTTCTGCTTCATCGTCGAGATCAATTAAGACTGGGAGATTGCCTTGCGGTGGATTTGTGCTGGCATTGATGAGTTGCCCCAATTGATTCTCAAGGCTGTGCAATGCGGCTTCTTGGCTTGCCATCCGAACCTCATTTCTCTCAATAAAGTCGGTGAGAAGCTCCCCAAGCCTGTTCTCTTCTTCTCGTGTTGAGGTCTCATAAAAGCTCTCATTGGGTTGAAACGTTAACTCATAATGCGACGGAGACTGATAGTCAAACTGAGAGGCATGATTTGGATCATGATATGGCTCTTGACTGTAGTCCCAGGAGTTTGGATAACCTTGGCAGTTTGGACGGTAGGGAATCGGTTCAAAGTCAGCTTGATCCTGACAGTAGGCATTCTGAGTGAACTGACACTCAAGATTGTCAGAAAACCTTAAGGCATTAGCAATTTGATGTTGTAATCTCTCGAGTCCTTCTTCCGAGTCCCCTCATAAGGCCATTGATAACATTGATAGTCCATAATCTGTAAACTTAAAAACAAAAGAAAGGAAGATCAAACAAATAAAAGAAATAAATATATACAAGTTTAAAGTAAGACTAAATTGATTTAAATCAATATTGGACAATATTAGAATTATAGTTCCCCGGCAACGGTGCCAAAAAGTTGTTGGACGGAAAACCGATCACTAAACACAAGCAAGTATACGCAGTCTAACAAGTAATACAGTGATAAGAAGTGTGTCGTACCCACGAGGAACTATGACTAATATTTACCAAATACCGACTATGTTTCGCTAAAGTCTTATTCGAACAGCAATAAATGGAAGTGTGATTAATCTAATTAACTAATTAACAAAGCAAGTAAATGGATAACGAATGGTAATCTAAGGAATTACAAGCTAAGGTCACAACTTCACCCCACACAGGCATTCTGTTGAACACCTGGCGTGCTATGCTTCATCAAACTAGCTACCCTTCTCTCTTTGGTCTTAATGGTCACGACAATTTGTCGACCGAGAACACTCAGGTGCTTATGCACCTCTGTCGAGTTATGCACAAACATATCCTCTCCAGATCCACCCAAAAGGGAATAGAACAGAAAAGAACGTCTAAGCTAGATGCAATCCTACACATGTCTATGCGAATTGATCATAACAAGGATTTAAACATAAGTTCTCAATTAGGTCACACGTGGCGCACAAAGATATGTCTATTCTGCGCACAACTTATGCAGTCGAGACCCACAATCACATGCTAATATATTTAGGTATAAATCTACAATCCTTCTGTCGATATCAAGCAGATTACCAAAATCATCACTAATGTCTTAGCGAGAATCATAAAGCACAAATATATCAAACTAAATCTTATGGTGCCAACCAAAGAGATAAAGACAGTCAATTTAAATAACAAAGGGATCCATTATAACCTTAGAGCCAATATTCAGTTCATAGTTAATAAACCAAATACAAGTAGCAAATAAGACAACATTTATAGAATACAAAATTAGAGGAAATAAATGGATAGAAGAAACTCTGTCAAAGCTCCTTCAATCCCCACGCATTCTGCTCAAATCAAGCTTTCCAATCCGTGTCGCTCGTAGCTCTTGTGCTCCAAAGAAATTATAGACTTCTCCCTAAATCTACCTAATCTATATTTACAGAGATGAGGAATGAAGAGGAATTACAGAATAAAACTAAATCTAAGCTAAACTAACTAAAATATATGATATAGCGCTCTCCTCTATCTGAGATGATGAGAGATGCAGAGCTTCTCCTCTTATATACGCCTCCTTCCTTGACGCTAGGTTAAAATAACTTGCTTACTGTCATGGGCACCGGAGGTTGCGCTGCGGCGCGGCCAATATACCTATGGTTGGCGCTGCGGCGCTATGTGTGCTTGGAAAACACGGAGCTCGCGCTGTGGCGCGAGTCTACATAGAGTCATTGGCGCTGCGACGCCATGATGGCGTCAGCAGGGACAGGGGAGGTGGTGCTGCGGTGCGAGTCTAAGCCTTGGCTTTGGCGCCGCGGCGTGGACATATGTAAATTGGCCAATTTTGCCTCTGAAAGCTATTAAACACCTGATAAGACCTGCAATATGACGATTAAGCACAATAACACTATTATCATATAAAATCTACGAGAACAGAGAACTATTTAAGAATAAAGTATTCGATTCGCAGGTATAAATTCCACTCATCACTCACCACTCTGAATTCCTCAGATGGGTAGTTCTCACTGAAGTGGTACTTTTTCTAATATTTTTCTGAGAGGAATCTCGAAGAGTTGAGCCTAGATCGAATATCCGTGGATTTATCGCTTCTATATATATATATATATATATGTGTGTGTGTGTGTGTGTGCATGTGCGTGTGTGTGTGTGTGTGTATAAAAGCAATAAAAGGCCACGAAGTAAACTCTAGGCCAAACTGGAAATGTATATATATATATATATATATATATATATATATATATATATATATATATATATATCTGCTTTAACTGCTTTCGTAATGTAGATATTTAATCTTCCAGCCTGTGGACTAGATTTATCTAAATCTGGCTATCTCTAGCTTTTAACCGGTTCAAAAGTGACTAAACTGGAAGCATTGAAGCTAGAATGTCTTAGATTTATTTAAATATAGTTTTCTTTCCAGTTTTTATACATATTAATCTATCATATGAGCCTAGGAGCCATGAAATCGAAGATTCAGCCTGTGAATCTAGATCTGGTTCCCACGATGGACACTTCTCAACTACAACCAACTTGTAAATTATCTACGGTGTCTGGATATCCTTGGATGGCTCCCATGCCCATAAGGAGTTCGGATCTGCTATGTATCTTATTTTCTCAAAGATGCTTCGTATCTAGAAAATAAAATTAATCAAGCTGAATACATAATAAAATGGAAGTATCAAAGACCTCAATTACTATTGAGCATAAGGGTTTAAAAACCTGCTTTCCAAAACTTCATTGTTATATATTGTTAAAATTGAATTTTTTTTATACAAGTCAAACCCTTTGTATATAGGTGCAAATGAGGCATAATACTACTTCCAGATAATTGCACATAGGCCCAATAAACATACACATACACATGCAGATAATTAGGGTAATTGAAAAGTTGCGGTAACCGTGTTTTCACAGCAGTCGGAGGGGGGGGGTGCCTAACACCTTCCCCCTCTTAATCAAGCCCCCGAAATCAATGAATCTCAGTTTCCAATGCCAGTTAAACAGTGTCCAACCATTGGGCCGTTGTGTAAACCTTTTCAAAATTGGTTGAGTTGGTACAACCATTTCAAATCTACCAACTGGCGACTCTAAATTTCAAATCGTCGACATTCCCATGTCAGAACTTTTCAAACTCGCCTTTTCAGACAAAACTCAACCAAATGAGAACACAAAATGGCAAGCACAAAAAGAGACACAATTTTCCCAACGTCGACAAGTGGCGACTTTGCTGGGGACTCCAGTAGAGGGCTTAAGTCGTTGTTTAACCTTTTCAAAAACCCTTTTTATCTGCTTGTGTGTGAATGCTGCATTTACATTGAATGGATGTGTACTAATACTTTATTTACTGCACGTTAGTGCTTCACACCATATCTGCATGTGATATTAGTGCTTCGCATATGTCATCATTTCCATACGGTGATACGCGATGTATGTGAATGTATATTATGTGATTCCTCCACCATGAGGCAAACCCATCGATGTTTGAACTCAAGGGAGACTAATTCCGCGAGGCTCAAGAAAGGCACCACCCAGATTCACTCCAATTGAAAGATCGGATTAACTTCCCATCCAGTAAATTGCGATGATCTGGGGACCTTCATGCCGAAAAGTCGTGAGAGTAGCCTAAGATAGGTCAGCCTCTGATAAACCAAATGCGAAGAGAAGTCTCTTCATACCTTCCTCTTTCAATTACATGTAAATTTAATTTCATGTAATTTTAATTCCATGTAAATCTCAATGTAATGGAAAGTATAAAGGAAGATGTAAATATGCATTCCTTTCCCTATCAAGACATGTCATGTTATCCTGTCATCAAAACAACTGACATCTGTTTTGAAGGAGAACATTAAAACACTCCTAAAACAAACACATTGCATAGCATATAACCTCTTCATGTTTTCCCAGACTAAACTATGTATTCTTTTTGTAGGGAAGTGATTGGTTCCATTACCCGTTCAAAGTCCAAAAAGGTAACAAGCCCGCCTTTAGACATGGCTACAAGTGTCCAGCCTGATCCTACTCCTGTTTCCTGAGAGGAGTTCGAAGGATTAAGGAATCAGATAACAGAATTAGTTGTCCTTCTAAAAGAAACAAACAAACTCAGGTTCCACAAATACCCATTCAAACCGAATCCTCTACACAGGGAGGAATCCAGGGTACGGACAAAGAAGTCCCAATACCTGAGTCTCAGACTGAGAAGTCCAACAAAACCCTTGAAATCACCCATCTTAAACAAGATCAAGACACTGGTGATATTCAGAAGAAGGTTCAACATATGGAAGAGACCATTCGGTCAATCAAAGGGACGGGAACACACGGAAGCGTTACCTATTTAGAACTTTGCATCTTCCCTGGGGTTCATTATCTGAACAAATTCAAAACTCCTGATTTTGAGAAATATGATGGATTGGGAGATCCCTCCACTCACTTAAAAGTGTTCATTAGAGAACTCGTATCCTATGCCGAGGATGAAAAAATTAAGAATGCAGTTATTTCTAAAGAGTCTAACTGGAGAAGCCAGAGCATGGTATGTCAGATTAGATAACTCCAAAATCCATAGCTGGGAGGAACTAGCCCATGCATTTCTTAATTAATACAATTTCCAAACTAAAATGGCTCCAGATAGATATCAAATTACCAAAGTCAAAAAATAAAATAATGAGTCATTCAGAGAGTATGCCCAAAGATGGAGGTGTCTGGCAACTTAAGTAATCCTATCCATGATAGAGACTGAGATGGTAATGACTTTCATAGACCTTCAAGAACCTCCATTCTATGAGAGGGTCCTAGCAGGCATAGGAAAACCATTCTCAGAAATGATCAAGCACGGAAAAATGACAGAAATGGGGTTAAAATCTGGGAAGATTCAAGAACTCGCCACTTTAAAAGCCGTGGCTAAGCATATTCAAGCTAGAAATTATGGGAACAACCCCCGGAGGGTCCATAAGAAGAAAGAAGAGGATGTCTCCTTGGTATTGCAAGGACAAACTCAAAGAGGCAATCAAAACTTGCCCATTCAAAGGAGAAACTATTCCCCTTTTCAAGCACAATCCTCAAATACTCCATTGCCAAAAAGTGGAGAAGTTAGATATCCAAGAGTGTTCACACCCTTAGGGAACTCATTTAAAAACATATTCAAGCTTCTGACAACGCAGAAGAAAATTGTTCATCTATTTCCAGTAGTCAATCCAAGTGGAAAGAGTTTTAATACAAGCAAGAAGTGTGCTTACCATTCTGGAGCTCCGGGTCATGATACCCAAGATTGTTGGGCCCTCAAGCACAAGATCCAGGATTTAGTAGATAGTGGTGAGATCGTGGTAACAAAGCCCGAGCAACCACATGTTCAAGATAACCCTCTCCCTCAACACAAGGAAGATGATGTCAACATGATCAACAGAGGAAATGGAGAAAGCTCCTATTACCTTAGATACGTTGGTGGTTATCCCTAACCAGCAAAGATAATTTCGATAAGTGGGATTATTCAGAGTTTTGGTTTATGATAGAATGGAAGATAAAGTCTATCAATGAACAGGTCAATCAACTGGTAGAACTGGTGATACATCAACACCAAGTCACACGACAGTTGTTCAGTCAGGAGCGTGCAAGTCTCCTCTCCCTTATCATAAAAAATCAACAACAATCCCAAGAGAATGATACCTTGGAGGAAAAGCTTGCAAGAAAAGCAATATCCCAAGCCCATCGGGACTGTGCTAACCAAAGAGAGTTCACGCATTTAGGCCAACCAATGGAAGAAATCTTGCAGACTCACAGCACTGCTACCCCTAATCAATCCACATTTAATGAGATTTGATGCTACTGGTCTGTCAATACCACTCCAATACTCATGGTCACATCACTGAAAAATATGATTGACAACGGTGACCTGCAAATGGCAGATAATGACACCATATTGCCTGAGAGTGGAAATATATTTCCTCCAGGAACGTAAAGATGGAGTGAAGTCATAGCAGTCATATCCTCTAAGGGAGACTTGTCTGCAACACCCCTTACAATTCAAGCAATCAAGATTAAAGGAGTTGAAAACCCTTTGAATGTGGCTGCACCAAAACCACTAGTATTGCCATCCAGGCTACAATATCCTATCACCAGCCTAAAGAAAGTCCCATGGAACTATGGGAGGGTGAAGGATCAATGTCAAATACAACTGTTGTGGTATCTAAAGAAAACCCGTTGTATCTCCCTCAACGAGTGATGATGCCAGTCATTAAATCTAATGGGAAAGTGCTCCAGGAGAAAATTGAAGAATTCCTCCGCAAGATGGGACATCATGATCCAAGGTGGTACGAAACTTGAAAGAAGCACCTCAACATATATCTATTCTGGACTTGGTATTCTCTTCTAAAGATGATCTGAAGGTCTTAATGAAGATACTGGAAGAAGCCCACATGCCAAAGACAGTAGATGTGGAAAAGTTTCATCATCTGGTAGATCACATTTTCAACAGTAATGTGATATCTTTCACTGATGATGACATACCCCCAAAGGGACGAGTCATTGCAAGCTACTGTACATAACAGTGATGTCTTCCAGATATGTGGTCAGAGGTGTGCTAATAGATGGAGGATCTTCCCTGAACATTTACCCTTATGCCACATTGGAAAGAATAAAGATCAATCCCAACTGGATCCAAAGAAGCCACATAGTTATGCTGTAGGAGAGGTTGAATTGCCAGTGGAAATCGGTCCACATACCTTCTACATATCCTTTAAAGTGCTCAACATCACTACAAGATATAATTTATTGTTGGGAAGACCTTGGATTCATATGGCAGGAGCCGTTCCATCCACTCTCTATCAACAGGTCAAGTACATTATCAACAGTAATCTGGTCACTGTCAATGCTGAAGCAGAGTATCCTGTCCATGTCCAAAGTTATATGCCTCTAATAAGTTTTAATGAAGGAGTTGAGCCTATCAGCTTCCAAGACCTTGAGGTGAGCAACACTCACTATCAACCTATCGGGGCTCCAACTTTGAAACCTAGAGTTTCCGCCGAAGTAATGTCGGCCAGTCAAGAAATGATATCCTTAGGTTTCTAACCTGGACAAGGGTTAGGAAAAAATCAACAAGGAATCAAAAGCCCAATTCAAATTCCCAACTAGACAGGGAAGAGTGGATTAGGCTATTCCTCTGGATCAATGCACAGGAACCCGCATAAGCATACACCGGTTCCTTCATCTATAATTCTATTGTCTAACCCTATAGATACAAGTTCTATATGACCTTTAAGGAAAATTCCTATTTTCGTTACGGGTATGCTATTTCCTAAGCCTAGACCGGCTAGTGGAAAAGAAGTCCTAATTTTAGACCCAAACATTGAGGAAAGGAATCAGATATGCAAACAAGACATGAAGATATGGTTATCAAAGATGTACTTCCTGGTACATACCGAGGGTATGAATGAGGATATCCCAGATGATGACTGCTCAGAAGATCAGATCCTGATCCCTCACATCAATAGGGCTAAGGAGAACCGGTCAAAGAAAAACATTGACCTTGATGTGAACTCAATCATGGTCATTATCCAAGAGGAGGAGGATGACAACCGCCCCTTCATCACAGATGTCCACTAGAACTTGACCCTAGGCAATTGGAGCAACACTCCTTGCATTTTATAAAAATGGTATAAAGGGCAAAAAATCCCTCTGCCCCACTCTATACATATCATTAACTGCTTACTTTTGTTACATAGTGTTAGCAGTTACTTTTGTCATGTCATACTAACTTTGTATGATTAAATAGTTTCATATATTGAGTGAAAGCATTTTGTTTTTAGGAATCCAGAGTTAGGTTTGTCTAAACTTTCTGATGGAATGCCAAATTTTCACAGTGACTACAACTTTGATGTAAAGTTAGACTTTGGCTTAATGGAGATTGAGCCAGAGGACTATGAGGTGCTTGAGGAGATCAAAGAATGGGTCAAAGATAAACCCAAACCAAACCTTGATAAAATCACCTCCGTCAACCTTGGAACCTCAGAAAACCCCAAATAAATCTAGATTGGCATGGACCTTAACCCAAGCCAAAGGAATGACATGATTGCTTTATTGACCTAGTTCCAGGATGTGATTGTATGGTCTCATGAAGACATGATCGGTTTGTCAACTGATATCATCACTCATCGCCTTCCCATTAAAGAGGGATTCAATCCAGTCAAACAGAAGCTCAGGCGATTGAAACCTGAGTGGAGTTTGAAAGTTAAGGAAGAAATTGTGAAATAATTCAAAGCTGGCATCATCATGGTATCAACCTACCTTGAGTGGCTATCCAACATAGTTCCCATACCTAAACCCTGAGGGAAGGTGCGAGTATGCACGGATTATAGCTATTTGAACAAAGCTTGTCTCAAAGATAATTTCCAGTACCATTTATCCACATACTCATAGACAACAAAGCTCAGTATGACATGTACTCTTTTGTTGATTGCTTTGTTGGGTACCACCAGATCATGGTTACTGAAGAGGACAGGGAGAAGACAACATTCATCACTCCCTGGGGAACCTTTTTCTACAGAAGGTTATCATTCTACCTTGTTAATGCAGGTGCTACCTATCAGCGAGCCATGATGGATCTTTTCCATGATTTAATACACAAAGAAATAGAAGTCTATGTGAACAACATCATCATCAAATCCTAGAGGGAGTAGGACCACATAAACTATCTCAAAAAGCTTTTCAACTGGTTGCGCAAATATAAATTGAAGCTGAATCCAGCCAAGTGTGCCTTCGGCGTCAAGTCAAATAAGTTAATGAGATTTCTAGTAAGCCATAAAGGCATTGAGCTGGATTCTGCCAAAATTTTAGCCATCACTGAAATGCTCATGCCCGGAACAGAGAGGGAAATCAATTTCATCAGCAGATTCATCTCCCAACTCATAGCAATGTGTGAGCCCATCTTAAAGTTGTTAAGAAAAAACTCTTCCAAGAAATGGAATGAAGAGTGTCAAAAAGCCTTCCTTTCAATTAAAGAGCAATTGGTCAAAGCTCCTGTCTTGGTACTGTCGACGTCAGGATTTTTATTTGTCCCTTTTCGTTACCTATTTTTTTGTGTTATCATTTTATGTGAGATTTTTTTAAAAAAATAAGTGAAAAAGGTCCGACATGTATAATATTGACGATTGGCCTATAAGAGTCGCCAGTTAGTTTTTTAACTAGTTGTACCAACACAACTGAGAAAATGTTTGCACATTGAGCGAGTGATGTGACACTGCTAAACGGGTTGGTGAAACCGAGATTCAATTAGGGTCCGGGGACTTGCTTATGCGAAGGGAAGGTGTTAAGCACCCCCCGACATCCGTGTTTCCACGGTGACCATCACTTTTTAAGAAACTGTTATATGAATGTGTGTGTGTGTGTGTGGGTCAATGTGCTGTTATTTGGAAGTAGTGCTATGCCTCGTTTGCACCTATATACAAAGGGTTTGAATTTATGTAAAAATTCAGTTTTAAACAAGATATAAAAGTGATGTTTTAGAAAAGAAGTTTTTCAAACCCTTGTGCTCAATAGTAATTGAGTCCTTTGATACTTCTATTTTATTCCGAATTCGGCTGGATTAATTTTATTTTATAGATGCGAGGCATCTGTATGAAAATAATATACAAAAGATGATGAACTCCTCGTGGGTATGAGAACCATCTGAGGAAATTCAAACATCACAGATAAATTTACACGCTGCTTACAACTGAAAAGGTCCATCACGGGAACCGAATCTAGATTCAGTGGACTGAATCTGTGATCACATGATTCCTAGGCTCACATGATGTCGCAATTGATATAAACGCAGTAAGCAGGTATATATATAAAAGCTGTAAATATATATATACAGACATGATCATTAACCACGAAACACCTCCATGGGGGATTAGAAATGTAAATAAAGCTGTAAAAGTTATCTACCGCCATGAAAAAAACTCTAGGCGGGACGAAATGTATAGAAAGCAGTAAAAACGGTCAACCACCATGAAGTAAACTCCAGGTGGGACGAAATGTATATATATATATATATATATATATATATATATATATTAAAGCATTAAACGTTTCAGACCGAAGTCTAGGCTCATCGAACAGAGTTCGACACGCAGTTCATATATATAAATGTATATATATACAAAAAATAAGTAAACGCTCCAGACCAAAGCCTAGGCTCAATCGAGGCATAACTCGATAATGTTAGTCCATATATATAAATATATATGTATATACAAACTGAAATAAAATCATGGACCGAAGTCCGAGCAAACACACTCAACACGACTCTCAACGTGAAGAACTGTGTGTGCACATATGAAGAGAAAGGCTTTAAAGTATGTGAGAAGGCTTAAAGTGGGCTGCCAAAGAAGACTTCTATATCTTTAAAGTAGATAAACATTGGCTTCCACATGTACAAAAATAGCTATATGTGAGCTCACAAGTGTTTAAAATGAGAAAGCACTCAGTATAGGGTGAGTACAGAGCAAATTGGACAGGGCTTCCTCCCCGTCTCTCCTTTTAAAATGGCCACCCCAAGCTCTCTATTTATAGAGGGGGACGCAGGTGTACCAGAGGCTGCCCGGGGTGCCCCGGGCTTTGCGGGTCCTGCCGTCTCAAAGTACGTGCACGCATACAACATGATGTCCGCTCAAACTTTCAAAATTGTAATCTGGGCATCCGACTGAGGTATATAGGACCTATTTCAGATCGTCATTATCTAGAGTTACACAATGACATGAGATTAGAGGTTGTATGAAGTCATGAAGATGGGACGATGCCCTCCGATCTTCAGCTTCAAATTCTATTCGTTATCCTGCGCAATAGTCACTTGGGATTGGTTTTCCTTGATCCTTGTGGGACATTGCTGTGTATCAAAGCGTTGAGATGGTATGGTGTGGCATCATGGTGGCTAGATGATGACTTTTCCCCTCGCCGGGGTTATCTCCGGTTTGGGCTGATAAAGTAGACCTTGCTCAAGGTTATCGCTGAGATTTGACTACTGCAATTGTTGAAGGTCCTCAGTGTTATCTCTAAGGTGTGCCTATCCTACTGATGTTATATTCGAGTTGGTACTGAGCATCTCATTGTGAGCGCCGAGATTGAAGTTGATTACTTTTAAAACAAGCATTTCCAGGGTTATCGCCTGAACTGCATTCCTTGGGGTTATCGTCAAGGTTGGTAGCTACTTCCATGGTTGAGACTGTGACTGGAACATCTTCGGGTTATCTCTGGGACGAATCGGTCTTCTCCGGTGTGTGTTCTGGTATTAAAACTGTAGGCCTCGGTGTCATCGTTGCGGTTAGAACTGTTACTCCTGGTGTGTGTTCCGGGGTTGAGGCTGTTACTCCCAGTGTGTGTTCTGGGGTTGAAACTGAGCTTTCGGTAGTATCCGGACTGGATGTGAGTTGTCTTCTAGGAATATCTCTGAAAGACGAATCTGCCTTCCTGCAATGTCAGTAACAGGTGTGCATAAAATTTTGAGTGTCTACAGATGCCCCTCTTTATCATATTCATGCAATGCAATGGCATGGATAGGATAAAGAATCCTAAACACTTGAAATGCAACAAGATAAACATGATGCAATATGGAGCAATATGATACAAGTGTATGATGCATATGCATTGCTTTCCAACAAGCTGGGGATGATTGTCGGCTCTTTATTGCTTCTACCGGTGATGGTAATAACGATAAGCTTGGAGGTGTGATCCCAACCTATCAGGATGTTGACACTGGGGCTATCACCAAAGTCCTTAATCCTTGATACAGACTTGATTTCGAAGAAGTGCCTCTTATATGTAAGAGATCTGTGGGAATAAAGCTTTGTCTGTTTGAGGATGTGTATAACATATTCCATCATCAATCCTCTTTGACGATGTTGATCTTTCCTGGTTTGTATCGCCAGGTCATATCAAAGTTCTGTTGCATTTACTGCCAATAGTAGATGTTGTCAGGGCTGCCTGACCTTTGTTGACGTGTGAACCAACGGTTAATCACACGTTGTAACCCCCGCTGGGGATACATTTGATCCTCTGTTGATGTGTATATCAACGGATGAACTCCCTGTTGGGGATAAATGCCAAGGCTGCTTGGACTTTATTGATGTGTGTATCAACTGTTGAAATCATCAGATGGTTTCTGATGCGACATTGGGTTTACTTGCCAACGGCTAAACTGATGTCAAGGTTGCTTGACCTTTATTGATTTGTGTATCAATGGAAAATATGCATAGTAGCCCCTACCAGGGAGACGTGTTAGATCATCGTTGATGTGTGTGTCAACGAAACATACGTTGTAACCCCCACCGGGGATACGTGTAGGTATATGAGTACCCGAGTATAAAATCCTCGAATAGCTCTCGATGCTTCGATGGGTTTACCTGCCACCGGCTGTAATAATGTCAAGGCTGCTTGACCTTCATTGATACGTACATCAATAGATGATAATGTGTTGTGACCCCCTCCGGGGTTATTGTATTTTGATATATACAAGCGCGTTGTAACCCCCGCCGGGGTTTCTTGTTGTAAATGAGGATGACGATCCTGAATGATCGGCATTGGACCTGTGTAAGGTATTACCTAAATGTAACTTGTAATGTCTGAGATCATTGGCATAGTATACCCCGTGATTGGATGAATACCAATGAGTAATGTACAGACCCAAGGTTCAATCTGAGGAGACCAGGATTGTAAGCTATTCTGCTCAATCGCGTAGCGTTTTTATCCCTGATTTGGCCTTTTTAGCTTGTGAGAACTCCTTTGCAACTCGAACTGGATCGAGCCAGAGGGGTGGGACCCATATAGGGGTGCCGCAGGTAGTTGTTGGGTGGCTGTGCCCCATTTCTATGTATTTTTCAGCTGTACAGAGATGTGTATGTAGAAGATGATATACTTAGGAATGTATGTACAGTTTTTTCATTCCCTATATCATATTGTCATCTATTATCTGTAATGCATGTATCATGTTATGCATATGTATGTATGTCCAGAGATATTCAACATTGACCCCTGGATGGTCTTATGACACGGCCCGTGCAGATGTCTTCTTCGACAGTTAGCCGTATTGATCATACCCCACCATTATTGGTGGTATCTGGTATGCGATCGTGGTATGATAGCATGTCACAATCAGACAGGGTGACCGTAGATCATTTATTGTAGCATACTATAACCCTGTTGATGTTTTAGGTTCCCACAGGATTCGTGGATGGCATGCTAGAGCACTGGGTATTGGAGAGGTAGGTTTTCTGATTTGGGACCAAGGAGTTGACTCCCACTCTAGAGGAATATGCACGGTTGACGATGCTGCCACTGGACAGACCTTATGTGCATATGACTTTGGGGGACATGAGTCGACGGTTTATGACCCTCACTGGATTGAGGCGTAGGGTAGTGCAGGATGAGTTGACATCTGGCCACGTTATATCCCAACGTTTTCTATTTGATAGATTTGGCTATGAGGATAGTTATAAATGACATTCTGGGGATTTCACCACACCGGAGGATCATTAGCGTTTGGCCAGGGTAGATGTACTGCTATTGTGCGTACTGTCAATGTCTACATGCCACTTTATATGGATGAGTTGGACATAGGAGTTATCATGGCAGTGAGAGCTCTCAGGGAGGGTCGTACCATCATACCTATGATTATAGTCGAGACATTGATGTTAGCTACATACTGCTGCACTTATCTGACAGGAGTATTTACGGGCAGTTCGGTCATACTATACGTGTGGTTTATATCACACCTGAGACTAATTGGTACTTTTAGACGTCATGGGTATTATTTTACCTATGATATAGCCATGTCATACTCCTTTCAGCCATCGGAGTGTACGGATGCTATGTCTTGGTCTATTTTCTTGGCAGATATTAGAGATCCGTTTAGTATATTGATGTGCTCAGGGCTCAGCTCACCTTACAACTTTATTACTCATGCTCCGGGCATGGATTACATCCCTCTGGCTGGTTTGAGAGGCATGATTACTTACCATCCACTGGCTGTGATGTAACAGTTTGACCAGTTTTAGGATTTCCATCCTTTCGAGGGGGCGCTGGGCCAGCGTTTAGCTACTCGCTATCTTTTAGCAGAGGACCAATCCCATGTGTATGAATGTTGGGATCAGCGTGAGATAGCCTCTTTCTCTATTAGTCATCTAGGTTATTCTGTATAGTATTTTGCATGGATGGAGACAGAGACTGCACCGGCTGAGGTAGTATCCACATTACCGAGTATTAACTTAGATGGTAGAGAGCCCATGGAGGACATTGATTCTCACACCGGGGAGGAGCCATCTACTGGGTTGCCAGTATTTCCTTTAGATTTTCCCAGTACTAGCACTGTCATGATTCAGCATTCAGCACAGTACTTTAAGCAGAGTCTTCATCTGATGACCTTTGAGAGAGATCAGGCTAGAGTCCTGATGTTGACAGCTCTTAATGGGAGAGACGCAACCCTGTTAGAGAGGGATGAGGCATTGGCTCGTAGAGATACCGCTGTTGTTGAGCAGGATGAGGCCAGATCAGCTAGAGATGCAGTGATAGTTGAGCGGGATAGTGCCATATCTACCCGGGATGTAGCCGTCACAGATAGTACTGCAGTGAGGTCCCTTACCACTGGCATGATCGCAGAGATGAGCACTTACATCGATGAACATATGGTCACCATGCAGATGGCTATAGATCTATTGGGGTTGTGTGGATATCCTCATACAGGAGACCACAGACTTGCCTCCTTCTTCGGAAAGGGATGCCATGTTGGGCTTGTTAGCTCGCATATACACCGATTTGTAGATGGGCTTGTATTTTCCTGCACAGACTAGCTTAGCCATTTTGTCATGTATAGTTTATATTGTGTATATCAAATAGCATTATATATAGTAGGAAAATATATTTCTGATCACTTCCCTTTTAGATATTCTCTGATATCTGCTTGATATTTGCCTGCTTCTTCAGGGCTTATCATCTTGATGCATTCTAAATTCCTCCTTACTAGATGGACATTGAGCTGTCTCTAGATAGTTCAGAATGGATCATTGATCTGCGTGTATCCCTACCATCTTTTCAGTGTTTTAGGACTGGTTTCTGTATGGAAATGTGGAGAGGAGTGTGTCTTTCCTCTCTGAGATTGACCGCACCACAGATGGTCGCCAGTACCCCTATTTAGGAGGAGCCTAGTTAATTCAATCTCTTATGGATTTGTGTTGCTCTTTGAGGTACAACCGCAGCTTAGATGGTCGCCGAATCTCCTATTTAGGAGGAGTTCAGGTAATTCCATCCCTTTGGTCTGAAGCCAATGAAATGTAGTGGATTGAAGTTTGATCCCAGTACCATTGACAAGTATTTGCATTTTGGTAGGGGGTTACCTACGTACTCCTATTGAAGAGGAGATCAGGTCTGCATAGTTCGAACCTGGTGTAAGAGGTTCAATGCTGTTTGTGAAAGGCAGATGGGTGTAGAAGCTTTATTGATGAAAAAGGTTGTAGAAGTGTTTTTGTGGTTTTTGTTTTTGTAGAAAAGGGTAGAAATGTTTTTGTTATTTTTTGTTTATTGCGACCGGGCCATATAGAATATGGTTGCCTACGTACTCCCGTGTATCAAGGAGATCAGGTCGACGTAGTTTGCCCCTCAGGGTGAGCTAAAAAGCGTGATCCCATGTGCAGGCTAAACTGTGGGGAAGAAAGATTAATCCCATGTACAGGTCAAACTGCGGGGAAGAAAGTTTAATCCCATATGCAAGATAGACTGCGGGGAAGAGAAAGTTTGATTCTAGGTTGAGGATAAACTGCAGGTATGAGAAGTTTGATCCCATGTATGGGTAGCCAAACTGCAAACGCGAGAGGATCAATCCGTAGTGGGATGACCTGAGTTGTATGAGCGCAATGAAGCCAGGCTGCTGGCTTAAAGAGTATGTTTCCCTGAGGGGCAAAGTGTGAAAAAGAGTTGTATGTGGTAAAGGGTTAAAGAACCGAAATGACTGATGATCTGATGATCTAACACCAGAATGCTTGCTTGATGGTAACTTCAGACATAGTACTATTTCACGGTGTTCGAGTTGATAAGCTGTGGAAATTCATCGCTGTCCATTTCCTGCAATTTGAGATCACCTCTTGTCAATACCTCCTTGACAATAAATGGGCCTTCCCAGTTAGGAGCGAATTTTCCCTTAGACTGATCTTGGTTATCGAGTATCTTCTTCAAAACCAAGTCATGTTGTTTAAACTGCCATAGCCGGACTTTTGTGTTGTAGGATCTGGCGATCCTTTGTTGATATAACTGACCATGGAAGATACTCGCGGTTTGCCTTTCATCTATTAGAGACAATTGGTGATACATGTCTAGTATCCATTGATCTTCATCCAACTGAGCATCCATCAACACTCTGAGGGATTCCATTTCTACTTCTATGGGGAGTACTGCTTCCATCCCATAGGTTATTGCATAGGGGGTTGACTCAGTTGAAGTGCGCATTGATGTTCTGTAGGCTAACAGAGTAAGAGGAAATAAGTCAGGCCATCCTCTGTGGTTGGTGAACATCTTTTGCATAATCTTCTTGATGTTTTTGTTAGCCGCTTCAACAACACCATTCATCTTTGGACGGTAGATGACAGAGTTAAGATGTTCGATGTGGAATTTACTGCATAGTTCCTCCATCATTTTGTTATTGAGGCTCTTAGCATTGTCTGATACAATTAACTCGGGTTATCTGTATCGACAAATGACATTATTTCTGAGGAAAGCAACGATGACTTCTTTGGTAACCCTGGGGAATGAGGCTACTTCTATCCACTTGGTAAAGTAGTCGATCATGGTGTAGATGAAGCAATTTCCATTACTGGCTTTAGGCTCAATGGGCCCGATCACGTCCATTCCCCACATTGAGAAGGGCCAAGGTGAACTCATATTGTGGAGCTCCCGTGGAGGGGCGTGGATAGCATTCGCATAAATTTGGCATTGATAACATCTCCTGACGTGGTCATTGCAGTCAGCTTTGAGAGATAGCCAGTAATGTCCTATCCTGAGGATCTTCTTAACAAGGAAGGGGCCACTTATGAGTAGGCCACAGACTCTACCATGGACCTCATCCATGGGTCTCTGAGCTTGATCCTTATCCAGGCATCTGAGGAGACCTAATCCTGCATCTCCCTTGTAGAGTGCATCTCCACTCAAGTAGAATTTCATAACAAATCGATGAATCCGCCTTTGCTCGGTTAGGCTCGCCTCAGCGGGTGTAGATCCATCTCATAGGTACTCCTTGATATGCTGATACCAAGGTTGTTGGATGGGAGGTAGCTCATCCGATACTTCTATAACATAGTTCCAATAGGCTGGTGCCTTTTGTAGGGCAAATGTGACGCTTGGCATGTGTTCCTTGTCAGGCATGTGAATCAAGGAGGCCAAAGTTGCTAATGCATCTGCGAAGTCATTCCTATTACGAGAAATGTGTAGAAAGGAGATCTCTTCGAACTCTGAAGTCATCTGTAAAACCTGCCAATAGTAAGGCAGTAAACGTAGCTCTTTGGTTTAATAGATTCCCGTGGATTATTTGACTACCAACTCTAAATTCCCAAAGACAGTTAACCGTCTGATACCCATTGAATGGGCAAATTTTAGCCCCATGATACAACCTTCATACTCAGTTGTGTTGTTGGTGCTGACAAACTGCAATTTGATAACGACGGGATACTGCTCCCCCGTACCAGATACTAGAACTGCTCCAGCTCCAGAACCTTCCTTATTAATAGCTCCATCAAAATATATCTTCCATGCTTGGCGTGTATCGTACTGATGGTGTGTCTGAATTGCCATTACCCCTTCATTGGGGAAGTATATTTCCAAGGGTTTAAAATCCCCTGAGGGTGCAGCGGCCAGTTGATCTGCAATTCCTTGACCTTTAATGGACTTTTGAGTCACGTAAATAATGTCAAATTATTGTAGGATCAACTGCCATCTGGACAGTCGACAATTCAGTATGGGTTTACTGAACACAAACTTGAGAGGATCCACGCAGGATATGAGATGGGTTGTGTGACCATGGAGGTAATGTTGTAACCTCATGGAAGCCCATGCTAAAGCACAACAAGTCTTCTCAATCAGAGTGTACTTATGTTCACTGATGCTGAATCTTTTGTTGAGGTAATAGATAGCTCGTTCTCGGCCTCTATCGTCTTTTTGACCCAACATGCAGCCCATAGCATTGCCACTTATGGACAGGTACATGAACAGAGGAGCATCATCTCTGGGTGGTACCAGAATGGGAGCTTTGACTAGCTGTTCTTTGATGGTAAGGAAGGCCTTTTAGTACTCATCATTCCATTTCATGGAAGAGTTCTTCCTTAACAGCTTGAAGATAGGCTCGCAGGTTGCTGTGAGTTGAGAAATGAACCTACTAATGAAGTTGATTCTTCCCAAAAATCCCCGTATTTCCTTCTCTGTCTAAGGAATGGGCATTTCTGTAATATCCTGGATTTTGGTGGGATCCAGCTCGATTCCTTTATGGCTGACTAGAAATCCTAGCAACTTGCCTGATTTAATGCCAAAGGCGCACTTGGCTGGATTCAACTTCAAGTTGTACTTGCGCAACCTGTTGAATAGCTTTCTGAGATGGTCTAAGTAGTCATCCTCCTTCCGGGATTTGACAATGATGTTATCCACATAGATCTCTATCTCTCTGTGCATTAAGTCGTGGAAGAAAGCCATCATAGCTTGTTGATAGGTAGCTCCGACATTGATAAGGCCGAAGGACAACTGTCTATAGCAAAAGGTTCCCTAAGGAGTGATAAAATTAGTTTTCTAACGATCTTCCTCAGCAACCATGATCTGATGGTACCCCGCAAAGTAATCAGCAAAAGAGTACATGCCGTATTGAGCAGTATTGTTAATGAGAATGTGGATAAATGGTACGGGAAAGCTATCTTTAAGGAAAGCTTTGTTCAAATCCCGGTAATCCATACAAACTCGCACCTTTCCTCCAGGCTTAGGCATGGGCACGATGTTGGATATCCACTCAGGATATGTAGACCCCATGATAATACCAGCTTGAAATTGTTTCACAATTTCTTCTTTCACCTTTAAACTCCACTCAGGTTTCAATCGCCTGAGCTTCTGCTTAACTGGTTTGAATCTCTCTTTAATGGGAAGGCGATGAAGAACAATGTTAGTGGAGAAACCCACCATATCTTCATGACACCATGCAAGCACATCCTGGAATTGGGTTAGTAGCGTAACCATGTCATTCCGTTGGTTTGGAGTAAGGTCTGAACCAATCTGGATTAGCTTAGGGTTTTCTAAGGTTTCAAGATTGAAGGAAGTGGTTTGATCAAGGTTGGGTTTAGGTTTATCTTTGACCCATTCTTGAATTTCTGGAGGCACCTCAATGTCCTCTTGTGTTTCCATAAAGGCTAAATTCATCTCTACATCAAAGTCACAATCTTTGTGGAGAAGAGGCACCGTATCAGCAAGTACAGGCACATCTAAATTCAGGGTCCTGAAATAAAATATGCTTTCACTTAGTATATATGAAGTTGTTTAATCATACAAAGTGTTAGCATGTACTGGCAAAAGGACTGCTAATATTGTACAAAAAAGTAAGCAGTTATGATATCTACAGGGCAGAAAGAGTTCCTGCCTGTTTTACCCTTGTAGACCAATGCAAGGAGTGATGTTCCAATTGGCAAGGATAAATTCTGGGTGGACTGCATTGATGGAGGGGCTGTCATCGTCCTCCTTTTCTCGAATGATGACCATGATGTCTGGGAAATCATCGTCTGGGGTGTATCTGTTTGTATGTTCATCATGAACAATGATGCACATGCCCGACATTATTTGGATGATGTTTTGTTGATTCTTTGTTTCTCTTCCTCCACTCTGAGATCTGGAACAAAGACTTCTTTTGCTTTGAACGGCACTGGCTTGGGAAATAGCATAGCCATCACGTTGGTCAGCACCTTTACAGGAGGTCGTGCGGACTCAGAGTTTGAAGTTAAAAATAAACGCCGCGTGGTTGAAGCTGAAGGAATCTGCTGATGCTTATGAGGATTCCTTTGACTTGAACAGGCAGTATAGCCTAGTCCAGCTTTCTCAGTTTGCCTGGCTACTTGGATGGGGTATTTGATACCTTGGTAATCTTTACCCAGCCCTTGTCCAGGCTGATGACCCAAGAACATCATTTCCTGAGTAGCCGACATTAGTTTGGCAGAGATCTTGGGCACGGGCAATGGCGTTCCAATAGCATGGTATTTAGTATTGCTCACTTCTAAGGCATGAAAACTGACCGGCTCAACATCTGCATTAGTGTTGATGAATGGCATGTCACCATGTTGAGGACACCCCGGTTCAGCGTTGATCGTGACTAGGATATTGTTGATAATGTATTTCAGTTGCTGATGAAGGGTGGAGGGGACTGCCCCAGCCATATGAATCCACGGTCTTCCCAAAAGTAGGTTATATCCTTAATCTATCTTGAGTACGTGGAAAGACACGCATAATGTATGGGGACCAATTTTGATTGGCAACTCAATTACTCCGACTGCATTCCAGCGAGATCCATCAAAAGCTTTGATAATTGTATGGCTACTTTGGATCCGCTTGAGATTGATGTTCATTTTCAGCAAAGTAGCATAAGGACAGATATTTAGAGATGAGCCTCCATCTATCAAGACTCTAGCTAGCATATATCCGAAAGATAAGATCGCAATGTGTAACAGCTTGCAATGACCAGTCCCTTCGGGTGGTATGTCATCATCAGTGAAGGATATCACATTGTTGTTAAAAATGTGATCAACCAGATGTTGAAATTTTTTCGTATCCACTGATGTTGGTAAATAGGCTTCTTCCAGAACTTTCAGTAAGATCTTCCGGTGATCCTCAGAAGTTAAGACCAAGTCCAAAATTAAGATTTGGTGTGGAGCTTCTCTTAAGCTTACAACCACCTTGGCTTCGTTATGACCCATTGTGCGGAGGAATTTTTCAATCTTCTCCATGGGTATTTTTCCCTTTGATTTGATGGTAGACTTTATCACACGTTGGGGAAGATATAGTGGATTCTCCATCGACACTATAGCGGTTGTATATGAGGTGGATCCTTCACCTTCTTCATAATTCCACGGAACTGCATGCAAGCTAATAATAGGATATTGTGCTCTGTATGGTAAGTTGATTGGCTCGGGAGCAGCCACTTTCAAAGGATTGTTGCTTCCTCTGAGTTGACTTGTTGGTATAGTGAGTGGCTTGATAATGCCATCAGCCTCAGTGGAGATAACTGATACCAATCCCTTCCATTTAGTAGGATAGATATTCTCATTACCATGTAGCACAGTATCATTGTCTGCTAGTTGCAGGACACCGCTATCAATAAGGTTCTGGATAAGGTGGCGGAGTGCCCAACATTCTTCCGTGCTGTAACCGTGAGAATGGGAGTGATATTGACATACTCCATTAGAATTGTACCGTCCTGAACGGGGATTGATTGGAGGTAGAAGGGAATTAATCCTTCCTTCATTGATTAGCATCTGAAGGATTTCCTCCATGGGTTGGCCCAAATATGTAAATTCCCTTCTATTGGCAAAATCCAGACGAGCTTTGGCATTTTCTCTCTTTGCCACTTTGTCCTCCATCGTTTCACTTTCTGGATGTGACGAGGGAATATTCATGACAAGAGGAAGGAGACTAGCATGCTCATGGATTACTAACTGGCGTGTAACTTGATGCTGGTATGTCACTAGTTCTGCCAATTGCTCAATTTGTTTGCAAAGAGCTTTTATCTTTCGTTCCATTGCGAACTGGAACTTGGCGTAATCCCTCTTGTCAACATCATCTTTGGTGGTTTGAGATGACTCGCCACTGAAATTGGAACTCTGTCCATTGCTCCAATTGATCATGTTAACCTTTTCTTCTTTGTGTTGAGGAAGAGGGTTATCTTGAATGTGAGGTTAATCCGGTTTAGTGACCACGATCTCCCCGTTGTCTATCAAATCTTAGATCTTGTGTTTCAAGGCCCAACAATTTTGAGTATCATGTCCAGGTGCCCCGGCATGATAAGCACATTTCTGAGCAGCATTAAAACCCTTACCATTAGGGTTGGCTGGTGGAAGAAGATTCGTGATTTTCTTCTGCGTTGTCAGAAGAGTGAGGATATTCTCGAGAGAGTCCCCTAAGGGTGTGAACACTTGAGGGCGTTTGACTTCTCCACCTTTTGGTATTGGAGGGCTTGACGATTGTGTTGGAAAGGGAGTGTAGTTTCTCCTCTGGATAGGCATGTTCTGATTGCCTTTTTAACCCTGTAGTATCAGGGAAACATCTTCTTCATTCTTTTTATGGACTCTCCGGGGGTTGTTCCCATAATTTCCAGATTGGATGTGCTCAGCAACAGCTTTAAGGATAGCTAGGTCTTGAATCTTTCCTGACTTCAATCCCATCTCAGCCATCTCCCCGTGTTTGATCATTTCAGAAAATGGTTTACCGATGCCGGCTAATACTCTTTCATAGAAAGGAGCTTCTTGTATGTATATGAAGGTCATCACCATTTCTAATTCTGTCATGAAAGGAATAACTTGAGCAGCAAGGCACCTCCACCTCTGGGCATACTCTCTAAAAGACTCATTAGACTGTTTCTTGGCCTTGGTAATCTGGTACCGGTCAGGAGCCATTTGAGACTGGAAGCTGTATTGCATAAGGAAAGCGTGTGCTAGCTCTTCCCAGCTATGGATCTTTGCATTGTCTAGTCTGGTATACCACGAACTGGCTTCTCCAGTCAGACTCTTTTGGAACATCTACATTCTGAGCTTCTCGTCTTCTACATAAGATCCAAGTTCTCCAATGAAAACCTTCAAATGGGTGTAAGGATCTCCTAACCCATCATATTTTTTCGAAGTCAGGAGTTTTGAACTTTTCTGGATAATGAACACCAGGGAATATACAAAGGTCAGTATATGAAACACTCCCGTGTGCTCCAATTCCTTTGATAGCGCGAAGGGTTTCCTCCATTTGAAGAACTTTCTTTTTGATGTCACCGGTGTCTGGATCTCTTGTGAGATGGGGGGTATCATGACTTTTGTTGGTTGTATCCAACTGTAGTTCAGGTATTGTAATGGCTTTATCAGAACCTTGAGTTCCTCCTTGTGTAGAGGATTCAGCATGTACGGGTATTTTTGGACCCTGCGTAGATTGATGTAGTTCTTTAAGCAGAACAGCCAAATCTGTAATTTGTTTACTTAATCCGTCAAATTCCTTGCAAGAAACTGGATTAGATTGTTCAGATGAAGACATGATTGGCTGTAGGCCTGCGGCCTTTTTGGACTTAGACCGGGTTATAGGTCCAAATGCTTCCCTGTGACAAAACTAGCATAGTTTATTTTTAGGGATGGTGTAAATGTTAACATACTATGTGATGTGTCCGTTTTAGGAATTTTGTCCTACAAAACGGATGTTAGCTGTTTGTAATACAGGATAGCATGTTAATTTAAATATGTATGTATACACATTTCTTCATATTTCTCATTACATGGAGATGAATATGGAATGTAAATTACAAGTAATTGACTTTACAAGTAATTTGAAATGAGAAAACATGAAGAGACTTTCCTCCGTGTTTGGTTTATTAGAGGCTGACCTATCTTAGGTTACTCTCGCCGCTTTTCGGCATGAAGGTTCCCAAATCATCATAATTTACTCAACGGGAAGTTAATCTGGTCTTTCAACTAGAGCGAATTTGGGTAGTGCCTTTCCTGAGCCTCGAGGGAATTAATCTTCCTACGAGTCCAGTAATCAAACACCGATAAGATAGCCTCCTGGTGGAGGGACCACACAACATACATTCACATACATCGCGTCTCACCGTATATGAAAATGATGACATGTACGAAGCACTAATATCACAAGCAGATATAGTGTAAAGCATTAATCGCAGAAAAAATATGCATTCGCACACATTCATCATAAATGTAAATGCAACATCCACACACAAGAATATAACAGTTTTGAAAAGCTTGCAATAGTGGCTTAAGTCCTCTTACTGGAGTCCCCAGCAGAGTCGCCACATGTCGACGTCGGGATTTTTATTTTTCCCTTTTCGTTACCTGTTTTTTTGTGTTCTCATTTTATGTGAGATTTATTTGAAAAAACAAGTGAAAAAGGTCCGACATGTATAATGTTGACGATTGGACTATAAGAGTCGCCAGTTGGTTTTTTAACTGGTTGTACCAACACAACTGAGAAAAGGTTTGCACATTGACCCAGTGATGTAACACTACTAAACGGGTCGGTGAAACCGAGATTTAATTAGGATCCGGGGACTTGCTTATGTGTAGGGAAGGTGTTAGGCACCCCCCGACATCCGTTTTGCCACGGTAACCGCCACTTTTCAAGAAACTGTTATATGAATGTGTGTAGGGGGGGTCAATGTGTTGTTATTTGGAAGTAGTGCTATGCCTCGTTTGCACCTATATACAAAGGGTTTGAATTTATGTAAAAATTCAGTTTTAAACAAGATATAGCAGTGATGTTTTAGAAAAGAGGTTTTTCAAACCCTTGTGCTCAATAGTAACTGAGGCCTTTGATACTTCCATTTTATTCCGAATTCGTCTGGATTAATTTTATTTTACAGATGCGAGGCATGAATATAATGTACAAAAGATGACGAACTCCTCGTGGGTATGAGAACCATCTGAGGAAATTCAAACACCACAGATAAATTTTTAAGCTGCTTACAACTGAAAAGGTCCATCACGGGAACCGAATCTAGATTCAGTGGATTGAATCTGTGATCACATGATTCCTAGTCTCACATGATGCCGCAATTGATATAAACGCAGTAAGCAGGTATATATATAAAAGCTGTAAATATATATATATACAGACATGATCACCAACCACGAAGCACCTCCATGGGGGATCAGAAATGTAAATAAAGCTATAAAAGCAATCTACCGCCACGGAGGAAACTCCAGGCGGGACGAAATGTACAGAAAGCAGTAAAAACGGTTAACCACCTCGAAGTAAACTCTAGGTGGGATGAAATGTACAGAAAGCAATAAAAATGGTCAACCACCACGAAGTAAACTCCAAGGGGGAAGAAATGTAAATATATATATATATATATATATATATATATATATATATATATATATATATATATTAAAGCAGTAAACGCACCGGATGTAAAATCCAGGCTCATCGAACAAAGTTCGACAACAGTTAATATATATATATATATATATATATATATATATATATATATATATATATATATATATATTAAAGCATTAAACGCTCCAGACCGAAGTCTAGGCTCATCAAACAGAGTTCGACACGCAGTTCATATATATAAATGTATATATATATACAAAAAATAAGTAAACGCTCCAGACCGAAGCCTAGGCTCAATCGAGGCATAACTCGATAATGTTAGTCCATATATATATATATATATATATATATGTATATACAAACTGAAATAAAACCATGGACTGAAGCCGGGCAAACACACGCAACACGACTCTCAACGTGAAGAACTTTGTGTGCACGGTTGAAGAGAAAGGCTTTAAAGTGTGTGAGAAGGCTTACAGTGGGCTGCCAAAGAAGACTTCTATATCTTTAAAGTAGATAAACACTGGCTTCCACAAGTACATAAATAGCTATATGTGAGCTCACAAGTGTTTAAAATGAGAAAGCACTCAGTATAGGGTGAGTACAGAGCAAATTGGGTAGGGCTTCCTCACCGTCTCTCCTTTTAAAATGGCCATCCCAAGCCCTCTATTTATAGATGGTGGACCTACGGCTGGGCCGCGGGTGCACCAGAGGCTGCCTGGGGTGCCCCGAGCTTTGCGAGTCCCACCGTCTCGAAGTACGTGCACGCATGCAACGTGATATCCGCTCAAACTTTTAAAATTACAATCCGGGCATCCGATTGAGGTATATAGGACCTATTTCGGACCGCCGTTGTCGAGAGTTACACAATGACATGGGATTAGAGGTTGTACGAAGTCATGAAGATGGGATGATGCCCTCCGGTCTTCAGCTTCAAATTCTATCTGTTATCCTACGCAATAGTCACTCGGGATTGGTTTTCCTTGATCCTTGTGGGACATTGTTGTGTATCAAAGCATTGAGACGGTATGGTGTGGCGTCATGGTGGCTAGATGATGACTTTGCCCCTCGTCGGGGTTATCTCCAGTTTGGGCTGATAAAGCAGACGTTGCTCAGGGTTATCGCTGAGATTGGACTGCTACAATTGTTAAAGGTCCTCAGTGTCATCTCTGAGGTGTGCATGTGCTCCCGGTGTTATATCTGGGTTGGTACTGAGCATCTCATTGTGAGCGTCGAGATTGAAGCTGATTGCATTTGAAACAAGCATTTCCGGGGTTATAGCCGGAACTGCATTCCTTGGGGTTATCGCCAAGGTTGGTAGCTACTCCCATGGTTAGGACTGAGACTGAAACATCTCGGGGTTATCTCCGGGTCGAATCAGTCTTCTTCGGTGTGTGTTCCGGTATTGGAACATCAGGCCTTGGTGTCATCGCTGAGGTTGGAACTGTTACTCCCGGTGTGTGTTCTGGGGTTGAGGCTGTTACTCCCAGTGTGTGTTCTGGGGTTGAAACTGAGCTTCTGGTAGTATCCGAACTGGATATGAGTTATCTTCCAGGATTATCTCTGAAAGACGAATCTGCCTTCCTACAATGTCAGTAACAGGTGTGCATAAAATTTTGAGTGTCTACAGGTACCTCTAAAGGGATGACGTTCCCCTATTTATGTACCTGTCAATCATTGACAATGCCATGGGTTGCATGCTAGGATAAAAAGACAATAGAGTCAAAGAAAGAGCTATCTATTACCTCAGCAAAAGATTCAGCAGCGGCATTATCAAAAGTCTATCAAAGGTCAAAGAATTGCGGATCAACTGGTCGCAGCATCATCAGGGGATTTCAAACCCTTGGAAACATATTTCCCCAATGAAGGAGTAATGACAATTCAACAAATCCATCAGAAGGATATAGTATGATCATGGAAGATTTATTTTGATGGAGCTATAAACACGGAAGGTGCCGGTGCCGATGCCTGTGCCGGAGCAGGGGCAGTTCTGGTGTCTACTTTGGGAGAAAAATATCTCGATATCAAGTTGCAGTTTGTCTACACCAATAACACAGCTGAGTACGAAGGCTGTAAAATGGGTCTATCATACCAAACAATTACATTTGTTGCCTTACTGTAGACACTCAAAATTTTCTGCATACCTGTTTCTAACATTGCAGGAAGGGCATAATCGCCTTTCAGAGATAACCCTGGAAGACAACTCAATTCAATCCCGGAGATAACCTTGGGATACTCAGTATTACCATCTCGGAGATAACCTCGAGACATCCAGCTCAGACTCGAATACCACCAGAAATTTTAACCTCAATCCCGAAAACAAAACTGGGAGTTTCAGTTTCAACCTCGAAGATAACCCCGAGAACTGCAGTTCAGATACCGAAAATCACACTGGAGAAGACCATGTCATCTTGGAGATAACCCTGAGATACTCTGTCTCAGTCCTGGAAACAACACTGAAAAAGACATCGTCAACCTCGGAGATAACCCTGAGGCATGCCGTTGCAGTTCTGGAGATGATCCCAGAAATGCTTGTTTCAAACCCATGCAAATAGCTTCAGAACACTCGGTAAAAGCCCCGAGGCACTCATTCCACAAAGTCCAGAGATGACCCCGGGAAGTTAGGCATATCTCAAAAACAACCATAAGGACGGTCAACACCTACAGCAGTCCAATCTCAATGATAATCCTGAGCAACGACCGCTAAAATAGCTCAAACCGGAGATAACCCCGGTGGAGGGTAGGACCGCTATTTTGCCATCCCAATGCCACATCGCGTTGTCTCAACAACAACATTCATACATACATACACAGCAATGTCCTACAAGAATCAAGGAGCGCCAATCCCGAGTGACTACTGCACAAGACAACACACTGGATAGAATTTGAAGCTTGAAGACCGAGGGCATGGTCTCATCTTCCTGACTTCGTACAACCTCTAATCCCATGTCATTGTGTAGCTCTCGACAACAACATGCCAAAAAAGGTCTTATACACCTCGATCGGATGCCCGGATTAAAGTTCTAAAAGTTCGAGCAAACATCACGTTGCATGCGTGCACATACTTCGAGACAATGGGACCCACAGAATTCGGGGCATCCCCCGCAGTCGCAGGTGCATCTGCGACTGCCGCAGGTACACCTGCGGCTCCCCCCTCTATAAATATAGGGCTTGGGGCAGCCATTTTGCATAGGAAAAAGGTAAGGAAGCCCTGTCCAATTTGCTCTATAAACACTATAAACTGACTGCTTTCTCATTTTAAACACTTGTGAGCTTATATATTGCTATTTGTTTACCTGTGGGAACCGAGTGTTCATCCCTTTTAAGTTATTGAAGTCTTCTTTGGCAGTCCACTGTTAGCCTTCTTACACACTTTAAAGCCTTTCTCCTCATCTTTGCACACACCGTTCTTTACGTTGAGAGTCGTGTTGCGTGTGTTTGCCCGGACTTCGGTCCGTGGCTTTTATTCCTTTTATATATATATATATATATATATATATATATATATATATTTTATATTTCGTCCCGCCTGGAGTTTACTTCAAGGCGGTTGATCGTTTATTGCTTTATTTATATTTTCCAATCCCCCATGGAGGTGCTTCGTGGTGGTTGATTGGTTTTTGTTGCATTATTTACATTTGTAATCCCCCATAGAGGTGCTTCATGGTGGTTGATTATATATATATATATATATATATATATATATATATATATATATATATATATATATATATATATATATATCACTACAACAAAAAGGCTTATCAGCGACCGCACATCTGCGACCGCATATAGTCGCAGATGGGTATCAGCGACCGGATGCAGTCGCTAATAGTAGTCGCAGAAAATCTTGTCGCTAAAAAGACATCAGCGACCAACAATAGCGACCGCATTATTAGCGACCGCAATCAGCGACCTCAGCTGTCGCTATTCTGACTCATGCTGAGTCATGCGTCAGACGTGATGTGGTACACGTGTCAGCGACTGGTAATAGCAACCGCATGCGGTCGCTGAAGTAGAAGCACCTTACTCGGTCGCTAATACTGTATCAGCGACCGCACGCGGTCGCTGACTTTGTTTTTTTTTTTAAATATTTTTCCTGTTTTATTGATTTCCCAAAAATAACCTGCTTTGTACCTGCTTTTTATCCCAACACACAGCAGTATATATAAGCATCCATCCATGATAACTACTATATGATAAACATCCATCCATACATACAGTCCAAAGAATGAATCTAAATCAACACAACACAATACAATCGTAAACATCCATATAATAGAATCGTAAACCAATACAGTCCAAAGATAAGTAGTTTAAAAGATTACAATGCTTTAAAAATCTAAAAAACAAGTCTAACAAGGCTTTACAAATCTAACATGCATGACTGGTCTAGCTCTTCATGGATCATTCAAATTAGTACCCTGTAATTAACAAAAGAATAAAACATATATGTTACATGTGTTGATACTGCTATGACTTGGGGAAAGCTAAATAATAGACAATGTACGTAATGAAACATTAAAAGTACCTGGTCGCCACCCTGATGCTGTGATGCTGCTGCTTCCGCCACTGCCTTTGCCAAGTCATCAGGATTCAGAGAATGCAGATGCCCGCCCAGTATAAGAAGAAGATCACGATTTTGACAGATCGCTCTCACACAGTCAGCAGGAGTATGATAGGCTGGATGACCTGATGACTGTGTAGACTGTGTAGACTGGGTAGCAGAGCTGCCTGTGCCACTGATGGTCGGGCGTCGTCTTTGTCCTTGACCTTTAACATAATTTTTCTTCACGACGGACGCCCTCTCCCACAATTCTTGATCAATCGCCGGACGCGGGGTGCCTTCAGGATAGCGCTCGTTCATTAAGCCCTTATAAGTGTCCTGTCAGAAGGTCAACAAATAAATAGTTAAAAATAAATACGAAATGCTAAAAAACATGACTATAATATATTTAAAGTTAACTTATTACCGCTATCTGAACATCATCAGGAAGACCATCACGGGTGGCCACATACACATCTAACCAATTGATAGGTTGACCTTGAGACTCAGACTCCTACAGTTCATGTTCTCATATTAATATGTAAACATATGATATTTTAGCTACAAAACATGACTGTAAACATAAAGACAAATAACTAAGCCAATAAGCTTGTTATACATACGTACCCTAGCAGCAATATGTTGCAGCTGAGATATACTGCCGCCCTTGTACGTGCCTTTTGCCTTTTCGCCTTCAGATACACCTGAGGATCTGTTCGAGGCGGCAGTCTTACGTCTCTTGACCCAGCTCTCAGCTCTCCACTGCTCACACATCTGCACCCATATGGGATGTGCGCACCACCAGGGGCAATGCTCATGCATATACTGCTCACCCTGTCCTGGATGGTCAATCTCAGCATTGTGCAGGGCTTTCTGTCGTTCTTTGTTTAGATTATCTTTAGTCCGGACGGCGCACTTCTGCCAGAACAGTGCTTGAATAACTGATGCATGTGCGTCGTCCCATCTATACCGCTTCTGCAAATAAAACAACAATAATAATATTAAAACTACTATAATACCATAATCCAACATTACTAAACTATTAGTTGATTAACTATGTATTATCTATCAGAGTGATTAAATAAATATACCTGAAATTCAGCCCAAACTGCATCCTTATGGGCGAGAGGTGTGCTCGCCCATGTAATCACTGGCGTAGGCCAGTTCTGTAAGCATAATTGTGAAATGCACTTCACAATTTTACTATCTTGAAAATCACTACAATATACAATAATTTACATTAAAATATATTTATAACAATGGAAATATTAAACCCTTATATATACACGATGTTTAACTTACGTGCTTTCTGGAGGAGGACGGATCTGTATAAGAATGCGATCATCCGGATTAGCCGGGGCCTTCGGCACATGATTAGGGCCCCGACCCAACCCGCGCTTTCGTGCAACAGGTTCAGAAGACATCTATAAATAAAAAAAATTAGGATGTTAGTATGAAATTATGAATGACAATTAATTGTATGAAATAGTTAACTACGATTACCATAAGTGAAAGGTACATAAACATGACTGCAAAATAGTTAACTACAACAACTATAAATGATATAGTTAAGGATATAGAGAACATTCCTATATAGAGAACATAAATGAAAGGTACATAATTATGAACTAAACATGAACATGAACATAAACATACATTTTGTACAATTAAAACTAAACATACATTTTAATGAAAATCGTTGTCTGATGAGTCAGAATCATTTTGTACAAGTATCGGAGATTCATAACCATCTTCAGATTCTGTGTCAGTGTCAGTCAATAACTCTTTCTCAATATCACTGTCATCCTGCACAATAACTGTCTCGGGATCCAATTCATCAGGTTCATCTCCACCCTCTAACTGGATTACATCATTGTTGTCCTCTATATTTATTATAGGAGGTCTCTGAAGCATTTCCTCTTGGTAGAAATCCCCGTCTATTACTTGGACACGACTACGTGCGGGAGTATGAATTACAACTTGCCAATCTGTAGGCGGTCTATCCCTTTTCCTAACTGGACTAGGAGTATAGTATACTTGTATTGTTTGAGTTGGTAATACAAACGGTTCGTTGGAGTACGCAGACCTATGGAGGTCAATATCGACGATTCCATGTCTGTCAACACGTATCCCTTTTTCTGAATCAAACCAATGGCACTTGAACAAGTGAATATGACCACCGTACGTGCCCTTGTACGACAACTCTACGATTTCCTCCAACTCCCCATAAAAGGCACGACCAAGCTCATTGTAACAATCTCCTTGGACACACACTCCAGAGTTCGTTGTTCTTTTACCGTGCTCATATGCCTTTGTGTGAAATTCACAACCATTTATTTTGTAACCATTGCGGGTGACTTGGTCCCTGTCTGGTCCCATAGCTAGGACTTGTACATTAGCCGGAATCGTTGATCCCTTAGTCAAAGCCTACAAAAACTCCATCTTATTAAATGAAGTCATAGTTAACATGGAGTATATATATATATATATTACATGCTTAAAAATTAAACTTACTTTGTCCTTTAGCCAAAGTGCAAAGTTTTTATCCCGATTGATTTGAACATCTTTATCAGTTATGCCGGGATGCTTCACTTTTAACTCGTCATCGTACAATCTATACCATGTTATAAACATTAACATATTGGAATAAATTGTCAACTTAAAAGATAAATTATCAAGTTTACATGTGTACCTCACAAATTCGTCAATCTCCTCGCAATTGAGAAGAATGTAAGTATGTGCAGCATGTAATTCTTGCTCAGAGAGGAATATGCGCTTCCCTTTTCCATAAGCGCGGCCCGATAGACCAAATACAGATAGTCGACCATTTAGTTCAACATTTCCCCCATCATCATGTCTCGATACTCGATTGGCCTTTGTCAAGACTTCGTCCGGAAAATAGTCTGAGACAAACGTAGATATCTCATCGAAACTGTATGCCTCGCATATCGACCCCTCGATATAAGCTCTATTCTTAACCTTTCTCTTAAGGTTTCCCATCACCCTTTCGAAAGGGTACATCCATCTATATTGAACTGGACCCCCAACACGAGCTTCATAGGGAAGATGGATTTGCAAATGCTCCATGGAGTCAAAAAAACCAGGTGGGAATATTTTTTCCAGTTTACACGTGATCTCTATGATGTTCTTCTCAAGTACAGACATGTCCTTCTCATTTAATGATTTTGAACATAAGTCTTTGAAGAAACGACTAAGATCCGTCAAAGCATCCCATATTGGTTTATCAAGCAGATCCCGAAATGCTATAGGCATGAGCCTCTCCATGAACACATGACAGTCATGACTCTTCATCCCTTGCAATTTCCCACCCGTAACACACCTTGCAATGTTTGATGCATATCCATCTGGTAGTTTCAGAGACTTAACCCATGTGCATACATCTTCAACTTGCTTTTTGGACAATGTGTACTTTGCATGCGGTTTGACAGTCTTACCATTAGGAGATTCGTAAAGTTCTAATCCGGGACGCTTACAAATATCTTTCATGTCCAAACGTGCCTTATCGTTATCTTTTGTCTTCCCCGTAACATTCATCACAGTGTTAAACACATTGTCAAACACATTCTTCTCAATATGCATCACATCTAGATTATGACGAATCAAATTTGTAGACCAATAAGGCAGTTCCCAAAAGATGCTTCTCCGAACCCAGTTATGAGATTCGCCAAACCCATTGATTATATTTGTGGCATCAACCTTACCAAATGGGATAACCGGCAATCTCATCACACGATCTCGCATCTCCGTTCCCGAAAATCGCGGTGCAGGTATATCATTATCTACTTTCCCTTTCCTGAAGTGTTCTCTATTTCTTCGAAATGGGTGATCTACCGGTAAGAACCGACGATGAAAGTCAAACCAACAAGGCTTTCGACCTTTTGATAGATTAAACGACTTTGTATGCTCCATACAATACGGACAAGCCAACTTCCCGTGTGTACTCCATCCAGCTAACATACCATAAGCTGGGAAGTCACTTATAGTCCACATAACCGCTGCCCTAAGGTTGAAATTTGTTTTCGTTGCAACATCCCAAGTCTGTACTCCATCCTCCCACAATACCTTCAACTCGTCTATAAGAGGTCTCAAGTAAACATCTAAGTTCTTTCCAGGACTCTTAGGACCAGGAACCAAGAGTGAAAGAAATAAGTATGGCTGTTTCATACACATCCAAGGTGGCAAGTTGTACGGAGTAACAATCACAGGCCAACATGAGTACGGAACAGCTGAGTGGCCAAACGGATTGAAACCATCGGTGGACAATCCAAGCCTCACATTTCTAGGTTCCAATGCAAATCCAGGATGTGCTAAGTTGAAATCTTTCCAAGCCTTCCCATCTGCGGGATGATTTAGTTCTCCATCTTTAGCTGGAGATTTCGCATGCCAACTCATATGTTCAGCTGTTCTTGAAGACATGTACAATCTTTTTAGCCGATGTGTTATTGGAAAATACCTTAGAATCTTAAACGGTATACTTGATTTTTTTGTAGTCACACCCTCTTTATTAGGCCTAAACCGATCATGACTGCAAAACGTGCACCTTGTCATCTGTTCATTTTCCTTATAAAACAACATGCAATCGTTGGGACATGCATCGATCTTTTGGTATCCAAGACCCAACTTCTTCACCATTTTCTTACAAAAGTAATAGTTACCAGGTAATTTCTCACCGTCAGGCAACATACTCTTAATGGCCTTCAAGAGCGACTCAAAACACTCATGGCTCATGTTGTGATCAGCCTTGATGTTAAGTAATGTCGCCACTGCAGACAATATAGTGTGTTTGGTGCAACCATGCCACAATGGCTCGCTACCCTCGTTTAACAACTTAAAGAATTCTTTGGCATCAGAATTCATAGGTTGTTCTCTGCCTTGCTCCCAATCAAAATCTGGCCATGCAATATCATGAACCATTTCATTCATACGATGAGTACTACTGCCAGAATTATGTACTTGTGTGATGCCACCATCTCTTCTCTGCCCATGTGCCCACCAGCATTCTTCGTAATTTCTCATGAACCCAGAAACAAGTAAATGATAGTTTATCATGTCTCTATCCATATAATTTACATTCTTACACTTCAAACATGGACATCGTATCTGCGACTTACCATTCATACATTCCGGGTGACTATACGCATACTCCAAAAATACTTGGCAACCAGCTCTAAATTCAGCTGTAGCACCTATCTGGGCACTTGACTTTCGTCGTGCCATCCAACTACGGTCTAAATAGAGGTCCATGATTGCACGGTACCTATGTTGACATGAATTTATTGTATTCCCTTGTTAGAGATTTACAATTCAGCTCAATCCCATTTATGATGCTTATAAATACATATAGATGTATATATACATATATAACATGAGTGTGCATCATATATGATTATTCGGGAATTGAACAAGGATACATGCCAAAACAAATTTACACCGCTTGAGATCGACTACCCAAAGGCATGGTATATTGTTATGGATCTTAAATTAGAGTATGGTCTTATGTCATCCTACATATTTTAACTAACACCAACCTAAAGCCAATAGATTCATAGGGGTAGAATACGAATCATTACATCATTTATGGTCTGCATATGCTGCGTATATCAAGATTGCAGAAGAAGGCATACTATTAGTCCCTTAATGTGGGACTATTAGTCCTATGAGGCTTAGCTAAGCTTGGCGTGGCCTCGTGTGGCCTCGCGGCCCCAATCCCAGCCCATCAGCTCTAACAGCCCCTTAATAGGCTCTAGTGGATCACCAATATACTTATAATACTTAAAAAAATTTCACCAGAGTCTTCCCTACAATATGGACTAGCCACATGCACGACGACATGCATATATGGACATTTCTAGGCACCCAAGACACAAACCAAGAGAAATATAAAAATTTCCAATCAAATCGAACAATTACTTGAAGAATTGAATTCATTGATTCATGAAAGTTTACAAGGTTTACCCCCTTGCTCTTCTTCACAAAAAACTTTAAGCTATCCCAACTTCAGTTGAAGTAATATTATTTCGAGTTTTAGGATGTAGTTTTCAATAAATTTTAGGTAGATGATTGATAGTAATATAAAATAACCCAATATTCTTGGGTTTTTCCGCATAATTTATTTACCATGCTACCAGCCTACCACTACTTAACTAACTACTTATATTTGTAGGGTCAAACATAAAATAAATACACAGTCTTAATATTTACAAAATTCACAAATTGGGACTCTTTTTGTAGGACGGATGGAAGGTATTGTTAGAAAATTATTGTCCTTGGTAACATCTAACTAACTGAAATTCAAGTCTCTAACAATAAATCTTCTAAACCAATTCAGATGCTTCTGAAAAACAAATGATTATTCATATGAATGATTATTCTCTAGCAAACAAAACACACCAAATAAGAATTTTTTTTTACTTAAAAACGAAATCTTATAAGGAAATTCAACGGAAACATTATTACCTAAAAGTGACGATAAAATGAATCAGTTGCTTGACTAGCGACGGCTTCTCAATTTCATTAGGAGGAAAAAGAAGAGAGAATTTATATTAAGAAAACCTAAAATAAAAAGTACATACCAGTGTTTGGTGGGGACGGCGGCTGGCTGGTGGCGGCGGTGGTTGGCCGGTGGTGCGGTAAACTTCTCCTTCTCCTACTTCTCTTCTCCCCCTTTTCTCCCTCTTCTCCCTCTTCTCTCTATGCTGAGCTCCCTTTCTTCTTCTTTTTTCTTCCGTCTTCTGTGTCGAGCGAAAGACCTGTTACTGATTTCTTTTAGTTTGATCAGTGACCGCCATCAGCGACCATCTGCGGTCGCTGAATTTTAATGACATGGACTTATCAGCGACCGCATGCGGTCGCAGATGTTAAGTGGTCGCACAAAACCTTGGCGCCAACATTTCGTGCCAAATTTTACGAGGTAAATTTGTAATAGCGACTTCTCAGCGACCGCATGCGATCGCGGATAGTATTTAGCGACTACTTTAAGGAACGGTCGCAGATGTCGGTCGCTATAAATAGTATCAGCGACCGGATATGCGGTCGCGGATAGTCTTGGTCGCTGTTAAGCCTTTTTCTTGTAGTGTATATATATATATACATATATATATATATATATATATATATATATATATATATATATATATATTTACCGCTTTTATATAGTTACATCCGGTCTCCCATTGAGGTGCTTCGTGGTGGTTGATCATGTTTGTATATATATATTTACAACTTTTATATATATAACTACTTATTGTTTTCATATAAATTGTGGTATCATGTGAGCCTAGGAATCATGTGATCATAGATTTAGTCTACTGAATTTAGATTCGGTTCCCGTGATGGACATTTGCAGCTGTAAGCAGCTTGTAAATTATTCGCGGTGTTCGAATGTCCTTAGATGACTCTTATACCCACAAGGAGTTCGACACTGCTTTGTACATTATTTTCTCGAAAATGCTTCGCATCTCGAAAATAAAAGCAATCAAGCCGAACATTTTAATAAAATAGAAGTATCAAAGGCCTGAATTACTATTGAGCATAAGGGTTTGAAAAAACCTCTTTTTATAAAACATCATTGCTATATCTTGTTTAAAACTGAATTTTT
Organism: Panax notoginseng; assembly: GCA_016801055.1. Lineage (NCBI taxonomy): Eukaryota > Viridiplantae > Streptophyta > Magnoliopsida > Apiales > Araliaceae > Panax > Panax notoginseng. The sequence continues at coordinate 231,178,226 of CM029013.1, read as the reverse complement.
ATATAAATTCAAACCCTTTCTATATAAGTGCAAACGAGGCATAGCACTACTTCCAAATAACAGCACATTGACTCACACACACACACATTCATATAACAGTTTCTTGAAAAGTGGCGGTCACCGTGGTAACACGGATGTTGGGGGGTGCCTAATACCTTCCCTCCACATAAGCAAGTCCCCGAACCCTAATGAGACTGTTTCGCAGACCCGTTAAGAAGTGTCACATCACTGGGTCAATGTGCAAACCTTTTCTCGGTTATGTTGGTACAAGAAGTTAAAAAACCAACTGGCAGCTCTTACAGTCAAATTGTCGACATATGAATGTCGGACCTTTTCACAAACTTGTTTTTTCAAACAAATCTCACTTAACATGTGAACACAAAAGAACAAGAACAGAAAAGGGACAGATAAAAATCCCGACGTCGACAGGTGGCGACTCTACTGGGGACACCAGTAAAAGGACTTAAGCCACTATTACAAGCTTTTCAAAACTGTTGTATGCTTGTGTGTGGATGTTGCATTTACATTTAATGGATGTGTACGATTGCATTTACTTACTGTACTTAATGCTTTACACTATATCTGCTTGTGATATTAGTGCTTCGCACATGCCATCATTTTTATAAACGGTGAGACACGTTATATGTGAATGTTTGTTGTGTGGTTCCTCCATCAGGACGCTATCTTATCGGTGTTTGATTACTGGACTCGCAGGAAGACTAATTCCAACGGGCTCAGGAAAGGCACCACCCAAATTCGCTCCAGTTGAAAGACCGAATTAACTTCCCGTCGAGTAAATTGCGATGATTTGGGAACCTTCATGCCAAAAAGCTGTGAGAGTAGCCTAAGATAGGTCAGCCTCTGATAAACCAAGCGCGGAGGAAAGTCTCTTCGTACTTTCTTATTTCAAAATTACTTGTAAATTCAATTACTTGTAATTTCATTCCATATTGATCTCCATGTAATGAGAAATATGAAGAAATATGTGCACATGCATATTTACATGCTATCCTATATTACAAACAGCTAACATCCATTTTACGGGATAACACTCCCAAAACGGACACGTCATATAGCATGTAAACATTTATACAATCCCTAAAAACTAAACTACGTCAGTTTTTCGCAGGGAAACAATCGGACCCATTACCCGTTCAAAGTCCAAAAAGGCCGTGAGCTTACAGCCAATTATGTCGTCATCTGACTAGGCTAATCTTAATCATGTCACCCGTGAAAAATTCGACGGATTAAGTAAATAAATCACAGATTTGGCTGTTCTGCTTAAAGAACTACACCGGTCTACTCATGGTACGAAGATACCCATACATGCTGAATCCTCTACATAAGGAGGAACCCAAGGTTCGGATAAAGTCATTCCAGTACCTGAGCTCCAGTTGGATACAACCAACAAAATTCATGATACCACCCATCTTAAAGAAGATCTAGATACCGGTGATATCAGAAAGAAGGTCCTTAAAATGGAAGAGTCCATCCGTTCTATCAAAGGGATTGGAGCACATGTGTGACAACCCCAAAATAGGTCCATTCCATCCAACCCATTCTGAGTCGCCAAATACATGGTACAGAAAATAACTACCACTTTATTACAACAATTGTCGTGCAAAATACAACAACACATATGCTGTGAGTTTGGATACAAATATATACCAAATGTGACTCATGTTCCAATCGTGGACATCACCTCACAATGACACCTTACATAAAGGTATAGTCAAAAACTGTTTTAGAAATTAGAATCTTTGGGAAGTGCTTAAGGAAACCTTCGTACATGGGAGGCCACGCGTCTAGGTTATGATAGATATCATATGGCCACAGAATTATCCTTGGTTGACCCAATAGACCCCAAAGAAAAACGAGAAGATTACTATCATATTCTTCCCAATGGTGAGTCTTCTCTTGACTTATCATTATCTCCACTGTCTCTAATTGAGAATTATACTTCAAACAAACACCAAGATTATATAGGTAGTGCCCATAGATATACTCAGCAAGTGGATGAGCACAACCCTGTCCTATGATGACACGAGGTTGTATGTCATTAGACATCTTGTATGATAGTGACAAAACACCCTTCCAACGTTGGGTTCGCCTCACCCTATTTTCTTCACCAAATATAACTACTAAATGATGACCACCGTTCTATTCCCTTGTTACCCCCGCTCGACCCAGCTACACTCTTATTACCTGAAAGGAATTGTGAAGCAAAAGGGTGAGCACAACTAGCTCAGTAAAGAATATCATGACTAAAGATAATTAAATTATCAATAGCCTTCATCAATAATAAATCAGAGATTTAGAACATATGGTAAATGATAAAAATTTCAACCATAGTTGCAGCGGAACGAGCAATCCATTAGAAGAGTCAAATAGACTATAAAGTCTATTATCTTCTCCATGTTAAAAATCCACCAATAATATTTTATCCATGTAACATCACTCAACAGTTCCTTTCCACAATCATATGAATAACTCATAATCATAATTGTGACTATAAATTTTTCTTCGCACCCAGGACGAAGAATATTTTCATCACCTGTCTTTACCTGAAACATCAAAGATCATGGTTATACCAAATCACAATTCCTGTTTATAATCATACTAACAAATCCATCTTTGCACTACGGGCCAAAGATATTCGTCAACAGTTTATCTTTGCACTACTGGCCAAAGATATTCAACAACAGTTCATCTTTGCACTACAGGCCAAAGATATTCAACAACATATCATCTTTGCACTACAGGCCAAAGATATTCATCAACAGTTCATATTTGCACTACAGGCCAAATATATTCATCAACAGTTCATATTTGCACTACATGCCAAATATATTAATATCTCAAAGAATTATAATCATTTTAGAATTTATATAAACAATAATTATAACCATGTTGATCAATTCACCTTTGCACTTAAGCTTAAGATATTCAATTATAAATTCAATGGTCATGATCATACCAGTCACAATTTAACTTTGCACTACAGGCCAAAGAGAACCCTAGTCATGATCATACCAATAATCTACCCATCTTTACACTCTAGTGAAAGAGAATTTCAACATCAAGGTTATAAAAATGTTATATGTGATAATAAAAACAATATGATCAACATATAGATTTAATCTCAAGAGTAATATTCATAACTCAACTATAATTTGGTCAGAAAAAGAAACCAATTTTATCATGAATAGTAACTCGTGAATAGTAACCCATGAATAGTAACTCGTGAATAGTAACTCATGAATAGTAACTCGTGAATAGTAACCCCAACACAAAAGATAGAAATTCCACAATAAAATCCATACCAATATTTTGGTATAATGATATTGAAAGAATAACATTTCTTAAATTTATAAACAATTTATTTTAATTGTTTACACTTTACTAAATAAATGCATTTAATCATTCTAAAATGCCAAACTCATAAGATTTCATCACCAATAACCAAAACCCTCATCAAAAATCTGCATATACCTTATATAGGATTCTCAAGCCATAAAATCCTATTTTCCAATTTTCTTTCTTCACAAAACATATTTAATTCATTTACTCATAACTAGACTATTTTTATGAAAAATACCAAATCAGTTCCAAAAATATTTCTTTTCTGGAATTTAGCATAATATAGTCCCATAGTGAACATATATTTTTCTCAGAATTTTTAAAAGTCATTTACTATTTTTCATATGGCCAAAACAGCCGAATATTTAGACATTTATCAAAAATTGTACTTTTATCTAAAAATTCTAAAATTCACAGAGTATACTCCTATCATATACATGTACTCCCAATAAAAATTTCATCAATTTTGGAGTTAACCACAAGGAATTATAAGCGGTTACTTTTAAAATAGTCTTTTCTCATAAAATTCATAACTCTCAATCTATACATCCAAAAATCACCATTTTTGGACACAATCAAAAAAACTCATCAAAATATCATTTCAAATTTTTCCAGAATTTTTGAAGATCAGAAAAATTACGAAACTGAAAATCATAACAACCCTTAAAATCTCTTAATATCCCTTACAATCCCTTACCTCAAAAGAGCAGTACTTCTGATCGGTATAAGGCTGAAGAAAACTTGCACTGAATAGCAACTCTCAAAGTATCTAAATACTCACAAAATATGCTTCATAATATAGAGAGAGAAAGAGAGAAAGCTTATGTTTCTGGTGTGATTTTCAATTCTAACTTAGCCCTCTATTTATAGGAAAATTTTGGTAGGTTTGACCTGCAACCTGATGGCTTTACCTGCTACTATTCCCACCCACCACATTTGAAATATAATTCAGCACATTTCTTCACCAACCACAAGTGGGGCCCACCAATTCTAGAATTTTCCACCAAAATGATAAACTCCGAAAATTCAACAATTTCTGAACCAGTCATCTCGTAAAATTCATAATAAATCATACGTTCATTTTTAACGGTTCAAAATTTGTGGGCATATACTCAACTTATATATGTATAACATATCCAAAAATTACCACGATCCAACGGTCGGATTAAAAATTATAACCCCCGCAAAATATCTCAAAAACCCTGATTTTTAATACCTCCATTCCGACAAAAATACTGATAAAAACCTCAACATTAACTCCTTCATTTTTAACCACAAAAATATATCCCTCATTTATATCCACATAATATAAATATTTTCTTATCATATGAATCAATAATTAATTATTCACAAATAATATTACAGAATCACATTTATGACAACCAGGCCGTTCCCAGGAAAGAGGGGGCTTTCCAATAAGGATTTCTCCTTACTGGCGCGCAATTAGATGACCAAACCTCTCCTTAGACAGAACTTTCTAGACATTGCCAATAATGTTATCTAATAATATTATTCAAATAATATGAATTATTGATCTGATAATGGGAAATACTGTGCAGTGACAATTATTGAACAACAATAATATAAAATTTTAACGTAGCAATTATTGAATCAATAAAATAAAATATTGAACAGTAATTACTGTAACAATTATTGAGTAGTGCCTTCTTACGTAAGAATCAATAATTTCAAAAATACTATGCAATACCGTGTGCTACTGTGCAATAACGCGTATTACTGTATTTTAACCACCAGGTATTTCAACAGTGTTAACGGTAACAACTACGCCGTTATTTGTAAAAACTCAAATTTGTCGTTTTCTTCACCCGACAGTTATTCGTTATGGGGCCCACAAATAGCTGCGCCGTCGTACGAATATTCCCCGACAGAAAGAATATTCCACGACCAAACGAATATTTCCCGACAACAATGATTATTTTATAACCACTTGCTTATTTTGAAAAAAAAATTTCATATTTCACCCAATACTTTAAACTTTTATCAATTTAACCATTTACTGAATAGTAATTATAAGAAAAATTGAATACTTTTATTTCATAAAATTCGGGGTCTTACAATCTCCCCTCCTTATGAAATTTCGTCCCCGAAATTTACGTACCTGGTATTTCAAAGAGTTGAGAATACCTTACTTTCATTTCAGATTCCATCTTCCCTGTCATCATGATTTCTCCATTGCTCATCTCCTGTATTTCAGATATCATTCTAGAATACAGCTTCAAAACAAGGGTTAATTTAACAAATTAACATATCACATAATATCTCGATATTATGACTGACCAACAAATAAGCTTAGGTAGGACACACTAGCGAAGAATTTACTCATCTCTCCCCTCCTAGTTATATTCCCCGATCTCCGCCAAAGATCATATCCCTAAGCTCTGATACCACCTGTAACAAATGTCCCATCAGTGGACAGCACCTCACATTGGTACCTATCAGTTTGCCACCGCAGAACGGCGTCCCCTACGGAGAGTCTGGCTTCGGTGCATCCCCCATCAACAGGAAGTCACCAGCGAGAGGCTCGGGGCTCTTTACTTATAGCTCTGATACCACCTGTGACAACCCCAAAATAGGTCCATTCCATCCAACCCATTCTGAGTCGTCAAATACATGGTACAGAAAATAACTACCACTTTATTACAACAATTGTCGTGCAAAATACAACAACACATATGCTGTGAGTTTGGATACAAATATATACCAAATGTGACTCATGTTCCAATCGTGGACATCACCTCACAATGACACCTTACATAAAGGTATAGTCAAAAACTGTTTTAGAAATTAGAATCTTTGGGAAGTGCTCAAGGAAACCTTCGTACATGGGAGGCCACGCGTCTAGGTTATGATAGATATCATATGGCCACAGAATTATCCTTGGTTGACCCAATAGACCCCAAAGAAAAACGAGAAGATTACTATCATATTCTTCCCAATGGTGAGTCTTCTCTTGACTTATCATTATCTCCACTGTCTCTAATTGAGAATTATACTTCAAACAAACACCAAGATTATATAGGTAGTGCCCATAGATATACTCAGCAAGTGGATGAGCACAACCTTGTCCTATGATGACACGAGGTTGTATGTCATTAGACATCTTGTATGATAGTGACAAAACACCCTTCCAACGTTGGGTTCGCCTCACCCTATTTTCTTCACCAAATATAACTACTAAATGATGACCACCGTTCTATTCCCTTGTTACCCCCGCTCGACCCAGCTACACTCTTATTACCTGAAAGGAATTGTGAAGCAAAAGGGTGAGCACAACTAGCTCAGTAAAGAATATCATGACTAAAGATAATTAAATTATCAATAGCCTTCATCAATAATAAATCAGAGATTTAGAACATATGGTAAATGATAAAAATTTCAACCATAGTTGCAGCGGAACGAGCAATCCATTAGAAGAGTCAAATAGACTATAAAGTCTATTATCTTCTCCATGTTAAAAATCCACCAACAATATTTTATCCATGTAACATCACTCAACAGTTCCTTTCCACAATCATATGAATAACTCATAATCATAATTGTGACTATAAATTTTTCTTCGCACCCAGGACGAAGAATATTTTCATCACCTGTCTTTACCTGAAACATCAAAGATCATGGTTATACCAAATCACAATTCCTGTTTATAATCATACTAACAAATCCATCTTTGCACTACGGGCCAAAGATATTCGTCAACAGTTTATCTTTGCACTACTGGCCAAAGATATTCAACAACATTCATCTTTGCACTACAGGCCAAAGATATTCATCAACAGTTCATCTTTGCACTACAGGCCAAAGATATTCATCAACAGTTCATATTTGCACTACAGGCCAAATATATTAATATCTCAAAGAATTATAATCATTTTAGAATTTATATAAACAATAATTATAACCATGTTGATCAATTCACCTTTGCACTTAAGCTTAAGATATTCAATTATAAATTCAATGGTCATGATCATACCAGTCACAATTCAACTTTGCACTACAGGCCAAAGAGAACCCTAGTCATGATCATACCAATAATCTACCCATCTTTACACTCCAGTGAAAGAGAATTTCAACATCAAGGTTATAAAAATGTTATATATGATAATAAAAACAATATGATCAACATATAGATTTAATCTCAAGAGTAATATTCATAACTCAACTATAATTTGGTCAGAAAAAAAAACCAATTTTATCATGAATAGTAACTCGTGAATAGTAACCCATGAATAGTAACTCGTGAATAGTAACTCGTGAATAGTAACTCATGAATAGTAACTCGTGAATAGTAACCCCAACACAAAAGATAGAAATTCCACAATAAAATCCATACCAATATTTTGGTATAATGATATTGAAAGAATAACATTTCTTAAATTTATAAACAATTTATTTTAATTGTTTACACTTTACTAAATAATGCATTTAATCATTCTAAAATGCCAAACTCATAAGATTTCATCACCAATAACCAAAAACCCTCATCAAAAATCTGCATATACCTCATATAGGATTCTCAAGCCATAAAATCCTATTTTCCAATTTTCTTTCTTCACAAAACATATTTAATTCATTTACTCATAACTAGACTATTTTCATGAAAAATACCAAATCAGTTCCAAAAATATTTCTTTTCTGGAATTTAGCATAATATAGTCCCATAGTGAACATATATTTTTCTCAGAATTTTTAAAAGTCATTTACTATTTTTCATATGGCCAAAACAGCCGAATATTTAGACATTTATCAAAAATTGTACTTTTATCTAAAAATTCTAAAATTCACAGAGTATACTCCTATCATATACATGTACTCCCAATAAAAATTTCATCAATTTTGGAGTTAACCACAAGGAATTATAAGCGGTTACTTTTAAAATAGTCTTTTCTCATAAAATTCATAACTCTCAATCTATACATCCAAAAATCACCATTTTTGGACACAATCAAAAAAACTCATCAAAATATCATTTCAAATTTTTCCAGAATTTTTGAAAATCAGAAAAATTACGAAACTGAAAATCATAACAACCCTTAAAATCCCTTAATATCCCTTACAATCCCTTACCTCAAAAGAGCAGTACTTCTGATCGGTATAAGGCTGAAGAAAACTTGCACTGAATAGCAACTCTCAAAGTATCTAAATACTCACAAAATATGCTTCATAATATAGAGAGAGAAAGAGAGAAAGCTTATGTTTCTGGTGTGATTTTCAATTCTAACTTAGCCCTCTATTTATAGGAAAATTTTGGTAGGTTTGACCTGCAACCTGATGGCTTTACCTGCTACTATTCCCACCCACCACATTTGAAATATAATTCAGCACATTTCTTCACCAACCACAAGTGGGGCCCACCAATTCTAGAATTTTCCACCAAAATGATAAACTCCGAAAATTCAACAATTTCTGAACCAGTCATCTCGTAAAATTCATAATAAATCATACGTTCATTTTTAACGGTTCAAAATTTGTGGGCATATACTCAACTTATATATGTATAACATATCCAAAAATTACCACGATCCAACGGTCGGATTAAAAATTATAACCCCCGCAAAATATCTCAAAAACCCTGATTTTTAATACCTCCATTCCGACAAAAATACTGATAAAAACCTCAACATTAACTCCTTCATTTTTAACCACAAAAATATATCCCTCATTTATATCCACATAAAATAAATATTTTCTTATCATATGAATCAATAATTAATTATTCACAAATAATATTACAGAATCACATTTATGACAACCAGGCCGTTCCCAGGAAAGAGGGGGCTTTCCAATAAGGATTTCTCCTTACTGGCGCGCAATTAGATGACCAAACCTCTCCTTAGACAGAACTTTCTAGACATTGCCAATAATGTTATCTAATAATATTATTCAAATAATATGAATTATTGATCTGATAATGGGAAATACTGTGCAGCAACAATTATTGAACAACAATAATATAAAATTTCAACGTAGCAATTATTGAATCAATAAAATAAAATATTGAACAGTAATTACTGTAACAATTATTGAGTAGTGCCTTCTTACGTAAGAATCAATAATTTCAAAAATACTATGCAATACCGTGTGCTACTGTGCAATAACGCGTATTACTGTATTTTAACCACCGGGTATTTCAACAGTGTTAACGGTAACAACTACGCCGTTATTTGTAAAAACTCAAATTTGTCGTTTTCTTCACCCGACAGTTATTCGTTATGGGGCCCACAAATAGCTGCGCCGTCGTACGAATATTCCCCGACAGAAAGAATATTCCACGACCAAACGAATATTCCCCGACAACAATGATTATTTTATAACCACTTGCTTATTTTGAAAAAAAAATTCATATTTCACCCAATAACTTTAAACTTTTATCAATTTAACCATTTACTGAATAGTAATTATAAGAAAAATTGAATACTTTTATTTCATAAAATTCGGGGTCTTACAATCTCCCCTCCTTATGAAATTTCGTCCCCGAAATTTACGTACCTGGTATTTCAAAGAGTTGAGAATACCTTACTTTCATTTCAGATTCCATCTTCCCTGTCATCATGATTTCTCCATTGCTCATCTCCTGTATTTCAGATATCATTCTAGAATACAGCTTCAAAACAAGGGTTAATTTAACAAATTAACATATCACATAATATCTCGATATTATGACTGACCAACAAATAAGCTTAGGTAGGACACACTAGCGAAGGATTTACTCATCTCTCCCCTCCTAGTTATATTCCCCGATCTCCGCCCAAGATCATATCCCTAAGCTCTGATACCACCTGTAACAAATGTCCCATCAGTGGACAGCACCTCACATTGGTACCTATCAGTTTGCCACCGCAGAACGGCGTCCCCTACGGAGAGTCTGGCTTCGGTGCATCCCCCATCAACAGGAAGTCACCAACGAGAGGCTCGAGGCTCTTTACTTATAGCTCTGATACCACCTGTGACAACCCCAAAATAGGTCCATTCCATCCAACCCATTCTGAGTCGTCAAATACATGGTACAGAAAATAACTACAACTTTATTACAACAATTGTCGTGCAAAATACAACAACACATATGCTGTGAGTTTGGATACAAATATATACCAAATGTGACTCATGTTCCAACCGTGGACATCACCTCACAATGACACCTTACATAAAGGTATAGTCAAAAACTGTTTTAGAAATTAGAATCTTTGGGAAGTGCTCAAGGAAACCTTCGTACATGGGAGGCCACGCGTCTAGGTTATGATAGATATCATATGGCCACAGAATTATCCTTGGTTGACCCAATAGACCCCAAAGAAAAACGAGAAGATTACTATCATATTCTTCCCAATGGTGAGTCTTCTCTTGACTTATCATTATCTCCACTGTCTCTAATTGAGAATTATACTTCAAACAAACACCAAGATTATATAGGTAGTGCCCATAGATATACTCAGCAAGTGGATGAGCACAACCCTGTCTATGATGACACGAGGTTGTATGTCATTAGACATCTTGTATGATAGTGACAAAACACCCTTCCAACGTTGGGTTCGCCTCACCCTATTTTCTTCACCAAATATAACTACTAAATGATGACCACCGTTCTATTCCCTTGTTACCCCCGCTCGACCCAGCTACACTCTTATTACCTGAAAGGAATTGTGAAGCAAAAGGGTGAGCACAACTAGCTCAGTAAAGAATATCATGACTAAAGATAATTAAATTATCAATAGCCTTCATCAATAATAAATCAGAGATTTAGAACATATGGTAAATGATAAAAATTTCAACCATAGTTGCAGCGGAACGAGCAATCCATTAGAAGAGTCAAATAGACTATAAAGTCTATTATCTTCTCCATGTTAAAAATCCACCAACAATATTTTATCCATGTAACATCACTCAACAGTTCCTTTCCACAATCATATGAATAACTCATAATCATAATTGTGACTATAAATTTTTCTTCGCACCCAGGACGAAGAATATTTTCATCACCTGTCTTTACCTGAAACATCAAAGATCATGGTTATACCAAATCACAATTCCTGTTTATAATCATACTAACAAATCCATCTTTGCACTACGGGCCAAAGATATTCATCAACAGTTTATCTTTGCACTACTGGCCAAAGATATTCAACAACAGTTCATCTTTGCACTACAGGCCAAAGATATTCAACAACATATCATCTTTGCACTACAGGCCAAAGATATTCATCAACAGTTCATATTTGCACTACAGGCCAAATATATTCATCAACAGTTCATATTTGCACTACAGGCCAAATATATTAATATCTCAAAGAATTATAATCATTTCAGAATTTATATAAACAATAATTATAACCATGTTGATCAATTCACCTTTGCACTTAAGCTTAAGATATTCAATTATAAATTCAATGGTCATGATCATACCAGTCACAATTTAACTTTGCACTACAGGCCAAAGAGAACCCTAGTCATGATCATACCAATAATCTACCCATCTTTACACTCCAGTGAAAGAGAATTTCAACATCAAGGTTATAAAAATGTTATATATGATAATAAAAACAATATGATCAACATATAGATTTAATCTCAAGAGTAATATTCATAACTCAACTATAATTTGGTCAGAAAAAAAACCAATTTTATCATGAATAGTAACTCGTGAATAGTAACCCATGAATAGTAACTCGTGAATAGTAACTCGTGAATAGTAACTCATGAATAGTAACTCGTGAATAGTAACCCCAACACAAAAGATAGAAATTCCACAATAAAATCCATACCAATATTTCGGTATAATGATATTGAAAGAATAACATTTCTTAAATTTATAAACAATTTATTTTAATTGTTTACACTTTACTAATTAATGCATTTAATCATCATAAAATGCCAAACTCTTAAGATTTCATCATCAATAACCAAAACCCTCATCAAAAATCTGCATATACCTCATATAGGATTCTCAAGCCATAAAATCCTATTTTCCAATTTTCTTTCTTCACAAAACATATTTAATTCATTTACTCATAACTAGACTATTTTCATGAAAAATACCAAATCAGTTCCAAAAATATTTCTTTTCTGGAATTTAGCATAATATAGTCCCATAGTGAACATATATTTTTCTCAGAATTTTTAAAAGTCATTTACTATTTTTCATATGGCCAAAATAGCCGAATATTTAGACATTTATCAAAAATTGTACTTTTGTCTAAAAATTCTGAAATTTACAGAGTATACTTCTATCATATACATGTACTCCCAATAAAAATTTCATCAATTTTGGAGTTAACCACAAGGAATTATAAGCGGTTACTTTTAAAATAGTCTTTTCTCATAAAATTCATAACTCTCAATCTATACATCCAAAAATCACCATTTTTGGACACAATCAAAAAAACTCATCAAAATATCATTTCAAATTTTTCCAGAATTTTTGAAGATCAGAAAAATTACGAAACTGAAAATCATAACAACCCTTAAAATCCCTTAATATCCCTTACTATCCCTTACCTCAAAAGAGCAGTACTTCTGATCGGTATAAGGCTGAAGAAAACTTGCACTGAATAGCAACTCTCAAAGTATCTAAATACTCACAAAATATGCTTCATAATATAGAGAGAGAAAGAGAGAAAGCTTATGTTTCTGGTGTGATTTTCAATTCTAACTTAGCCCTCTATTTATAGGAAAATTTTGGTAGGTTTGACCTGCAACCTGATGGCTTTACCTGCTACTATTCCCACCCACCACATTTGAAATATAATTCAGCACATTTCTTCACCAACCACAAGTGGGGCCCACCAATTCTAGAATTTTCCACCAAAATGATAAACTCCGAAAATTCAACAATTTCTGAACCAGTCATCTCGTAAAATTCATAATAAATCATACGTTCATTTTTAACGGTTCAAAATTTGTGGGCATATACTCAACTTATATATGTATAACATATCCAAAAATTACCACGATCCAACGGTCGGATTAAAAATTATAACCCCCGCAAAATATCTCAAAAACCCTGATTTTTAATACCTCCATTCCGACAAAAATACTGATAAAAACCTCAACATTAACTCCTTCATTTTTAACCACAAAAATATATCCCTCATTTATATCCACATAAAATAAATATTTTCTTATCATATGAATCAATAATTAATTATTCACAAATAATATTACAGAATCACATTTATGACAACCAGGCCGTTCCCAGGAAAGAGGGGGCTTTCCAATAAGGATTTCTCCTTACTGGCGCGCAATTAGATGACCAAACCTCTCCTTAGACAGAACTTTCTAGACATTGCCAATAATGTTATCTAATAATATTATTCAAATAATATGAATTATTGATCTGATAATGGGAAATACTGTGCAGCAACAATTATTGAACAACAATAATATAAAATTTCAACGTAGCAATTATTGAATCAATAAAATAAAATATTGAACAGTAATTACTGTAACAATTATTGAGTAGTGCCTTCTTACGTAAGAATCAATAATTTCAAAAATACTATGCAATACCGTGTGCTACTGTGCAATAACGCGTATTACTGTATTTTAACCACCGGGTATTTCAACAGTGTTAACGGTAACAACTACGCCGTTATTTGTAAAAACTCAAATTTGTCGTTTTCTTCACCCGACAGTTATTCGTTATGGGGCCCACAAATAGCTGCGCCGTCGTACGAATATTCCCCGACAGAAAGAATATTCCACGACCAAACGAATATTCCCCGACAACAATGATTATTTTATAACCACTTGCTTATTTTGAAAAAAAATTCATATTTCACCCATAACTTTAAACTTTTATCAATTTAACCATTTACTGAATAGTAATTATAAGAAAAATTGAATACTTTTATTTCATAAAATTCGGGGTCTTACAATCTCCCCTCCTTATGAAATTTCGTCCCCGAAATTTACGTACCTGGTATTTCAAAGAGTTGAGAATACCTTACTTTCATTTCAGATTCCATCTTCCCTGTCATCATGATTTCTCCATTGCTCATCTCCTGTATTTCAGATATCTTTCTAGAATACAGCTTCAAAACAAGGGTTAATTTAACAAATTAACATATCACATAATATCTCGATATTATGACTGACCAACAAATAAGCTTAGGTAGGACACACTAGCGAAGGATTTACTCATCTCTCCCCTCCTAATTATATTCCCCGATCTCCGCCAAAGATCATATCCCTAAGCTCTGATACCACCTGTAACAAATGTCCCATCAGTGGACAGCACCTCACATTGGTACCTATCAGTTTGCCATCGCAGAACGGCGTCCCCTACGGAGAGTCTGGCTTCGGTGCATCCCCCATCAACAGGAAGTCACCAGCGAGAGGCTCGGGGCTCTTTACTTATAGCTCTGATACCACCTGTGACAACCCCAAAATAGGTCCATTCCATCCAACCCATTCTGAGTCGTCAAATACATGGTACAGAAAATAACTACAACTTTATTACAACAATTGTCGTGCAAAATACAACAACACATATGCTGTGAGTTTGGATACAAATATATACCAAATGTGACTCATGTTCCAATCGTGGACATCACCTCACAATGACACCTTACATAAAGGTATAGTCAAAAACTGTTTTAGAAATTAGAATCTTTGGGAAGTGCTCAAGGAAACCTTCGTACATGGGAGGCCACGCGTCTAGGTTATGATAGATATCATATGGCCACAGAATTATCCTTGGTTGACCCAATAGACCCCAAAGAAAAACGAGAAGATTACTATCATATTCTTCCCAATGGTGAGTCTTCTCTTGACTTATCATTATCTCCACTGTCTCTAATTGAGAATTATACTTCAAACAAACACCAAGATTATATAGGTAGTGCCCATAGATATACTCAGCAAGTGGATGAGCACAACCCTGTCCTATGATGACACGAGGTTGTATGTCATTAGACATCTTGTATGATAGTGACAAAACACCCTTCCAACGTTGGGTTCGCCTCACCCTATTTTCTTCACCAAATATAACTACTAAATGATGACCACCGTTCTATTCCCTTGTTACCCCCGCTCGACCCAGCTACACTCTTATTACCTGAAAGGAATTGTGAAGCAAAAGGGTGAGCACAACTAGCTCAGTAAAGAATATCATGACTAAAGATAATTAAATTATCAATAGCCTTCATCAATAATAAATCAGAGATTTAGAACATATGGTAAATGATAAAAATTTCAACCATAGTTGCAGCGGAACGAGCAATCCATTAGAAGAGTCAAATAGACTATAAAGTCTATTATCTTCTCCATGTTAAAAATCCACCAACAATATTTTATCCATGTAACATCACTCAACAGTTCCTTTCCACAATCATATGAATAACTCATAATCATAATTGTGACTATAAATTTTTCTTCGCACCCAGGACGAAGAATATTTTCATCACCTGTCTTTACCTGAAACATCAAAGATCATGGTTATACCAAATCACAATTCCTGTTTATAATCATACTAACAAATTCATCTTTGCACTACGGGCCAAAGATATTCGTCAACAGTTTATCTTTGCACTACTGGCCAAAGATATTCAACAACAGTTCATCTTTGCACTACAGGCCAAAGATATTCAACAACATATCATCTTTGCACTACAGGCCAAAGATATTCATCAACAGTTCATATTTGCACTACAGGCCAAATATATTCATCAACAGTTCATATTTGCACTACATGCCAAATATATTAATATCTCAAAGAATTATAATCATTTTAGAATTTATATAAACAATAATTATAACCATGTTGATCAATTCACCTTTGCACTTAAGCTTAAGATATTCAATTATAAATTCAATGGTCATGATCATACCAGTCACAATTCAACTTTGCACTACAGGCCAAAGAGAACCCTAGTCATGATCATACCAATAATCTACCCATCTTTACACTCCAGTGAAAGAGAATTTCAACATCAAGGTTATAAAAATGTTATATATGATAATAAAAACAATATGATCAACATATAGATTTAATCTCAAGAGTAATATTCATAACTCAACTATAATTTGGTCAGAAAAAGAAACCAATTTTATCATGAATAGTAACTCGTGAATAGTAACCCATGAAAAGTAACTCGTGAATAGTAACTCGTGAATAGTAACTCATGAATAGTAACTCGTGAATAGTAACCCCAACACAAAAGATAGAAATTCCACAATAAAATCCATACCAATATTTCGGTATAATGATATTGAAAGAATAACATTACTTAAATTTATAAACAATTTATTTTAATTGTTTACACTTTACTAATTAATGCATTTAATCATCTAAAATGCCAAACTCATAAGATTTCATCATCAATAACCAAAACCCTCATCAAAAATCTGCATATACCTCATATAGGATTCTCAAGCCATAAAATCCTATTTTCCAATTTTCTTTCTTCACAAAACATATTTAATTCATTTACTCATAACTAGACTATTTTTATGAAAAATACCAAATCAGTTCCAAAAATATTTCTTTTCTAGAATTTAGCATAATATAGTCCCATAGTGAACATATATTTTTTTCAGAATTTTTAAAAGTCATTTACTATTTTTCATATGGCCAAAACAGCCGAATATTTATACATTTATCAAAAATTGTACTTTTGTCTAAAAATTCTGAAATTCACAGAGTATACTCCTATCATATACATGTACTCCCAATAAAAATTTCATCAATTTTGGAGTTAACCACAAGGAATTATAAGCGGTTACTTTTAAAATAGTCTTTTCTCATAAAATTCATAACTCTCAATCTATACATCCAAAAATCACCATTTTTGGACACAATCAAAAAACTCATCAAAATATCATTTCAAATTTTTCCAGAATTTTTGAAGATCAGAAAAATTACGAAACTGAAAATCATAACAACCCTTAAAATCCCTTAATATCCCTTACTATCCCTTACCTCAAAAGAGCAGTACTTCTGATCGGCATAAAGCTGAAGAAAACTTGCACTGAATAGCAACTCTCAAAGTATCTAAATACTCACAAAATATGCTTCATAATATAGAGAGAGAAAGAGAGAAAGCTTATGTTTCTGGTGTGATTTTCAATTCTAACTTAGCCCTCTATTTATAGGAAAATTTTGGTAGGTTTGACCTGCAACCTGATGGCTTTACCTGCTACTATTCCCACCCACCACATTTGAAATATAATTCAGCACATTTCTTCACCAACCACAAGTGGGGCCCACCAATTCTAGAATTTTCCACCAAAATGATAAACTCCGAAAATTCAACAATTTCCGAACCAGTCATCTCGTAAAATTCATAATAAATCATACGTTCATTTTTAACGGTTCAAAATTTGTGGGCATATACTCAACTTATATATGTATAACATATCCAAAAATTACCACGATCCAACGGTCGGATTAAAAATTATAACCCCCGCAAAATATCTCAAAAACCCTGATTTTTAATACCTCCATTCCGACAAAAATACTGATAAAAACCTCAACATTAACTCCTTCATTTTTAACCACAAAAATATATCCCTCATTTATATCCACATAATATAAATATTTTCTTATCATATGAATCAATAATTAATTATTCACAAATAATATTACAGAATCACATTTATGACAACCAGGCCGTTCCCAGGAAAGAGGGGGCTTTCCAATAAGGATTTCTCCTTACTGGCGCGCAATTAGATGACCAAACCTCTCCTTAGACAGAACTTTCTAGACATTGCCAATAATGTTATCTAATAATATTATTCAAATAATATGAATTATTGATCTGATAATGGGAAATACTGTGCAGCAACAATTATTGAACAACAATAATATAAAATTTCAACGTAGCAATTATTGAATCAATAAAATAAAATATTGAACAGTAATTACTGTAACAATTATTGAGTAGTGCCTTCTTACGTAAGAATCAATAATTTCAAAAATACTATGCAATACCGTGTGCTACTGTGCAATAACGCGTATTACTGTATTTTAACCACCGGGTATTTCAACAGTGTTAACGGTAACAACTTTGCCGTTATTTGTAAAAACTCAAATTTGTCGTTTTCTTCACCCGACAGTTATTCGTTATGGGGCCCACAAATAGCTGCGCCGTCGTACGAATATTCCCCGACAGAAAGAATATTCCACGACCAAACGAATATTCCCCGACAACAATGATTATTTTATAACCACTTGCTTATTTTGAAAAAAAAATTTCATATTTCACCCAATACTTTAAACTTTTATCAATTTAACCATTTACTGAATAGTAATTATAAGAAAAATTGAATACTTTTATTTCATAAAATTCGGGGTCTTACAATCTCCCATCCTTATGAAATTTCGTCCCCGAAATTTACGTACCTGGTATTTCAAAGAGTTGAGAATACCTTACTTTCATTTCAGATTCCATCTTCCCTGTCATCATGATTTCTCCATTGCTCATCTCCTGTATTTCAGATATCTTTCTAGAATACAGCTTCAAAACAAGGGTTAATTTAACAAATTAACATATCACATAATATCTCGATATTATGACTGACCAACAAATAAGCTTAGGTAGGACACACTAGCGAAGAATTTACTCATCTCTCCCCTCCTAATTATATTCCCCGATCTCCGCCAAAGATCATATCCCTAAGCTCTGATACCACCTGTAACAAATGTCCCATCAGTGGACAGCACCTCACATTGGTACCTATCAGTTTGCCACCGCAGAACGGCGTCCCCTACGGAGAGTCTGGCTTCGGTGCATCCCCCATCAACAGGAAGTCACCAGCGAGAGGCTCGGGGCTCTTTACTTATAGCTCTGATACCACCTGTGACAACCCCAAAATAGGTCCATTCCATCCAACCCATTCTGAGTCGTCAAATACATGGTACAGAAAATAACTACCACTTTATTACAACAATTGTCGTGCAAAATACAACAACACATATGCTGTGAGTTTGGATACAAATATATACCAAATGTGACTCATGTTCCAATCGTGGACATCGCCTCACAATGACACCTTACATAAAGGTATAGTCAAAAACTGTTTTAGAAATTAGAATCTTTGGGAAGTGCTTAAGGAAACCTTCGTACATGGGAGGCCACGCGTCTAGGTTATGATAGATATCATATGGCCACAGAATTATCCTTGGTTGACCCAATAGACCCCAAAGAAAAACGAGAAAATTACTATCATATTCTTCCCAATGGTGAGTCTTCTCTTGACTTATCATTATCTCCACTGTCTCTAATTGAGAATTATACTTCAAACAAACACCAAGATTATATAGGTAGTGCCCATAGATATACTCAGCAAGTGGATGAACACAACCCTGTTCTATGATGACACGAGGTTGTATGTCATTAGACATCTTGTATGATAGTGACAAAACACCCTTCCAACGTTGGGTTCGCCTCACCCTATTTTCTTCACCAAATATAACTACTAAATGATGACCACCGTTCTATTCCCTTGTTACCCCCGCTCGACCCAGCTACACTCTTATTACCTGAAAGGAATTGTGAAGCAAAAGGGTGAGCACAACTAGCTCAGTAAAGAATATCATGACTAAAGATAATTAAATTATCAATAGCCTTCATCAATAATAAATCAGAGATTTAGAACATATGGTAAATGATAAAAATTTCAACCATAGTTGCAGCGGAACGAGCAATCCATTAGAAGAGTCAAATAGACTATAAAGTCTATTATCTTCTCCATGTTAAAAATCCACCAACAATATTTTATCCATGTAACATCACTCAACAGTTCCTTTCCACAATCATATGAATAACTCATAATCATAATTGTGACTATAAATTTTTCTTCGCACCCAGGACGAAGAATATTTTCATCACCTGTCTTTACCTGAAACATCAAAGATCATGGTTATACCAAATCACAATTCCTGTTTATAATCATACTAACAAATCCATCTTTGCACTACGGGCCAAAGATATTCGTCAACAGTTTATCTTTGCACTACTGGCCAAAGATATTCAACAACAGTTCATCTTTGCACTACAGGCCAAAGATATTCAACAACATATCATCTTTGCACTACAGGCCAAAGATATTCATCAACAGTTCATATTTGCACTACAGGCCAAATATATTCATCAACAGTTCATATTTGCACTACATGCCAAATATATTAATATCTCAAAGAATTATAATCATTTTAGAATTTATATAAACAATAATTATAACCATGTTGATCAATTCACCTTTGCACTTAAGCTTAAGATATTCAATTATAAATTCAATGGTCATGATCATACCAGTCACAATTTAACTTTGCACTACAGGCCAAAGAGAACCCTAGTCATGATCATACCAATAATCTACCCATCTTTACACTCCAGTGAAAGAGAATTTCAACATCAAGGTTATAAAAATGTTATATGTGATAATAAAAATAATATGATCAACATATAGATTTAATCTCAAGAGTAATATTCATAACTCAACTATAATTTGGTCAGAAAAAGAAACCAATTTTATCATGAATAGTAACTCGTGAATAGTAACCCATGAATAGTAACTCGTGAATAGTAACTCGTGAATAGTAACTCATGAATAGTAACTCGTGAATAGTAACCCCAACACAAAAGATAGAAATTCCACAATAAAATCCATACCAATATTTTGGTATAATGATATTGAAAGAATAACATTTCTTAAATTTATAAACAATTTATTTTAATTGTTTACACTTTACTAAATAAATCATTTAATCATTCTAAAATGCCAAACTCATAAGATTTCATCACCAATAACCAAAAATCCTCATCAAAAATCTGCATATACCTTATATAGGATTCTCAAGCCATAAAATCCTATTTTCCAATTTTCTTTCTTCACAAAACATATTTAATTCATTTACTCATAACTAGACTATTTTTATGAAAAATACCAAATCAGTTCCAAAAATATTTCTTTTCTGGAATTTAGCATAATATAGTCCCATAGTGAACATATATTTTTCTCAGAATTTTTAAAAGTCATTTACTATTTTTCATATGGCCAAAACAGCCGAATATTTAGACATTTATCAAAAATTGTACTTTTATCTAAAAATTCTAAAATTCACAGAGTATACTCCTATCATATACATGTACTCCCAATAAAAATTTCATCAATTTTGGAGTTAACCACAAGGAATTATAAGCGGTTACTTTTAAAATAATCTTTTCTCATAAAATTCATAACTCTCAATCTATACATCCAAAAATCACCATTTTTGGACACAATCAAAAAAACTCATCAAAATATCATTTCAAATTTTTCCAGAATTTTTGAAGATCAGAAAAATTACGAAACTGAAAATCATAACAACCCTTAAAATCTCTTAATATCCCTTACAATCCCTTACCTCAAAAGAGCAGTACTTCTGATCGGTATAAGGCAGAAGAAAACTTGCACTGAATAGCAACTCTCAAAGTATCTAAATACTCACAAAATATGCTTCATAATATAGAGAGAGAAAGAGAGAAAGCTTATGTTTCTGGTGTGATTTTCAATTCTAACTTAGCCCTCTATTTATAGGAAAATTTTGGTAGGTTTGACCTGCAACCTGATGGCTTTACCTGCTACTATTCCCACCCACCACATTTGAAATATAATTCAGCACATTTCTTCACCAACCACAAGTGGGGCCCACCAATTCTAGAATTTTCCACCAAAATGATAAACTCCGAAAATTCAACAATTTCTGAACCAGTCATCTCGTAAAATTCATAATAAATCATACGTTCATTTTTAACGGTTCAAAATTTGTGGGCATATACTCAACTTATATATGTATAACATATCCAAAAATTACCACGATCCAACGGTCGGATTAAAAATTATAACCCCCGTAAAATATCTCAAAAATCCTGATTTTTAATACCTCCATTCCGACAAAAATACTGATAAAAACCTCAACATTAACTCCTTCATTTTTAACCACAAAAATATATCCCTCATTTATATCCACATAATATAAATATTTTCTTATCATATGAATCAATAATTAATTATTCACAAATAATATTACAGAATCACATTTATGACAACCAGGTCGTTCCCAAGAAAGAGGGGGCTTTCCAATAAGGATTTCTCCTTACTGGCGCGCAATTAGATGACCAAACCTCTCCTTAGACAGAACTTTCTAGACATTGCCAATAATGTTATCTAATAATATTATTCAAATAATATGAATTATTGATCTGATAATGGGAAATACTGTGCAGTGACAATTATTGAACAACAATAATATAAAATTTTAACGTAGCAATTATTGAATCAATAAAATAAAATATTGAACAGTAATTACTGTAACAATTATTGAGTAGTGCCTTCTTACGTAAGAATCAATAATTTCAAAAATACTATGCAATACCGTGTGCTACTGTGCAATAACGCGTATTACTGTATTTTAACCACCGGGTATTTCAACAGTATTAACGGTAACAACTTTGCCGTTATTTGTAAAAACTCAAATTTGTCGTTTTCTTCACCCGACAGTTATTCGTTATGGGGCCCACAAATAGCTGCGCCGTCGTACGAATATTCCCCGACAGAAAGAATATTCCACGACCAAACGAATATTCCCCGACAACAATGATTATTTTATAACCACTTGCTTATTTTGAAAAAAAAATTTCATATTTCACCCAATACTTTAAACTTTTATCAATTTAACCATTTACTGAATAGTAATTATAAGAAAAATTGAATACTTTTATTTCATAAAATTCGGGGTCTTACAACATGGGAGTGTTTCATATGCTGACCTTTGTATATTCCCTGGTGTGCATTATCCGGAGAAGTTAAAGCCTCCTGACTTTGAAAAGTATTACGGGTTAGGAGATCCTTACACACATTTAAAGGTATTCGTTGGAGAACTCGGATCTTATGCCGAGGACGAGAAGCTCATAATGCAGCTCTTCCATAAAAGTCTAACTGAAGAAGCTCGATCGTGGTATACCCGATTAGACAATTCAAAGATCCATAACTAGTAGGAGCTAGCTCATGCCTTCCTCACTCAGTGCAGCTTCCAATCTCAGATGGCCCCTGACCAGTACGAAATTACTAAAGTCAGGAAACAAACCAATGAATCTTTCAGAGAGTATGCTCAAAGGTGGAGGCGCCATGCTGCTCAAGTTGTCCCTCTATGAATGAGTCAGAAATGGTTATGACCTTCATAGACATACAAGAAGCTCCTTTCTATGAGAGGGTTTTAGTTGGCATTGGCAAACCATTCTCTGAAATGATTAAACATCGGGAGATGGCTGAGATGTGATTGAAGTCAAGATCTAGATGCCCTTAAAGCAATTACTGAGCACATCCAGTCCAAAAATTATGGAAACAACCCCCGGAGGGTCCATAAAAAGAAAGAGGAGGATGTTTCCTTGATCTTACAAGGTCAGAAGGGCAATCAGAATATGCCTATCCAGAGGAGAAATTACACTTCTATTCAAGCACAGTCTTCAAACCCTCCATTACCTAAAGGTAGAGAAGTCAAACGCCCTCGAGTGTTCGCACCTTTAGGGGTCTCACTCGAGAATATCCTCAACCTTCTGACCACTCAGAAGAAAATTACGCATCTTCTTCCACCAGCCAACCAGAATGGGAGGGGTTACAATGCTACTCGAAAGTGTGCGTATCATGCCGGGGCACCGGGACATGATACTCAAGATTGCTGGGCCTTGAAACAAAAGATCAAGGATTTAATAAACAGTGGTGAGATCATGATCACCAAACCTGATCAACCCTATGTGCAAGATAATCCTCTTCCTCAACACAAAGAAGAGGAGGTTAGTATGATTAATTGGAGCAATGGACAGAGTTCCAATTTTAATGGTGGATCTTCCCAGGCCAGCAAGGATGGCGCTAACAAATGGGACTATGGAAAGTTCCAGTATACAATGGAACGAAAAATGAATGCTCTACGTGAGCAACTTAACCAATTGGCAGAACTGGTGGTCCATCAGCACCAAGTCACACGCCAATTATTCAGTCAGGAGAATGCCAGTCTCCTTCCTCTTATTACCAACACTCCACCGCGCACTCTAGAAAAGGAAACACTGGAGGATAAAATTACAAAAAGAGTAAATGCCAAAGCCCATCGGGATTTTGCCAACAAAAGGGAATTTACATACCTAGGCCAACCGATGGAAGAAATACTACAAATGCTGATAAATGAAGGAAGAATTACAGCTCTGCTACCTCCAATCAGCCCACGTTCAAGACGGTTTAATTTCAATGGGGTGTGTCAATATCACTCCCAATCTCGCGGTCATAGAACAGAAGAATGTTGGGCACTCCGCCACCTAATTCTAAATTTAATTGACAGCGGTGTCTTGCAGATGGCAGACGATGATGCTGTAATACTGTAGAATGAGGGTGTGTTTCCTACAAAGTGGAAGAAAGTCATAGCAGTCGTATCTTCTGAGACAGATGCAACTACTCCCTCACATACAATCCAACTAATTCAACTCAAAGGAGTTGACAATCCTTTGAAAGTGGCTATGCCAGAGACAATTATCTTGCCATTCAGACCACAATATCATGTTGTCAGCCTACATAAAGTTCCATGGAATTATGGAGGGGCTGAAGGATCCACATCACACATAACTACTGCAGTGTCAAAGGATAATCCACTGTATCTCCCTCAACGGGTAATGAAGCCTACCATCAAGTCAAAAGGGAAGATTCCCATGGAAAAGGTGGAAAAATTTCTCTATACTATGGGCCATAATGAAGCCAAGGTGGTTTCAAGCTTAAGAGAAGCTCCACATCAAATTTCCATATTGGACTTGGTTTTCTCGTCTGAAGATCACAAGAAGGTCTTGCTCAGGGTTCTGGAAGAAGCCCAATTGCCTAAATTAATAGATGTTGAGAAATTCCAGCATCTGGTGGATCACATTTTCAACAACAATGTGATATCTTTTACTGATGACGATATACCTCCCGAAGGGATCGGCCATTACAGGCCGTTGCACATTACGGTTCTATCCTCCGGGTATCTTGATAGATGGAGGTTCATCTTTGAATATCTGTCATTATGCTACGCTGGTGAAGATGAACATCAATCTCAATCGGATCCGTAACAGCCATACAATTATCAAAGATTTTGATGGATCCCGCCGAAACTTTGTCGGAGAGATTGAACTGCCAGTGGAGATTGGTCCACATACATTCTGCGTGTCTTTTCACGTTCTCAAAATAGATACAGGATACAACCTGCTTATGGGAAGACCGTGGATTCATATGGCCGGGGCAGTCCCCTCCACCATTCATCTACAACTTAAGTACATTATCAACAATAGCCTAGTCACTATCAATGCTGAGCCAGAATGTCCGGAACAAGGTGACATACCACTCATCAGCTTCAATTCAGAAGTTGAGCCGGTCAGTTTTCATGCCCTGGAGGTGAGCAACACTCACTACCATCCTGTTGGGGTGCCACCTCTCATACCCCAGATTTCTGCCGAAGTAATGTCGGCCACTCAAGAAATGATGTCATTGGGTTATCAACCTGGACAAGGGTTGGGCAAAGACAATTAGGGCATCAAGAGCCCAATTCAATGTCCCAGTTCAACATGTACAACTGAACTAGGCTATATTGCTAGTTCTAGTCGCAGGAATCCTCATAAGCACAAACAAATTCCTTCAGCTTCAGCCACATGACGATTATCTCCACCTATAGTTCCTGAGTCTGTACGGTCTCCGGTAAAGGTGTCAGCCCATGTAATTGCCATGATATTTCCCAAGCTAATACCGATAAGGGGAAAAGAAGTCCTAGTTCCAGATCCAAAAGTGGAAGAAGAGGGACGGAGACGTAAACAGGACATCGCCCGGATGATGTCAAACATACGCATCATTGTCCATGATGAACATAAAAATAGATACACCCCAGACGATGATTGCCTGGTTATTATGGTCATCATTCGGGAGAAGGAGGACGATGACAGCCCCTC
This sequence comes from Panax notoginseng, assembly GCA_016801055.1. Taxonomy (NCBI): domain Eukaryota; kingdom Viridiplantae; phylum Streptophyta; class Magnoliopsida; order Apiales; family Araliaceae; genus Panax; species Panax notoginseng. Next base: position 231,151,911 of record CM029013.1, on the reverse strand, counting down.
CATTATTGTAGTCCCTCAGGACTTCACCCTTGCCAATTGGAGCAGCACTCCTTTTATTGGTCGACAAGGGTAAAACAGGCAGAAACTCCTTCTGCTCTGTAGATAATATTAACTGCTTACTTTTCTTTACAGTATTAGCAATTATTTTGTCAATACATGCTAACACTTTGTATGATTAAACAGTTTCATATATATTAAGTGAAAGCATATTTTGTTTCAGGACTCTGAATTTAGATGTGCTTATACTTGCTGATAAGGTGCCTTTTCTCCACAAGGATTGTAACTTTGATGAAAAGTTGGAATCAGACTTGATGGAAATACAAGAGGACATTGAGATACCTCAGGAGATCAAAGAATGGGTCAAAGAAAAACCTAAACCCAACCTTGATCAAACCACTTCCTTCAATCTTAGAACCTTAGAAAGCCCTAAGCTAATCCAGATTGGTACAGACCTCACTCCAAACCAAAGGAATGACATGGTTGTACTTTTAACCCAATTCCAGGATGTGTTTGCATGGTCTCATGAAGACATGGTGGGTTTGTCCACTGACATTGTTATTCATCGCCTCCCCATCAAAGAGGGATTCAAGCCAGTCAGGCAGAAGCTCAGGCGATTAAAACCCGAGTGGACTTTAAAGGTTAAAAAAGAAATTGTGAAACAATTTCAAGCAGGCATCATCATGGTGTCTACATACCCTGAATGGCTATCAAACATAGTCCACATGCCTAAACCATGAGGAAAGGTGCCAGTTTACATAGATTATCGGGATCTGAATAAAGCTTACCTTAAAGATAGCTTTCCCGTGCCATATATCCACATTCTCATTGATAATACTACTCAATACGATATGTACTCCTTTGCTGATTGCTTCGCGGGGTATCATCTGATTATGGTTGCTGAAGAGGATCATGAGAAAACTGCATTCATCACACCTGAGGGAACCTTTTGCTATAGAAAGTTGTCATTCGGCCTCATCAATGCCGGAGCTACCTACCCACGAGCCATGATGGCTCTTTTCCGTGATTTAATGCATAAAGAGATAGAGATCTATGTGGATGACATCATTGTCAAATCCCGAAAGAAGGAAGACCACCTAGACCATCTCAAAAAGCTCTTCAACAGGTTGTATAAGTACAACTTAAAGTTGAATCCAGCCAAGTGTGCCTTTAGCATTAAATCAGGCAAGCTGCTAGGATTCCTAGTTAGCCACAAGGAGATTGAGCTGGACCCCACCAAAATCCAGGCCATCACAAAAATGCCCTTTCCTCAAACAGAGAAGGAAATACGGGGATTTTTGAGAAGAATTAACTTCATTAGCATGTTCATTTCCCAACTCACAGCAACCTGTGAACCTATTTTAAAATTGTTAAAGAAGAACTCCTTCATAAAATGGAATGATGAATTCCAGAAGGCCTTCCTTACAATCAAAGAGCAGCTAGTTAAAGCTCCTATTTTGGTACCACCCAGGGATGATGTTCCCCTGTTCATGTACCTGTCCATAAGTGGCAATGCCATGGGCTCCATGTTGGGACAGAAAGAAGATAGAGGCCATGAGCGAGCTATCTACTACCTTATCAAAAGATTCAGTAGCAGTGAACACAAGTACACTCTGATTGAGAAGACTTGTTGTGCTTTAGCATGGGCTTCCACGAGGTTACAACATTACCTCCATGGTTATACAACCCATCTCATATCCCGCGTGTATCCTCTCAACTACGTGTTCAGTAAACCCATGCTGAATTGCCGACTGTCCAGATGGCAGTTGATCCTACAACAATTTGACATCGTCTACGTGACACAAAAGTCCATTAAAGGACAAGGAATTGCGAATCAACTTGCCGCCGCACCTTCAGGGGATTTCAAACCCTTGGAAACATACTTTGCCGATGAAGGGGTAATGGCAATTCACCAACACCATCAGTACGATGCACGCCAATTGTGGAAGATGTATTTTGATGGAGCTATAAATATAGAAGGGTCTGGGGCTGGAGCAGTTCTAGTATCCGTTACGGGGGAGCAGCATCCCGTCGCCGTTAAATTGAAGTTTACCAACACCAACAACACAGCTGAGTTTGAAGGCTTTATCATGGGACAAAAACTTGCCCAATCAATGGGTATCAGATGGTTAACTGTCTTTGGAGATTCTGAGTTGGTAATCAGACAAACCACAGGAATCTATCACACCAAAGGTCTACACTTGCTGCCTTACCATCGACAGGTTCTACAGATGGCTTCGGAGTTCGAAGAAATATCCTTCCTCCACATTCCTCGAAATAGGAATGATTTTGCAGATACACTAGCAACATTGGCCTCCTTGATCAATATACACGACAAGGATGACATGCCACCCCTCACAGTTGCCCAATATAAGGCTCCAGCCTATGGGAATTACATTAGAGAAGTATCGAATGAGCTACCTCCCATCTAACACCCTTGGTATCAACATATCAAGGAGTACTTACAAGATGGATCTATACCCGCTTAGGCGAGCCTCACTGAAAGAAGGAAGATTCATCGATTGGCTATAAAATTCTACCTGAGCAGAGATGCACTCTACAAAACAGATGCAGGATTAGGTCTCCTCAGATGTCTATAAAAGGATCAAGCTCAGAGGCTCATGGATGAGATCCATGGTGGAGTGTGTTGCCCACACATGAGTGACCATCTACTTGTTAAGAAAATCCTCAGAACAGGGCATTACTGGCTCTCTCTCAAGGATGACTATGAAGATCGCGTCAGGAGATGTTATCAGTGCCAGATTCATGGGAATGTTATTCATACCCCTCTGAGAGAGCTCCACAATATGAGTTCGCCTTGGCCCTTCTCAATGTGAGGAATGGACGTGATCGGGCCCATCGAGCCCAAAGCCAGTAATGGGCATCGATTTATCTTTACCATGATTGACTACTTCACCAAATGGGTAGAAGCATACTCCTTCTCCAGGGTAACCAAAGAAGTCATTATTGCTTTCATCAGAAAAAATGTCATTTATCAATATGGACAACCAGAGGTAATTTTGTCAGGCAATGCTAAGAACCTCAACAACAAAATGATGGAGGAGTTGTGCAGTAAATTCCACATCAAGCATCTCAACTCCGTCATCTACCATCGAAAGATGAATGGTGCTATTGAAGCAGCTAACAAAAACATCAAGAAGATCATGCAAAAGGTGTCTGCCAACTACAAAGGATGGCCTGACTTATTGCCTCTTACTTTGTTAGCCTACAGAACATCAATGCGTACTTCTACTGGGGCAACCCCCTACGCACTAACCTATGGGATGGAAGCAGTGCTCCCCATAGAAGTGGAAATAGAATCCCTCAGAGTGTTGATAAACGCTTAGATGGATGAAGACCAGTGGGTACAAGATATGTATCACCAATTGTCTCTAATAGACGAAAGGCGTGCCACTGCTATCTTCCACGGTCAGTTATATCAACAAAGGATAGCCATGTCCTACAATAAAAAAGTCTGGCTACGGTAGTTTAAACAACACGACTTAGTTTTGAAGAAGATCATTGACAACCAAGATCAGTCCAAGGGAAAATTCGCCCCTAACTGGGGAGGCCTATTTATTCTCAAGGAGGTATTGACAGGAGGTGCTCTCAGATTACAGGAAATGGATGGCGATGAGTTTCCACAGCTTATCAACTCGAACACCGTTAAATGGTACTATATCTGAGGTTACCATCAAGCAAACATCTTGGTTTTGGATCATCAAATCCTCGGTCATTTCAGGTTTTTTAACCACTTACTACATACAACTTCTCTTCTGCCCCATCAGGGACCAACACACTTTTCTAACCAGCAGCCTGGTTTTCGGATCGCTAGATCCTTCTCTTCACTTGGTTTTGAACCCTTACTCAACTCCGGTTATCCCACCAGGGATTGAACCTTTCACACCTGTAGTTTTACCCCGCTAGGGATATGACTTTTCACACCCGCAGTTTTTCTTGTACATGGGATTAAACTTTTTCCCCCGCAGTTTGTCCTGAAGACGGGACTAAACTTTTCATTGGCTGCAAATCGTCCTGAAAATGGGGCAAACTACGTCGACCTAATCTCCTTGATACACGGGAGTACGTAGGCAGCCATATTTTATATGGTTCGGTCACAATAAAACAAAAGCAACAAAAATATTTCTACACCCTTTTCCTTACAAAAACAAAAACAACAAAAATATCTCTACACCCTTTTTGCCACATAAATCGTTGAACCTCTTACACCAGGTTCAAACTACGCATACCTGATCTCCTCTTCAATAGGAGTACGTAGGCAGCCATTCATGGTTCGGTCTAACCCCCTATCGAAACACAAAAACTTGCTAGCGGTACTGGGATCAACCTTCAATCCGTCACATTTCATCGGCGTCAGACCAAAAGGATGGAACTACCTGACCTCCCCCTAAATGGGAGGATTGGCGACCATCTAAGCTGCGGTTGTTCCTCAAAGAGAAACACCAATCCATAAGAGATGGAACTAACTGGGCTCCCCCATACAAAGGAGTACTCGCAACCATCTGTGGTGCGGTCAGCCTCAGAGAAGAAAGCCACACTCCTCTCCACATATCCATACAGAAACCAGTCCCAAGACACAAAAAAGGGTAGGGAAAACACACAGATTAATGATCCATTCTGAAATATCCTAAGACAACTCATTGTCCATCCATCAAGGAGGAATTCAGAATACATCTAGATCACAAGCCCTAAAGAAACAGGTAAATATCAAGCAAGCAACAAGGTATAACTAAAAGGGAAGTGATCAAAAATATATATTTCCTTGTTATATATAATGCTGTTTGATATATACAATATAAACTGTACATGACAAAATGGCTAAGCTAGTCTGTGTAGGAAAATACAAGCTCATCTACAAATCAGTGTATATGCGAGCTATCAAGCCCAACATGGCATCTCTCTCAGAAGAAGGAGGTAACGCTATGGTCTCCTACACAAGGGTATCCACACGAGCTAACAGATCTACAACCATCTGTATGGTGACGCTTTGCTCATCAATATATGTGTTCATCTCTGCGATCATGCCAGTAGTAAGGGACCTCACTGTGGAACTACCTGTAACGGATACATCCCGGGCAGATATAGCACCATCCTGCTCAACTATAACGATATTTCTGGTTGATCTGGCCTCATCCCACTCAACAATAGCAGCATCTTTATGTGCTAATGCCTCATCTCTCTCTAATAGAGCGGCATCTCTCCCATCAAGAGTTGTCAACATCAGGGCTCTAGCCTGATCCCTCTCAAAGGTCATCAGATGAAGACTCTACTTGAAGTAATGTGCTGAATGCTGGATCATAACAGTGCTAGTACTGGGAAAATCTAAAAGAGCTACTGGCAACCCAGGGAATGGCTCATCCTCAGTGTGGGAATCAATGTCCTCCATAGGATCTCCACCATTTGAATTAATACTCGGCACTGTGGATGCTGCCGCAGCCGATGAAGTCTTTATTTTCATCCACGCAGAATACTCTGGAAAACAGCCCGGATGGCTAATAGAAAAAGCAGCTATATCATGCTGATCCCAACAAGCATACACTCGAAATCGGTCTTCTGCTGACAAGTGGTGAGAAACTAAACGCTGACCTAAAGCCCCATCAAAAGGATGACAGTCCTGAAACTGGTTAAACTTTGACATCATAGCCAGTGGGTGGTAGGTAGTCATGCCCCTCAAACCAGCCAGAGGGAGGTAATCCATGCTTGGAGCATGAGTAATAATGTTATAGGGTGAGTTGAGCCCTGAACATGGTAGGATGCCAAACGGATCTCTGATCCTTGCTAAGAATACCGACTAAGACATAGCGTCTGTACACTCCAATGGCTTAAAGGAGTAAGACATAGCTATATCATGGGTGAAGCAGTACCTGTGTCGGTGAAAAGTGCCAATCAGTCTCAAGTGTGACATAAACCACATGTATAACATGACCGAACTGCCTGTAAATACCCCTGTAGGGTAGGTGCTGCAAAACGTGGCCGACCACAACGTCTCCTCCACAATCATCAAAATGATGGTATGACCCTCCCTGAGAGCTCTCACTACCATGATAACACCGATGTCCAGTTCATCCATATACCGTGGCATGTACACATACGCCACTATGCACATCACAAATACATCTACTATGGCCAAATTCCACTGATCCTATGGTGTGGTGAAATCCCTAGAATACCGTGTATAGCTGTCCGATGAGCTAAACCTATCTATCAGGAAATGCTGGAATAATACATGACCGAATGTGATCTCATCCTCTACTACTCTACGCCGTAACCCGATTAGGGTCATGAACTGCCAACGCATATCTCCGACAGCCATATGAGCGCAAGGTCTGTCTAAAGGCAAAGCCGTCAATCGCTCGTACTCCTCTGAGGTAGGACTCAACTCCTAGGTACTAAAACAAAAAACTTGTCTCTCCGGTATCCAATGTTCTAGCATACCCTCTACAAAGCCTACGGGAACCTGAAACATCAGGAGAGTCATAGAGTGTTGTAATAACTGATCTACGGTCACCCTATCTGGGGGTGACATACTATCATACCAGGATCTCAAACGGGATGCCACCAATATTGGTGGGGTGTGATCTATGTGGCTTACTGTAAGACCCCAACTTTTATGAATAAAGATGAATTTTTTATAAATATCATTTTTGAATATTATGGAGTGAATTTGGTATAATGTTATAGTTGTGGGATATATATAAAATTTTCAAAGTACGCAAGTTGTTATATAATATTCGATTGGTCGGGGAATATTCGTTTTAACAGGAAATATTCGTACGACGACACAATCATTAGTAGACCTCACAACAGAATTATTGTCGGATTGAAAAAATGACAAAAATATATTTTTATAAAATAACGGCGTAGTTGTTACCGTTAACACTGTTGGAATACCTGGTGGTTAAAATATAGTAATATGCGTTATTGCTCAGTAGCACACGGTATTGCACAGTATTTTTGAATTATTGATTCTTACGAAAGAAGACACTACCCAATAATTGTTACAGTAATTACTGTTAAAATATTTTATTTTATTGATTCAATAATTGCTACATTAATGTTTTATATTATTGTTGTTTCAATAATTATCACTGCACAGTATTTTCCATTATCAGATCAATAATTCATATTATTTGAATAATATTATTAGATAGCATTATTAGCAATGTTTAGAAAGTTCTGTCAAGAAGAGATTTGGTCACCTAATTGCGCGCCAGTAAGGAGAAATTCTTATTGGAAAGCTCCCTCTTTCTTAGAAACGGCCTGGTTGTCATAATTGTGATTCTGTAATGTTATTTGTGAATAATTAATTAATGATTTATATGATAAGGAAATATAAATTTTTTTATGTGGATATAAATGATGGAATTAATGTTGAGGTATTTTGTCAGAATAGAGGTATTAAAAATCAAATCAGTGTTCTTACAGCTGTATTGCGTGAGTTATAATTTTGATCCGACCGTTGGATTGTTGTGATTTTTGGATATGTTATACATATATAAGTTGAGTATATGTCCACAAATTTTGAACCGTTAAAAATTAGCGTATGATTTGTTATGAATTTTAAGAGGTGTTGAAAATCATCCGTTTGTGGAATTCGGATATTTTCTGTTTGAAATTTGGAAAAATTTTATTCTACAAAGTTGTAGAGAATTCGATTTCGTGTGGAGTGAACATAAAGTTCGTATTTTTCTAATAAAAGGACTATTTATTATGAATTACTAAAGTTTCGGAAAATAAAATATTTTTTACTAAAATTGGGTGGGACCCACTTTTGTTTTTCAAACTTGTGGGTTGAAATTTTGTTCCAAGTTGGCTGCTCATTTGGTGGGTGGACGTAAAGGATGAAAAAAAATAAAATAATAATATTATTTTATTATTTTAGTCTCCTATGGCGTTATAGTATTTTTCTATAAATAGGCGCTTAAGTTATAATTGAAAATCACACCAGAATTAGAGAATTCTTCTTCTATAATCTTGAGCGTATTTCTTAAGAGTTTCAGAAAGCTTTGAGCGTAGAAAATAGTGAAAGTTTTCTTCAAGAATATCCCCGCTATACCAGTTAGAATGCTCTTCTTTTCAAGATAAGGGATGTTATTTTTCTTCAATATTCGCTTGAAATAATATTTTCTTCCATACTCTGTTCATTTCAGATTTTGAATTTTATATTCGTTTTGTTAAAATTTTAGCTTCTATATTCCATTAAATTAGTTGAATATCCTTGATATTTGCGCTTCATCCAGTATCTTTTCATGAAAATATTATTCTGAACATTCTTGATAAGTTTTAACTTTTTCATGTCGAAGTACTATTCACGGAGTTACTATTCCCGAAGTACTATTTACGGGATTCTATTCACTCGAGTACTATTCACTTGGAGTACTATTAATGATAAAAATTCATTCGTTTTCGGTCCAAATTATTTTTTTGTACAATATTATTCTTGAATTTTACACCACATAGCAATATCATGTTGACAATTTGGACGTTATTAATTTTTGGATAAATTAAATTATAAATCTTTAAAAAATTATCCTTGAACTCGTTTTATTGAATTCTTATATCATTGTCATCATCCTCATGTTTATATTATGTTGAAAGTCATCTGTGGCTGTGGTGCATAGATGGACTTGGTATGATTATGACCAGAGATTATTCGGTATAATCATGATCGTAATGTTACAAATGATGTGGTAAAAGTCATCATTGGCCCGTAGTGTATTGGTGGACAGTTGTTGGCATGATCATGACCATTGATGAATACACGAATATCCTTGGCCCGTAGTGCATGGATAATTTATGGTCGTGATATTAATGAATATCCTTGGCCGTAGTGCAGGGATGATGTAGATTATTTATTAAGCTGAGTCTCAGCGATAAAAGTGATGAAAAACCTTTTAAATCATAGAAGATAGTAGATTTTATTCTCTACTTGACTCTTCTAATGGATTGCTTGTTTCACTGCAGTTAAACTTGATGTTTATTATATTTTATCAGTTTAACACTATTGAAGGCTAACGATAAATTATTATGCATTATCTTAGTCATAATATGTCTTACTGGGCTAGTTGAGCTCACCATTTTGCTTTCATTGTCCTCTTCAGGAAATGAGAACGTAGCCGGGACTAGTCGGGGAACGGAGTGACGGTCCAGATGATAGCATTAGTAGTCCTCACTATTCTATAAAATAGTGTGATAATAATTGTATTGAGAACTCCATTTGAGTTGAATACTGTCTAGAAGACAATATTTGTTTTACAACTCTCAGTTTATATTTTGTCGTATTTTACACGACAGTTGTATTATAAAGTTGTATTTGAATTTTGTACCATGTATTTGGCGACTCAAGATAGGTGATGTATACCTATTTTGGGGGCGTTACAGTTGGTATCAAAGCTTAGGGATATGATCCCTGGCTGAGATGTGAGACAAGAACTAGGAGGGGAGAGACGGGGAATTCCTTCGCTAGTATGACCTACCTAAGTTTATTTGGTATTTAATTGGTCGGTCAGAGTATAGGGATAATATATGACATGTCAATTAACCCTTGTTTTATGGCAGTATTTGAAAATGACATTTGAGAATGTTGAGAATAGCAATGGAGCACAGGAGACCGTTGAGTCTCCATAGATCAACAATCAGGATAATGTACATCAGGAAGGCAACAATCCTCATGCAAACAACAAGACTGACCAAATGATGAACAATGGAATGTTCAGAGGCTTTCTGCAATTCATGCAACATCAGGAAAGAGAGACTCCTGTCTGAAATGCAGATGGAAACACTGGCAACTCTTGGGCGGTCACTGCTAAACAGTTCAAGCAGCTGGGACCACCGGAGTTTTTTGGAGAGGCAAAACCACTTAAGGCGGAGACATGGATAAAGTAGATCACAAGATATTTGATATCTTGGGATGCTCCGAAGAGCAAAAGGTTCCCTTTTCCACCTTCATGTTGCTGGCAGAAGTAGATTACTGGTGGGAATCTATAAAGCATACTCAACCTGCCACATTGAAGATGTCTTGGGAGAAGTTCTAAGAACTGTTCAACGACAAGTACTTTTCCAAAAATATTAGTCACATGAAAGAGGTAGAGTTATCCCGGTTTGCGTCCCACTTAGTTGATAATGAGGAGAGAATGACGCGGATGTTTCTAAGAGGTTTGAAACCCGAGATACGTCAATACCTTATCTCTCACAAACTTTGCTTGTATTCAGATATTGTGAATAGGGCTCAGTTATTGGAACATGATAATGAGTCAATCCAACCAAGAGAGAGCAGCTGGCAAAATGATAATACTAGTGGTAGCAGTCATCGAAGCGGTGACAACAAACGTGGAGGGAATCAACATGCTAGAAATGGTAACCACTTCGGTGGTAATCATGGCCAAGACAATAAGTGTGGATATTTCAAGAAGATGAGATTCAACAATGATGGAAAGACGTCAGCACCAACACCCGTTGTTAAGGAAGGAGAACGACCACCTATCATATGCTTCAAACGCGGAAGGGAGGGAGACATCAGTCCAAACTGCGCGATGCAGTCCAAAGCGTGTTATAATTATGGAAGAGAAGGTCACCTAGCCCGATTTTGTCGTGCACCGAAGACAAGTCCAGCTGGGATGGAGGCACAAAAGGCCGTCCCAAAAAAGTCAAAACCGATAGTTCAAGGGAGAGCGTTTGTCGTGACCTCCCAAAAAGTAAGGAACCCGAACGAGGTCATCACGGGTAAGCTTATCATAAACTCTAGCGATGTCTATACCTTATTTGATACCGGTTGTACCCATTCTTTTATTTCTCCTACTTGCGCTCAACGTTTAAATTTAACTCCGGAGAAATTAGACTTTGACTTTTCTGTTGAAACTCCGTTGGGAGAAACCTTCATTACATTCACTGTTTATAAGTCTTGTTTGGTTCAAATTGGTACCCTCACATTACCTGTCGATCTTATTTCATTGAAAATACTTGCATTTGACGTAATTCTAGGGATTGATTGGTTAACTACTCATCATGCAAAAATTGATTATTTTCGTATGGTTGTTAGCTTTCATATTCCTAACCAACCTATTATGCGAATTCAAGCAACCAAACCATTAAAATCAATCACTGTCATCTCAAGCCATAAAGCTATTCGTTTATTGAAAAACGGATGTCAAGCTTTCTTAGCTTATGTCACGAATTTAAACAAAAATACGTCAATTTTGAATGATATTTCTATTGTTAATAAATTTCCTGACGTATTCCTTGAAGAACTTCCTGGCCTACCCCCAGAGCGAGAAATTAAATTTTGTATCGACCTTGAACCTGGTACAAAACCCATTTCTAAAGCTCCATATCGAATGGCTCCTATTAAACTTCGGGAGTTAAAGACTCAATTGCAGGAATTATTAGACATCGATTTCATTCGTCCTAGTACGTCTCCTTGGGGTGCTCCTGTTCTATTCGTGAAGAAGAAAGATGGGAGTATGCGACTTTGTATTGATTATCGGGAGTTGAATCATGTCACCATCAAGAATAGGTACCCATTGCCACATATTGATAACCTGTTTGACCAATTGGAAGGCGCCAAATTCTTTTCAAAGATCAATCTTCGTTCTGAATATCATCAGTTAAAGATTAGAACCGATGGCATTCCAAAGACGGCTTTCAGAACTAGGTACGGGCATTATGAATTCCTAGTCATGTCTTTTGAATTAACTAATGCTCCTGCTGCCTTCATGGATATGATGAACCGAGTGTTCAAGGAATATTTGGATCACTTTATGGTCGTCTTTATTGATGACATCCTCATATATTCCAAAAGTCGTGAAGATCATGAGCAACACTTGAGGCTGATACTCCAAAAGCTTCGTGAAAATAAATTTTATGCCAAGTTGAAGAAATGCGAGTTCTGGCTTGAGGAAGTAGCATTCCTTGGGCATGTAGTATTAAGTCATGGAATATCTATTGACCAGGTAAAGATTGAAGCTATTCAAAGCTAGGAGCAACCTAAATTAGTGACCGAAGTACATAGCTTTCTCAGCTTAGCTGGTTATTATCGGAGATTCATAGAAGGATTTTCTCGAATCGCTACTCCATTAACTCATCTGACTCGGAAAGATATAAAATTCAGTTGGAGCGTGGAATGTGAGAAGAGTTTTCAAGAACTAAAGAAGAGACTCATTTCAGCACCTATTTTGACAATACCATCTGGCTCGGAGGGATTTGTCAGCTACAGTGATGCTTCGGGCAAAGGGTTAGGATGTGTTCTCATGCAACATGGGAAAGTCATAGCCTATGCCTTTTGGTAACACAAAGAATATGAGAGAAATTATCCTACTCATGATCTAGAGTTGGTAGATGTTGTCTTCGCACTTAAAATTTGGAGACATTACTTGTATGGGGAGAAAGTGGAGATCTTTACAGATCATAAAAGCCTCAAATATTTCTTCACCCAAAAAGGAACTCAACATGCGGCAACGACGTTGGCTTGAACTGTTGAAAGATTATGATCATACCATTCAATACCATCCTGGTAAAGCAAACGTAGTAGCTGACGTATTGAGTAGAAGATCATATGCGGGTATGAGTGCGATATTATCAACGCAAAGGCCCATTTTATATGACTTGCAAATGATGGAGATAGAGTTAAAGACTCTAGGGACCCATGTGATGATAGCGAATATACGAGTAGAACCGACTTTAATCGATAAAGTTAAAGCTGCTCAAGCTACAGACCTGGAACTGATACGTATGAGGAAGAAAGTGCAAGAAGGTGTTATGCCGAAAGCAAGAATCGATGAAGAAGGAATACTTTGAGTCAACTCCAGACTTTGTGTTCCTAACGACCCTGATTTAAAGTATAAAATCATGATGGAGACGCACAACACACCGCTTGTAATCCATCCTGGGAGTACCAAAATGTATCATGATCTTCGACATACATTTTGGTGGAGCAATATGAAGAGAGAGATCGCGAAGTTTATCTCAAGGTGTCTAACTTGTCAACGAGTCAAGGCAGAGTATCAAGTACCCAAAGGTCCATTGCAACCACTTTAAATTCCAGAATGGAAGTGGGAGCGCATTACCATGGATTTCGTTACCGGTCCTCCCAAGGTTTCTCAAGTCATAGATGCGATTTGGGTCATTGTTGATAAATTGACCAAGTCAGCTCATTTCTTACTTATACGAGAAACTTATATACTTGAACGTCTTGCTCGTATGTACATAAACGAGATTGTAAGATTGCATGATATGCCAGTATCCATAGTTTCTGATCGAGACCCAAGATTCACTTCAAGATTTTGGGTTAGTTTACAAAAAGCTATGGGCACGAATTTATGATTTAGTTCGACTTATCATCCTCAAACAGACGGGCAGTCAGAGAGGACTATTCAAACTCTTGAAAATCTATTAAGACTCTGTGTCCTTGACTTCAAGAGAAGTTGGGACAAGTTCTTACCATTGGTGGAGTTTTCTTACAACAACAGCTATCAAGCAAGTATTGGCATGGCTCCATTCAAGGCATTGTATGCAAGAAAGTGTCGTTCTCCAGTATGCTGGGATGAGGTGGGTGAAGCAACGTTGTTGGGACCGGAGTTGGTACGTATGACTACGAAAAAGATTCAAACGATCCGACAACATATAAAAACCTCACAAGATCGATAAAAGAGTTATGCTGATCTTCATCGAAAGGACGTGGAATCAGATATTGGAGATCATGTGTTATTATGTGTTGCTCCATGGAAAGGAGTTACGAGATTTAAAAAAAGAGAAAAGCAAAATTCTCGATTCATTGGCCCATTTTTAATCCTCGAACGAGTAGGAACTGTGGCCTATAGACTCACCTTACCGCCAATTATGTCTCGTGTTCATAATATTTTTCACATATCTATGTTACGTAAATATGTAAAAGACCCGAACCACTTTATTGAGTTAGAACCGAATGAAATAACGGAAGATTTAACGTATGAAGAGGTTCCTGTTAAAATCTTGGATAAGAAGGAGCATATTTTACGCTCCAAGGTTATACCTCAAGTTAAAGTTTTGTGGAGAAACCACGATGTTGAGGAAATGACCTGGGAGTTAGAATCTGAAATAAAATCAAGGTATCCTTACCTCTTCGACATACCAGGTACGTACCCTAATTTCGAGGGCGAAATTTCATAAGAAGGGGAGGTTGTAAGACCCCAACTTTTATGAATAAAGATGAATTTTTTATAAATATCATTTTTGAATATTATGGAGTGAATTTGATATAATATTATAGTTGTGGGATATATATAAAATTTTTAAAGTACGCAAGTTGTTATATAATATTCGATTGGTCGGGGAATATTCGTACGACGGCACAATCATTGGTAGACCCCACAACGGAATTATTATCGGATTGAGAAAACGATAAAAATATCTTTTTATAAAATAACGGCGTAGTTGTTACCGTTAACACTGTTGGAATACCTGGTGGTTAAAATACAGTAATATACATTGTTGAACAATAGCACACGGTATTGCACAGTATTTTTGAATTATTGATTCTTATGTAAGAAGGCACTACCCAATAATTGTTACAGTAATTACTATTTAATATTTTATTTTATTGATTCAATAATTGCTACGTTGATGTTTTATATTATTGTTGTTTCAATAATTGTCACTGAACAGTATTTCCCATTATCAAATCAATAATTCATATTATTTGAATAATATTATTAGATAGTATTATTGACAATGTCTAGAATATTCTGTCAATGAGAGGTTTGGTCACCTAATTACGCGTCAGTAAGGAGAAATCCTTATTGGAAAGCCCCCTCTTTCCTGAGAACGGCCTGGTTGTCATAATTATGATTCTGTAATATTATTTGTGAATAATTAATTATTGATTTATATGATAAGGAAATACAAATTTTTTTATGTAGATATAAATGAAGGAATTAATATTGAGGTGTTTTGTCGGAATGGAGGTATTAAAAATCAAATCAGTGTTCCTGCTGCCAGTCATGTGCACTACTTTTGTGATCTTGTATCATTCTGAGCATGTTACTTTGGTTAGAATATGCATATAAATGACCCTAGCATGTGGTTAGATATTGTTTTGAACATAGTACGTTGTTTTAGCTTGATTTAAGTTGAGTTTTCAAGAAAACTGTGACAACCCCAAAATAGGTCCATTCTATCCAACCCATTCTGAGTCGCCAAATACATGGTACAGAAAATAACTACAACTTTATTACCACAATTGTCGTGCAAAATACAACAACAGATATGTCGTGAGTTTGGATACAAATATATACCAAATGTGACATTGGACACCATCATGTGTCAGCACCTCACAAAGGTACCTTACATAAAGGTACAGTCAAAAACTGTTTTAGAAATTAGAATCTTTGGAAAGTGCTCAAGGAAACCTTCGTACATGGGAGGCCACGCATCTAGGTTATGATAGATATCATATGGCCACAGAATTATCCTTGGTTGACCCAATAGACCCCAAAGAAAAACGAGAAGATTACTATCATATTCTTCCCAATGGTGAGTCTTCTATTGACTTATCATTATCAACACTGTCTCTAATTGAGAATTATACTTCAAACAAACACCAAGATTATATAGGTAGTGCCCATAGATATACTCAGCAAGTGGATGAGCACAACCCTGTCTTATGATGACACGAGGTTGTATGTCATTAAACATCTTGTATGATAGTGACAAAACACCCTTCCAACGTTGGGTTCGCCTCACCCTATTTTCTTCACCAAATATAACTACTAAATGATGACCACCGTTCTATTCCCTTGTTACCCCCGCTCGACCCAGCTACACTCTTATTACCTGAAAGGAATTGTGAAGCAAAAGGGTGAGCACAACTAGCTCAGTAAAGAATATCATGACTAAAGATAATTAAATTATCAATAGCCTTCATCAATAATAAATCAAAGATTTAGAACATATGGTAAATGATAAAAATTTCAACCATAGTTGCAGCGGAACGAGCAATCCATTAGAAGAGTCAAATAGACTATAAAGTCTATTATCTTCTCCATGTTAAAAATCCACCAACAATGTTTTATCCCTGTAACATCAATCAACAATTCTGGTCCACAATCATATGAATAACTCATAATCATAACTGTAGTTCTAAATTCCTCTTCTCATCCAGGACGATGATAATTTTTATCACCTATCTTTACCTGAAACATCAAAGATCATGGTTACACCAAATCACATTTCCTGTTCATAATCATACTAATAACTTCATCTTTGCACTACGTCCAAAGATATTCATTTGTATCACCAGTTGGTCATGTTTATCTCAACATCTGTTCATCTTTGTACTACTGGCCAAAGATATTCAACAACATGTCATCTTTGCACTACGGGCCAAAGATATTCATCAACAATTCATCTTTGCACTACAGGCCAAAGATATTCATCAATATTTCATCTTTGCACTACAGGCCAAAGATATTAATATCTCAAAGAAATATATAATCATTTCAGAATTTATATAAACAATAATTATAACCATGTTGATCAATTCACCTTTGCACTTAAGCTTAAGATATTCAATTATAAATTCAATGGTCATGATCATACCAGTCACAATTCAACTTTGCACTACAGGCCAAAGAGAACCCTAGTCATGATCATACCAATAATCTACCCATCTTTACACTCCAGTGAAAGAGAATTTCAACATCAGGGTTATAAAAATGTTATATATGATGATAAAAATAATATGATCAACATATAGTTTTAATCTCAAGAGTAATATCCGTAACTCATGAATAGTAAATTGTGAATAGTAACTCATGAATAGTAACCCCGACACAAAAGATAGAAATTCTACAATAAAATCCATACCAATATTTCGGTATAATGATATTGAAAGAATAACATTACTTAAATTTATAAACAATTTATTTTAATTGTTTACACTTTACTAATTAATGCATTTAATCATCATAAAATGCCAACTCTTACAATTTCATCATCAATAACCAAAACCCTCATCAAAAATCTGCATATACCTCATATATAGGATTCTCAAGCCATACAATCCTATTTTCTAATTTTCTTTCTTCACAAAACATATTTAATTCATTTACTCATAACTAGACCATTTTCATGAAAAATACCAAATCAGTTCCAAAAATATTTCTTTTCTGGGATTTAGCATAATATAGTCTCATAGTGAACATATATTTTTCTCAGAATTTTTAAAAGTCATTTACTATTTTTCATATGGCCAAAATAGTCGAATATTTAGACATTTATCAAAAATTGTACTTTTGTCTAAAAATTCTGAAATTTACAGAGTATACTTCTATCATATACATGTTCTCCCAATAAAAATTTCATCAATTTTGGAGTTAACCACAAGGAATTATAAGCTGTTATTTTTAAAATAATCTTTTCTCATAAAATTCATAACTCTCAATCTATACATCCAAAAATCACCATTTTTGGATACAATCAAGAAAACTCATCAAAATATTATTTCAAATTTTTCCAGAATTTTTGAAGATCAGAAAAATTACGAAACTGAAAATCATAACAACCCTTAAAATCCCTTAAAATCCCTTACTATCCCTTACTATTCCTTACCTCAAAAGAGCAGTACTTCTGACTGGATATCGGATATGATGCTGAAGGAAACTTGCACTAATGAATAGCAACTCACCAAGTATCTAAAAACTCACAAAATATATTTCATAATATAGAGAGAGAAAGAGAGAAAGCTTATGTTTCTGGTGTGATTTTCAATTCTAACTTAGCCCTCTATTTATAGGAAAATTTTGGTAGGTTTGACCTGCAACCTGATGGCTTTACCTGCTACTATTCCCACCCACCACATTTGAAATATAATTCAGCACATTTCTTCACCAACCACAAGTGGGGTCCACCAATTCTAGAATTTTCTACCAAAATGATAAACTCCGAAAAATCAACAATTTCTGAACCAGTTATCTCGTAAAATTCATAATAAATCATACGTTCATTTTTAACGGTTCAAAATTTGTGGACATATACTCAACTTATATATGTATAACATATCCAAAAATTACCACGATCCAACGGTCGGATTAAAAATTATAACCCCCGCAAAATATCTCAAAAACCCTGATTTTTAATACCTCCATTCCGACAAAAATACGGATAAAAATCTCAACATTAACTCCTTCATTTTTAACCACAAAAATATATCCCTCATTTATATCCACATAAAATAAATATTTCCTTATCATATGAATCAATAATTAATTATTCACAAATAATATTACAGAATCACATTTATGACAACCAGGCCGTTCCCAGGAAAGAGGGGGCTTTCCAATAAGGATTTCTCCTTACTAGCGCGCAATTAGATGACCAAACCTCTCCTTAGACAGAACTTTCTAGACATTGCCAATAATGCTATCTAATAATATTATTCAAATAATATGAATTATTGATCTGATAATAGAAAATATTGTGCAGCAACAATTATTGAAACAACAATAATATAAAATATCAACGCAGCAATTATTGAATCAATAAAATAAAATATTGAACAGTAATTACTGTAACAATTATTGAGTAGTGCCTTCTTACGTAAGAATCAATAATTGGTGCAATACCGTGTGCTACTGTGCAATAACGCGTATTACTGTATTTTAACCACCGGGTATTTCAACAGTATTAACAGTAACAACTACGTCGTTATTTGTAAAAACTCAAATTTGTCGTTTTCTTCACCCGACAGTTATTCGTTATGGGGCCCACAAATAGCTGTGCCGTCGTACGAATATTTCCCGACAGAAAGAATATTCCACGACCAAACGAATATTCCCAGACAACAATGATTATTTTATAACCACTTGTGTATTTTGAAAAAAAATAATATATCACCCTTAACTTTAACATTTATCAATTTAACCATTTACTGAATAGTAATTATAAGAAAAATTGAATACTTTTATTTCATAAAATTCGGGGTCTTACAAAAACTCTAAGATTTGGAAAACTAGAAATGGTAAACTTGGAATAATGTATATTCTAATTTTGTGAGCATGTGTAAATAATCTAGGTATGCACATACATGAGTATAATATAAGGCATGAACTTGTTTGGTGTAGAGTAGAGTTTTCTAGTTTGATTTTAAAGGATTTCTAAAGGAAAACTTGAAGTTTTGCAAAACAAAGTATAATGAGCATTATGTTTCAAATTCTGATATTTCTAGCTTATGTAAATAACTTGAGTATGTGCACAAATGCGTACAAAAGTATGATTTGGAAAATGTGTGCTTATCTTGCATGCTTAAATAAGTTTACTAAAGAGTCTTATAATTTCAAATATAAACTTGATAAACTATGTACATTGAGTTAAGATTGTGAGCATGCTTATGTGGTTTAATTTGTGCATATGAGACATCACAATTAGGTGTGTTATGCATGTACATATGATTAATATGAATGCCTAGTGAGTCTTAATTATGCATATTAAAACTAGTTAAATGTGGCTTAGAACAAGCATGAATGAACTAGAATGTCATAACTTATAATACATGACTAATCTAATGCAAACATGAGTTGTTGAGACCTATGGATCATATAGTATGTGTTCAACGATCAAACGTAAGAAAATTATGAATTGAGCCTTTAAAGTCTTGATTAAATGAGAATAGATGGTGACCTATAATAATGCTATGATATGAGGTCAAACTTGGTTATCCACATACTAACATGTGTGTATTGCATGATTATTTATGTATGTAAAAGCCAAGTGTTCACTGACCTTCTGCAGGAGCAGCTAGCTCTGGTTTGAACTAAGAGCCACGCGGCCGCGCTAGTCTGCAGCAGGATCAATTTGTTGCCATTAATTTGTAGGAGTTGCATACTTGTATTATTACTCTAGCATGTATAATATGACCAGTACATGTCCAATGTGTTAAGAAGCATGCTAGATGATAATAGTGAATGTTTAATGATATGATTATAGACTTTCAAGTAATAAGTCTAAAAAGTATTTGCAAACTATAAAGCAACGATTAAGGACTACGTTATTTGATTTCATGGTGACTTATAAACTGATTTTGTGTTAAAGTATGCAAGGTGTGGAATGAAATATGTGAAGAGTATACAACTAAGTTAAATGTTTAAAGTACGCATTTAAACTTACATATCAAGCATGAGCACATTTAACTAATGGGCATCCTATACTTATAATACACTATAAATAGGATTTGAAAGTATTAATTTCTTAACGAGGATAATCTACGCTTGAGGCAAGTATCTGAGCTATCATTTACATTGTGCAAGTATCCAAACCCTACTTTTATCGTGCAAGTATTCTAACTCTTCCATTACTTTATTCAACGGATATCGTAAGCTTATCTTCTTGAATGCAAGTTATACTACTTATTAAGCTAGTATGTTTAAACTCTTGTGAAAACAATTATTCATGTTGAAGTTAGTATTGTTCTTGAATATTATGAAAGTGTCTATGCCAATTGATTCGGCTAGACTATATGCATGTTTATAAAACTATCCAAACCAATTGATTAGTGCGAAAATCTTGAAAACTGAGTTGGACTACCCTTATGGTAAGGGAATGTATGTTGCTGGAAACTCCAACACATGAGTAAACTATTACTGTGGTGTTATGCATAACTTGGAGTATTGTAGACTGATCCTCTATAGTACTTGATTATTTGGGTTATCAGTTTAATATTGGTAATTCTAGTAGATGTTCGATAGTCCTCAATGACTGCTCAGTATAAATTGTTTATCCAGTTGGATACGTTGATAGTCTTTGAATTCATATATATCCGTTGATTTATATTGAATTATCGTTCTTATTCCAAGAATTGTTGATATTCATTGTTCATGATATTATTCTGAAACTCTGAACTATCTTAGAGATGATACATCGATATTTCACAATCGTGTTATAAAACTCTTTACCCTTGTTGTATATTACTTGCTGGGTAATTTGTGTTCATCCTTGCTTATTTAAAACCTTTCAGTTAAGGCAGAATAGAGAAGTGCATCTGGGAAAGATAAGGGCAAGGGCAAGGCTACCGACTAGCTTGTCACTTTATGTTTAAAACTATTATGTCGTATTAAGACCGTTTTCAGACTATGTTTAAGCTTAAGTAGGATTATGTAATAAGTCTTTATTCGATAGTATTATGTAATCTTTTAAGCACTGTAGGTTACGCGACTTGAGGGAATAATTATAATAAATCATTGTATATTATTCTAAATTAGATATTTCATTGTGAATGTGTAATTTTAGTTATTATGGTAATACTTTGAGCACGCGACGAACCGAATTCGAGTGACCAAGTGGCGGTCAGGATTTGGGGGCGACACAGGTTGGTAGTGAGTGTTGCTCACCTCAAGGGCTTGGAAGCTGACAGGCTAAACTTCTTCTTTGAAACTGATAAGAGGTATATCACTTTGGATATGTAATCTGATTCAGCATTAATAGTGACTAGATTACTATTGATGATATACTTGAGCTGTTGATGAAGAGTGGATGGGACGGCTCCCACCATATGGATCCAAGGTCTTCCTAATAGTAAATTATATCCTGTAGTGATTTTGAGCACTTGGAAGGATATGTAGAATGCATGTGGACCAATTTCCACTGGTAATTCAATCTCTTCGATAACATTTCACCGAGATCCATCAAAAGCTTTGATGATAATGTGGTTGCTTCGCATCCGGTTGAGATTGATCTTCATTCTTTCCAATGTGGCATAAGGGCAGATGTTTAGGGATGATCCTCCTCTATTAGCACTCCTTTGACCACATATCTGGAAGACATCATTGCTATGTGCAGTGGCTTACAATGACCCGTCCCTTCGGGAGGTATGTCATCATCAGTAAAGGATATGACATTGTTGTTGAAGATGTGATCTACCAGATGATGAAACGTTTCTACATCCACTATCTTTGGCAAGTGGGCTTCTTCCAATATCTTCAGTAAGACCTTCCGATGATCTTCTGAAGAGAAAACCAAGTCTAGAATAGATATCTGTTGAGGTGCTTCTTTCAAGCTTTGTACCACCTTGGCTTCGTTATGTCCTATATGAGTGGTGCTGGTGTAGCGACCTTCAAAGGGTTTTCAACTCCTTTAAGCTTGATGGGTTGAATTGTAAATGATGTGGCAGCTAAATCTCCCTCAGAGGATATAACTGCTATGATTTCCTTCCATCATTGTGATTCTAGAGGAAATGTATGTCCACTCTCAAGTGATACGGTGTCATCATCTGCCATTTGTAGGTCACCACTGTCAATCATATTTTGTATAAGATGGCGGAGTGCCCAGCATTCTTTTGTGCTGTGTCCACGAGAATGGGAGTGATATTGACATACTCCAGTAGCATCGAATCTTTTTGAGCATGGGTTGACTGGAGGTAGAAGTGCAATGATATTTCCCTCATTGATCAGCATCTGCAATATTTCTTCCATCGGTTGCCCTAAATAGGTGAACTCCCTTTTATTGGCAAAGTCCCGACAGACTTGAGCTCTTGCTTTTCTTGCTAGATTTTCCTCCAAGGTTTCACTTTCTTGGGTGAGTGATGGAGTCTTTGCGATAAGAGAGAGGAGACTTGCATGCTCCTGATTGAACAACTGTCGTATGACTTGGTGTTGATGTATCACCAGTTCTGCCAGTTGATTGACCTGTTTGTCAAGAGACTTTAACTCCCGTTCCATCATGAACTGGAACTGTGAATAATCCTACTTGTCAAAATTATCTTTACTGGTTTGGGGAGAACCACCCACATGTTTGAGGTACTTGGAGCCCTCTCAACTGCCTCTATTGATCATGTTAACATCATTTTCCTTTTGTTGAGGGAGAGGGTTATCCTGAACGTGTGGTTGCTCGGGCTTGGTCACCACGATTTCACCACTATCTATTAAGTCATGGATCTTATGCTTGAGGGCCCAACAATCCTGAATGTCTTGGCCTGGAGCTCCAGAATGGTAAGTATACTTCTTGCTTGTATTGAAGCCCTTTCCACTTGGATTGGCCGGTGGAAGGAGATGAGTGATTTTCTTCTGAGCTGTCAGAAGTTTGAAGATGTTTTCGAGTGAGTCCCCTAAGGGTGTGAACACTCTTGAGCATCTGACTTCTCCACTCTTTGGCAATGGAGGATTTGAGGACTGTGCTTGAAAAGGGAGTAGTTTCTCCTTTGAATAGGCAAGTTTTGACTTCTTTTTTGTGTTCGCCCTTGCAGTATCAAGGAAACATCCTCTTCTTTCTTCTTATGGACCGTCCGGGGGTTGTTCCCATAACTTCTAGATTGATATGCTCAGCCACAGCTTTTAAAGCGGCTTCAATCCTATTTCTGCCATTTCTCCGTGCTTAATCATTTCTGAGAATGATTTTCCTATTCCAGCTAGGACCCTCTCATAAAATTGAGCTTCCTGAATATCTATGAAGGTCATCACCATCTCAGTCTCTGTCATGGATGGGATTACTTGAGCAACCAGACGCCTCCATCTTTGGGCATACTCTCTGAATGACTCATTGACTTGCTTCTTAACTTTTGTAATTTGATACCTGTCTGGAGCCATCTAAGTTTGAAAGCTGTATTGAGTGAGGAAAGCATGGGCTAACTCCTCCCAGCTGTGGATGTGACAAACGAGATTTTTGTAATTAATTTCTAATATTTATTGAATTAAATAAATATTTTTCGATGATTTAATTATTGGATTAAATAATTAATTGATGCAATTATGTTAGATTAATTTAATTATATGTGTTACATTTATTAAATTAATGTAGAGAATGTTTATTATCAAAGTATGTAATTATGTGAGCTTATTGAATTAAAAGAAATATTTAATAAGCCTATTGGTATTTTAATTAATTTAATTATTAATCAAAGAGTTAATAATTTGACATTATTATTAATGAGAAAATTAATTATGTGACTATGTAAATTAATGAGAAATTATTATATGTCATTTAAAGCAAAATAAATAAAATATTGGATTTATTTTATAAGGAGTGTGACATTTTCAAACTATATGATAAAAGGTTTTATTAAAATAATGCGCTTTGAACTTAATTGCTAGCCAAACATGGCCTTAGAGGAGTTATGGCCAGTTAACCCATGATGGGCAACTGACCATGATGCGCGTCAGTTCTATTCTCCTTTATACGTACTCTCCCTCCCTTTTCTTTTATTATTATTTTTTTTTGGCTAAGTCTAGAAATACAGAGAGAGTTCAGAGAGAAAATTGGGAAGTTTTGAGAGAAATTGTAAGTGTGTAATCAACAGGTACTTGTGAAAAGAATTTCATTAATCATCTTCTAATCTACACTCTGGGTAATTTTCTCCCAAACTCAATTTCTACTTTTACGTATTTAAGTTTTTATACATATGGTTTTCAAGTACTGTAAAGTTTTATTATGGGAATTTGTAAGGCTTATGTGAATATATGTGAATATATGTGTTTTATATATATATTACACGATTCCATATCATCAATTCATAATTTTACGTCGTATATGATTGCTGCAAAATTATAGAGTTTGGGTTTTGGCCATATGGCCTTATACGTGATATTTTATGTATTGATCATATAGTATCCCTAAATTTTACACTTGTATGTTGTTATGCATGTTAATACGAAGAGACCAAGCTTTAAATGAACGGATTTGGCTTTATAATGAATCCGTGGCGTTGAATTTTAGGAATTTATGTTCAATACTTTAAGAACATCAAGAACAGTGAAAATTTTTATGTTTTAATTCTGTGATTATGTGTTCTAATGGGTTAAAATTACTTTACAGATGTTGGGTAATGATTATATGTGAATATTAACATGTGGGTATGTTAAATTACTGAAATTAATGATTATTTGGTGTCCTTTTCGCTGAACTCTGTGTTCTTCGCGAACTGGGAATCAAATTCTGGAGTCTCGCGCCGCGGTGCCAACTCCAGAACTGAAGCCCCGCACCGCAGCGCCACCGCGCCACAGCGCTAAGTATTAGACCGCAGCGCCACGGCGCCGCAGCGCCAAGAGCCAGTACAAACGTGGCGCCGCAGCGCCACTCCCCAGAAAATTTAGAAATGAGATTTTTTTTAAAATATTAAAGTCTAACAAGTGTTAGTGAATTGATGTAATGAATATGCAAATATGATAGAAGAATAATGTGATGATAAAAATAGTTGTTTAAACATGTAAATAACATAATTACATGTGATTTAAATTATTGAATTCCTAACTAGATTATTATTCATGAAGTACAAATTATGTGATAATGAGATAAATTGACTAAGTATAGTTGATAATTAAAGTAGACAACGAGAATGAGTTTACGTTGATTAATTAATTTATAATTAACTGGTATTGTGTATATGTATGGTATGTAGGATTTAATTCAAAGAACGTGCTTAGTTAAAGTATAATCTACGCGCGAGGCAAGTTTCCTAAACTTAAACTCTTAAATTTGAGCAAGTTCCCTAACCCTATTTGTCATTATTATTTAAGCTTATTATTTACCTTGAATAAGCTATCGTTACTATTATTCAAGTTCAAATGATTTATTAAAGATTGATTATCTTTTCAAAGTATGATTTAGTTATACAATAATTGTTCTATTGTATACTTCTTGAGATTATTATTCAAATTGAATATCATTATTGTTGAACCTTATTAGACTAGTGAAACCTTAATGATTCAACTAGTCCGTAGTTGATGAGCGTTCTAAATTTCAGAACCCTTGAAGAATTATCCAAACTAAACTTCCTTTGGTGCGGACTCGAATGTCAAATTGAGATGAACAACCCTGTATAGGGGATTATTTACGCTTAGCGTTAAGATATTGTGCACAGTATGGTACTAAGGGCTGATCCCCCTAAGTACGAGAAGAAGGTCCATAGTCTTATGACTGTTAAAGGTTTCAAGTATAACCCTTGTTAACCTAGGACATAGTTCAAGGTCATATGACCCTCAGAATTCTTTTGATTCTTGTTATTCACTCTTGATTCAAAAGTTGAGCTTTTATTCAGATGTCTTTGATTTATTCGCATGTTATTATACTGTTATTTCATTTTTATACTTGTGTGCATTTGTGCTCACTCTTGCTTAATAATAACATTGCAGTTAAGAACGAAAGAACCGACGAACCTTCCACTAGTAAGGGCAAGGGCAAAGTTAGCAAATGATGGAGACTTGTTATTTGATATGACTTGTTATTTTATATGATGTATTTTTTTAAGACTTAAGTTAAAGATGTTGTTTAAGACTTATTTATTTATAATTCCGCACAGATGTTTAAGGTTAGTTTAACCTGGGATTATATTATTATTCAGATGTTGTAACCCTTAAGAGAAAGATTTTATTTCTATTATTGCATGGTTTGCATTATTATGGGTAGATAGATATATGATATTTGTATCGTGAACACCAAATCCTGTGGAACTGGAAGTACCGGATTTGGGGGTGTCACAGTGGATTTTGGAGTTATCCAATCTGATGTACCATGCTCTGGCTTCTCTAGTAAGACTTTTCTGAAATAGCTGCATTCTCAGCTTTTCATTCTCGGCTTGGGATCCGAGCTCTCTAATGAACACTTTTAAGTTGGTGTAAGGATCTCCAAATCCATCATATTTCTCAAAGTCGGGAGCCTTAAATTTCGCGGGATAATGAATCCCGGGGAAGATGCAAAGGTCTGAATAGGAAACACTTTCGTGCATCCCAATCCCTTTGATGGACCTAATGGTCTCTTTCATTTATAGAACCTTCTTCCGAATATCACCGGTGTCTTGATCTTCTTTAAGATGGGTGAATTCAGGGGTTTTGCTGGACTTCTCATTATGAGACTCAGGTGTTGGGACTTCTATGTCCGGACCCTGGATTCCTCCCTGTGTAGAAGATTTTGTTTGGATGGATATTTGTGGACCCTGAGTTGATTTGTTTAGTTCTTTTAGAAGAACAACCAACTCTGTTATTTGAATGCTTAATCCTTCGAACTCCTCGCGAGAGACAAGAGTAGGATCAAGATGGGCACTTGTAGCCATGTTTGACTGTGGGCATAGTGCCATTTTGGACTATGAACGGGTGACGGGACCAGTAGTTTCCCTACAAAAAGACTATGTAGTTTAGTCTGGAAAAACGGGGAAATGTTACATGCTATGTAATGTGTCCATTTTTTAGGAGTGTTTTAAGGTTTTCCTGCAAAATGGATATCAGTCGTTTTGATGACAGGTCTTGATATGAAAAAAAGGATTGCATGTTCACATACTCCTTTATATTTTCCATTACATTGAGATTGACATGGAAATTAAATTACAAGTAATTAAAATGGGAAGGTATGAAGAAACTTCCCTCCATGCTTGGTTTATCAGAGGCTGAACTATCTTAGGCTACTCTCGTGACTTTTTGGCATGAAGGTCCCCAGATCATCACAATTTACTTGATGGGAAGTTAATCCGATCTTTCAACTGGAGCGAATTTGGGTGGTGCCTTTCCTAAGCCTCATGGAATTAGTCTTCCGACAAGTCCAGTAATCAAACACCGGCGGGTTAGCCTCCTAGTGGAGGAATCACACAACATACATTCACATACATTGTGTCTCATTGTATGGAAATGATGATATGTGTGAAGCACTAATATCACAGGTAGATATGGTGCGAAGCACTAAAGTGCAGTAAATAAAACATTAGTATACATCCATTCTGTGACGCCCCCAAAATAGGTATACATCACCCATTCTGAGTCGCCAAAACATGGTACAGAAATAACTACAACTTTATTAATACAATTGTGGTGCAAAAAACGACAACACTTAAACTGTGAGTTTAAATACAAATATTATCTTCTAGATAATATTCACACTCAAATAAGTCCTCATTACAATTATTGATATATTATTTTACAAAAATGGTGAGGACTACTAAACAACTTTCTAGAACTATCATTCCATACCCCGACTAGTACTTGCTACATTCTCGCCTCCTGTGAAGAAAAATGGAATAAAAAGGAAAGGGTGAGCTCAACTAGCCCAATAAAGAATATTATGAATAAGATAATATAGAACAAATTATCGTTAGTCCTCAACAGGGAAAAATATAATAGAATACAATAGACAACAAGTTTTAAATCAATATTCGCAACGAAAATAATAATTCATTAGAGGAGTTAAGTAGAGAATAAAATCTACTATCTTCTATTTATGAATTTAAAAGTTCATCGTCAATATTTTATCCCTGTAACATCAATTAATATGTATATCTGGAATCAAATGTTCATCTTTGCACTACAAGCCAAATATATTCATCAGTTGGTCATGTTCATCTCAACACATGTTCATCTTTGCAATACGGCCAAAGATATTCATCAAAAAATCATTCATCTTTGCACTACAGGCCAAAGATATTCAATAATATCATCATTTAGGACTGAGGATGATGAAAAATATTTTTAAAAAAACGAATCCAGTGAAACAAAAGAACAAATATTAAGGATTTGTACTTTAAACAATTCGAGTTCAAAAATACTTCATAAATAATCATAGTGAAGTAAAATTCAAGAATGATCAAAACATGGATACAATCAAAGCTAGTATCCATAACAGATATCTTGGACAAAAAACGAAAATTAAATTTTTCGATGAATAGTGTCGTATTCGGGAATAGTGTCGTATACGTAAATAGTGTCGTATACGTGAATAGTAACCCCGACACAAAAAGTACCAAATTTGATTAAAAGTTCATACCAATATTTCGGCATAATTATATTGAAAGAAATAATATCATTTATAAAAAAATAACATCCCTTAACTCGAAAAGACAGTACTTCTGACTGAAATACCGGATATAGTACTGAAGAAACTTGCACCGTATAACAACACTCAAAGTATCAAAATACTCACAAGAATACACTCGATAATATAGAGGGAGAAAACTTTAGTTTCTGGTGTGATTTTCAATTCTAACCTAAGCACCCTATTTATAGAAAAATACTTAGAATACCAAAGTAGAAAATTTAATAATAATATTTATAAATTAAATTCCTACGCATACCTTACCAGCTGATTTCAACCATTTAACACATGCCCACAAATGAAAAAAATATTTTTCTTTTAAAAATTATTTAAAGCTTCAAAAATCAATTATTCCGGAACTTCAATAATTTATAATAAATAGCTCTTTTATCAGAAAAATTTGAATCATATGTCCTTTTATAGGAAATTCAATTCTCTACAACTTTATAAGTTTGAGTTTTTCCAAATTCTAAACAGAAATTGACCGAAATCCACATACGGACGATTTTATAGGCTATAATCAAATTTCAGTCAAGAAATGGGGTCCACAAACATGAAAAACATGTTTTAAATATTTTTAGTAACAAAAATACTCTTCCTCCTCATTTATTTATATATTCCACATTCATTGTAAAAATATCACCATTATTATATTATTATATAATAATATATTTAAATGAAATATTTTATCCGAAAAGATAAATTATCAATTTTCAACAATTGTCATATTAAAAATTTTCTCCATCTATGTAACATTCCATATTTTTTTTAGATGTAAGTTATAAATATTTATTGGTTTATATAAATATTTATTGGATATGTTATTGTTGAATAAATAATTGTTCAATTTGAGTGATGTGGTTTATTTAATTATTTGTTGAATAAATATTTAAATATTAAATATTAAATATTTATTGGCAATATTAAATATTTATTGAATTATATGGCAATTTGAGTTGATGTGATTTAATTAATTATTTGTTGAGTAAATAATTAAGGAGCTAAATAAATTAATTATTATGAGATTTTATAATAATGGAGTTTAATTTAATAAGCTAGAGAGCTTATAATGATTTTAAATAAATAATAATATTTAAATGAGAAATTGTAGTTTGAAATATTAGTTGATTAAATGAAATTATAATTGTAAAAAGAATTATAATTGTTTATGTGTTAAAGTAATTTAATAGATTAATGTTTAATTGATTTATTAATTTAATAAAGGTGTGACTAATAACCTTGCTATAAAGGAGTTATTAAAATAAATAAAAAAAATGGTTTAATTTAGTTTTGTCAAACAAGGTATAAGGATTAATCAATTTGTTTTAATTCAGTTTACCAAACAAGGTGTAAGGATTAATGGGTTATTTTTATTATGCTAGCCAAACAAGCCTTAAGGCTTTTGATTTTTAAAACTTATGTAACTGACATAACTTATGTCAGTACTTATATTATATAATTATTATAATTATATCTTATATGCGTTATAATACTTTACGTAAGATTAGAGGAGAGAGAAAGGAGAGAAAAAGAGAAAAACTCAGAGGAAGAAGAAGAAGAAAAGAAGAAAACTAAGAGAAAAATTGAGAGAATTAAGAGAATTTTACAGGTTTTGGAGAAAAGATTTGGAGAAAAAGGGATAGTGTCATCATCTTTCATAATCCAAGGTAGGAGCTCTAGTTCTTTCTTTAAAAATTTAGTTTTCTTCTTCCCAAAAAGTCTCTGTGAAAATTTTATAAAAGATAAATTGTTGTTATGTATATGGTTTGGCATGATTATTGATTATATGGTTGTTCTATGAACTTATATATGATTATAGAGAAATTAGTTCATGCATATATGTGTTTTGTGGAAGAAAATATATTACAGAGTGTTCATATGACAATATGTATGAATATGGCTATTTTAAAATAGAAATTAAGGTTTTAATTGTTGTTAAATGGATAAATTGATTGTTAGAATTGATAGAGTATGTAAAAACATAATTATGATGCTTTGAAATTTCTGTTTTGGTTGAATAACAAAATCACAGTGTTGATTTTTATGAAAAATATCAAAAATGGAGTTTTTGGGTTTTAAAATATGTTATTCTAGTATTTAATTTTCTAAAATTATGGTTTAAGTTGTGTTAATTTAGTATTTGTATGCTCGGTGAAGTTTATGTGTAATTTGTATTAGTTATTCATGTCAATTAGTGTTGGAATTGAAGTTATAGACAGAAAATTTAGTTGTTCGTGGTTGGTTTCTGTGAGTTTCGGCGTCCCAGCGTCAAAATTCACGCCCCAGCGCCAAATCTCGCGCCCTGGCGCCAAGGTTCGCGCCCCAGCGTCAAAAATGGGCCCGTAGCTCGCGCCCAGCGCTGAAGCTCGCGCCCCAGCGCTGATGCTCGTGCCCCAGCGCCGTAGCTCGCGCCCCAGCGCCGCTGTTCCGCTCCCCGGCGCCGGAAAAGTGGCCTAGTTGGGCAGTTTTGGCCTCCTGTAGTAAAACGGCCATAACTTTTTCATACGAACTCCGATTTAGGTAATTCAAGATGATTCGGAAAGAGGAAGAGTAGACCTACAACTTTCATTCTTTATGTTTTTTAATTTGAGGTCTTTAACAGTTTTCAAAATGGCCATCTTTAGGACTGTTGTGTATTTAGAGCTAATCGGAGGGCGTCGGGATGCACGAATGCAAGTGCAACCCTTTGGGTATTAGTATAACTTAATGATAACATGTTGAACATGTATTAGGATGTTGTATTAAGTTGTTAATGTACATGTGGTGCAATGGCATGATCATTTAGGTAGTTGTAATAAAGCTAAAAAGTAATGTTCATGAAAGATGTGCTGTTGTTTAAACTTAAACTTAGTTAGTAGCTATACTAAGAGTAATAAAGGAATTCATAAAGGTAATGTTAGTGTAACTAATGTGTATTGTCAATGCATATGGTATGTGTAGGACTTGGGGTGAACGTGAATAGTAATTGTTTAACCTACACGCGAGGCAAGTTCCCTAACCCTTTCTACTTTATTATTCAGCAATGTTACTTTTCACTGTTATGTTATACTTATGCAAGTTCTCTAACTTAAAATTTCATTGTGCAAGTTTGAATTCGTTAAACACATTATCGCTTTAATTCCAGTTCAATTGTACAAATTGCTAACTTTACACTTTCGTAGAGTTAGATTGTTTATTGTTGATTAAGCTCGTGTATCTATTGGTTTATGAGGATGCATGTTATGATTATTCCATGATTATGCTATTAAATTATTCCTAAAGCATGATGTTAGTTTATAAATATCAATTCAACTATGATTATTCCATAGTATACAGTTATGTTGTTTGTAATCAACTAACCCTTAGTTGATTACCGTTGAATTCTAAATTACCCCGTGATGTATCCAAACCAAACTCACTTTGGTACGGACTTGTATTCTAAATACTGAGAAGAACAACTCTTTTATAAGAGGTTACGCTTAGCGTTGAAATGATTGTGCACAATACATTGTACGAAGGGTTGATCCCCCTAAGTACGTGAAGTCCTTATAGTCTTATGACTGTTAAAGTTTAAGTTGAAAAATTACTTATAACTGCAGACATGATTCGTGGTCATTAGACCCTCAGTAATTGATTAAAGTTTTTAGAAAGTAATAGAATCTATTGTTCAGTTCTATTGAGCCTAATATTGGCAAATGATGTAAAGTTTAAAGATTTACTTATTGTTATTTCAAGTGGGCTTTGTTTGCTCACTCTTGCCTGTAAAATTTCTTACAGCTAAGGTTGAAACTGGTGATGTACCTAGCACCAGTAAAGGGAAAGGAAAGATGAAACAATGCTAAAGACCTGTAATAGATTGAATAGTTTATTTTCAGACTTGTTAAAGATTGTAATGAATGTTATATTAATTTAATTTTCGCATGAATGAATGTTTGTAAAGGTTAGATAACCTGGGAGATTTTTATTTAAGTTTAATCCTGTATGGGCAGGTTTTATTTATTTAAGTTTATCAATTGGGTAGTTAGTAATGAATGTTTTGATTACGTGAACACCAAATCTTGAGGAAATGAAGTACCAGGATTTGGGGGTGTCACAGGTTGGTATCAAAGCTTTAGGTTATGAACCTTAGGTGGGGGAAGAAGCCTTAGGAAGTAACCTTTTGAAAAGATAGTGGAGTTAACTCTTATCGAGTTTTAAGAAAGAAGTAATAAAACACTTATGTGCTTATGTGTTTATAACTTATGTGCTCGCGAGTGTCAAGTAGAATGATTAATAACTAAAACTTTAAAATTTTGTTGTCAGGATGACTAATGTCGGAGAATCCAGTCAGGCTAGGGATGAGGGACCTCAAATGCCTATAGAGGAGGAACCTCGCGATGTTCAGGTAGTTTGGGAACAACTATTGCCACGGGAGTCAACCCCGTTGGTCACAGTAGTTGAGGATGAGGATGATGATGTGGAGACAGACGAGGAGGATCCCATTGAGTTACCCCATGAGGATGAGGATGACGAGGATGAGGAGGAAAGGATTCCGCTCAACTCGATTGTTGGACGTGTATACGATGAGGTGCATGACCGTAACGTGGAACTTCAGGATATAGTTGAGGAGTTACAGGAGATAGTAGCTGAACAACAGGCTGCAATGGCACAAAAAGACGGCGTGATCCAGGATCGTGAGGAACGACTGACAAACGCCGAGGAAAAACTAACACAGACTGAAGGAGAGAAGGAACAATTGATCGAGATGGTTGCTGAGCTGAAGAGCAGGCTGAGAGAAGAAGCGGCTAAGAGGGCAAGAGCTGAAGATGCATACGAAGAAGCTTATCAACGAACTGGAAGAGCAGTAAGGAGTTCACAGGCAAAAAGGATGAAGATGGAAGAAATGGACAAAGTATTCGACACCGCAATTAATCGAGCTCAAGATCGAGTTATGGGATATCCGATTCAGTTCGAGACGCTGCCATCATTTGTGTTAGATCGAAGAACGATGTTTCGAGTCATGGAGGAAGAACGTGATAGGGCTAAGAAGTATCTTAATAGATCATCGTAGAAAGTGTGCCTGTAATGCACATAATATGTATTAAATAATGTGTAAGTCCCGAGTGTTAAGTAACCATGGGATATGAGAATGATGATGTTGCCCTGAAACTTTTGTAGTTCAGGAAAGTAATGTAGATAGTAGAGATGCTATTGTGTTATGTTTTCAAAAAGTTATGAACAAATAAAAGTTATTATTTTATTCAAAGTGTTATGTGCTATGTGATTATTTCTTTGTTGAGGCAAATTAATTAGAAATACTTAAAGAAGTTGAGTAATGGTCTAATAGATGTTTTATTTTAAACAGAAAATGCCTCCCAGACGTCAACCAACACGACAGAGAACCACCGAAGAAGCTAACGACAATGTTGATGCGAATCCCGTTCAACAACTAGTGGCACTATTGACAGGAGCGTTGCAGAATCAACCTCAAAACCAAGGCTCAACGTTTAAGGATTTCAAGGCGGTTGGACCACCTGAATTCCGTGGGTCCATGAATCCAGTCGAAGCACAAACCTGGATTATGGAAATAGAGAAGGTGTTCGATGTCGCTAGGGTAGGGGATGAGCAGAAGACTGCTTTCGCAACTTTCATGTTGAAAGCAGAAGCTAGTTATTGGTGGCAGGCCAATAAAACTCGTGAAGGGCCAGGAGTGATGACCTGGGATAGGTTCAAGGAACTGTTCTTCGAGACCTATTTCCCGGAGAGTTCAAAGAGTCAGCTGGAAGTACAGTTTCTGGAGCTGAAGCAAGGGATGATGACGGTATCCGAGTATGCCGTAAAATTCAACGAGTTGGCGAGGTTTGTGCCATATCAGGTTAGCACAGACGAACGCAAAGCGAAGAGGTTTGAACAGGGACTGAAGCCCTGGCTGTACAGTAGGATTTCCCTATTCCAGTTGAAGACATTTGCAGCAATAATGGAGAAAGCAATACTCGCTGAAGGTGGAGGAGAGGCGGTGACCAAATTCAACCAGGAACAAAAGAAGAAGAAGAATGAGAATGAAATGAAGAATGGAGGTGGCAGCAGTGGAAATAACAACAACAACAGCAACAACAACAGCTTGAAGAGGAAGTGGAATAGGAATGGGGGAGCTGGAAACCATCAGGGTAACCAGCAAAACAAAAAGTTTGAAGCATGTGCGACATGCGGGAAATTTCACAAGGGTGCGTGCTTGATGGGAAAACGAGTTTGCTACAATTGTGGCCAGGAGGGTCACATTGCCCCAAATTGCACTCAACCGAAGAAGAATGCGTGCTTCACGTGCGGATCAAAGGATCATTTTGCTCGTGAATGCCCTAAGAAGAAAGAGGGAGTGACAACCAGAAGTAATGGAGGTAACAATGGAAGTACATGGGCCATTGCAGGACCTGCAGCATCAAACAAACCCACAGCCAGAACCTTCAACATGACTGTGCACGATGATGTGCAATCAAAAGATGTGGTGTCAGGTATTATCCCAATCAATGATATTAGTGCATATGTATTATTTGATTTGGGTGCTACTTACTCATTTATATCTGGTGAATTTGCTAAGAGGTTAGAATTGCCTAGAGAAGAACTGAATTTTCCTTTAAACATAGAAATTGCGAATAAGGAAATAATCCCTGTTAGATTCGTATACAAGAACTGTAGGGTGAACATTAAGAAAATATCTTGTTGGTATATTTGATTCTGATTAGACTCGGGGAATTTGTTGTAATTTTAGGAATGGATTGGCTGTTCAAATACGGAGCGGTGATTGACTGCCAAAAGAAGTGTGTAAACCTTATGACTCCGTCAAAGGTAGTATTTTATGGTAGCAAGTCGCCAAGACAAATGAAATGTCTGACGACTATGCAGGCCAAGAAGTTGTTGAGTCAAGGTTGTGTGGGCTATTTAGCTTACATAGTCGATACTCAGAAGAAAGGTGTGAAATTAGAAGAAATACCGGTAGTGAGAGAATTTGAAGACGTGTTTCCAGAAGATTTGCCAGGACTTCCGCCGGACAGAAAAATTGAATTCGTGATCGACTTAGTGCCGGGAACAGCACCGATATCAAAGGCTCCGTACAGAATGGCTCCGGTAGAAATGAAGGAACTGATGGTACAGTTGCAAGAACTGCTAGACAAGAAGTATATTCAACCAAGTGTATCACCGTGGGGAGCGCCAGTTTTATTCGTGAAGAAGAAGGACGGGTCAATGCGTCTTTGCATTGATTACAGGGAGTTAAACAAAGTCACTATTAAAAACAAATACCCGTTGCCAAGAATAGATGACTTGTTTGACCAGTTGAAGGGTGCTAAATATTTTTCAAAAATTGATTTCAGAAGTGGGTATGACCAGTTGAAAGTGAGGAAGGAGGATATACCACGAACAGCATTCAGAACTCGGTATGGACATTACGAGTTTCTGGTGATGTCTTTTGGTTTAACAAATGCCCCTGCCGCGTTCATGGATTTGATGAACAGGGTATTTAAACCATTTTTAGACAAGTTCGTAGTGGTGTTTATCGACGACATTCTGGTGTATTCCAAAACTCAAGAAGAACACGTGGAACATTTACGTCTGACATTGGAGACACTAAGAAAGGAAAAGTTGTACGCGAAGTTCTCTAAGTGTGAATTTTGGCTCGATCGTGTACAATTTTTAGGTCATGTGATTGACAAAGACGGGATTTCAGTAGATCCATCGAAAGTGGAAGCTGTAATCAATTGAGAACAACCAAGAACACCTTCGGAGGTGAGGAGTTTCTTGGGGCTGGCCGGTTATTATAGAAGATTTATACAAGATTTTTCTAAGATAGCCACTCCGTTAACAAACTTGACACGAAAAGCTGTGAAATTCGTGTGGACGGAGAAATGTGAAGAGAGCTTCCAAGATTTGAAGAAGAAGCTAAGTATGGCACCTGTGTTAACCCTGCCAGATAATACAGGAAATTTTGTGGTATATAGTGATGCCTCACACAAAGGGTTAGGTTGTGTTCTTATGCAGAATGGCAAAGTTATTGCGTATGCATCAAGACAATTGAAAGATTATGAGAAAGGGTATCCGACTCATGATTTGGAATTGGCTGCAGTTGTGTTTTCTCTGAAGATATGGAGACACTATCTTTATGGAGAGAAATGTGAGATCTACACAGACCACAAAAGTCTGAAGTATATTTTCACTCAGAAAGATTTGAACCTGCGTCAGAGAAGGTGGATGGAACTGATAAAAGATTACGATTGTGAGATCTTTTATCATCCGGGCAAAGCGAATGTGGTAGCTGATGCTTTAAGCAGGAAAGGTAGGGAGAAGTTGATGCTGATTACAACTCAGGAGGAGCTCATTTCAGCAATGACAAAACTGGAGTTGGAGATCAAATTTCCAAAGGAATCTGACGAACAATTATTTCAGATAGAAGCTGGTCCAACTTT
The DNA here is from genome assembly GCA_016801055.1 of Panax notoginseng. NCBI lineage: Eukaryota > Viridiplantae > Streptophyta > Magnoliopsida > Apiales > Araliaceae > Panax > Panax notoginseng. The sequence goes on along the minus strand of CM029013.1, from coordinate 231,114,733 downwards.
AATGGATAAAGTGAAGAGTGCCCAACTACAAGACGAAGAGTGTGCGAAAATCAAAGAGAATTTGATTGAAGGCGGTGATGTAAAATACAAGATCGACACCGAAGGGTTACTACGGTTTGAAGGAAGGATCTGGGTTCCAGTAGCACCAGAACTGAAAGAAGAAATTTTGATCGAAGCTCATAGCTCAAAATATTCAATTCATCCAGGGAGCACGAAAATGTATCAAGATTTACGCCGACATTTTTGGTGGCCAAATATGAAAAGGGACGTCGCAGAATGTGTAGCGAAGTGCTTAACATGTCAGAGAGTAAAAGACGAACATCAAAGACCCAGCGGATTGCTTCAACCGTTGGAAATACCGGAATGGAAATGGGAGCATATCACGATGGATTTTGTGGTGGGTTTTCCAACTACTCAGAAAGGATACGATGCGATTTGGGTAATAGTAGACAGACTGACAAAATCAGCACACTTTTTGCCAATAAAGATTAGATTCAATCTTGATCAGCTGGCAAAACTATATATTAAAGAGATCGTTGCAAGACATGGAGTTCCAGTGTCAATTGTGTCAGACAGAGATCCGAGGTTCACATCAAACTTCTAGAAGAGACTACAAGAATGTATGGGAACACAGTTGCGAATGAGTACGGCATATCATCCGCAAACAGATGGCCAAAGCGAACGAACGATCTAGACATTAGAAGATATGTTGAGAGCATGCGTCATAGATTTCAAAGGAAGCTGGGAAGAGCAATTACCGTTGGTGGAATTTTCCTATAATAATAGTTATCACGCAAGCATCGGCATGCCGCCTTACGAAGCGTTATACGGCAGAAAGTGCAGAACTCCACTGTACTGGGATGAAGTTGGTGAACGTCAATTGTTAGGACCAGAATTAATGCAACAAACTGCTGAGGTTATCAAACTCATCAGGATAAGATTGCTAGCAGCTCAAGACCGACAGAAGAAGTATGCTGACCAACACAGGCAAGATCGTGCATTTGACGTAGGAAGCTATGTATTCCTAAAAGTTTCTCCTTGGAAGGGGAAAATTTGTTTCGGTAAGAAGGGAAAACTAAGCCCGAGGTTTATTGGACCCTTTGAAGTACTGCGAAAAGTTGGAGAGGTAGCTTATGAGGTAGCTCTACCTCCAGAGTTGGAAAATATTCATAATGTTTTTCACATTTCGGTGTTACGACCATATAAACCCGATTACAAGCACGTAATCGAGTACGAACCGTTGCAGTTCGAGAAAGATTTGTCTTATGAAGAGGTTCCTATCCAGATTGTCGACAGGAAAGAACAAGTGCTCAGGAATAAAGTGATACCTTCTGTGAAGGTGATATGGAGAAACCACAACGCTAAAGAAGCAACGTGGGAACTCGAAGAGAAAATATTGAATGAATACCCTGAGTTATTTGTTTAATCTGTGTCTTCGATTCTGAGGACAGAATCTTTGTAAGTAGGGAAGAATGTAGCGAATGTGTTGTTTGAGTTGTGATTCTGAGGACAGAATCCTTTTAAGAGGGGAATGATGTAACATTCCATATTTTTTTTTAGATGTAAGTTATAAATATTTATTGGTTTATATAAATATTTATTGGATATGTTATTGTTGAATAAATAATTGTTCAATTTGAGTGATGTGGTTTATTTAATTATTTGTTGAATAAATAATTAAATATTAAATATTAAATATTTATTGGCAATATTAAATATTTATTGAATTATATGGCAATTTGAGTTGATGTGATTTAATTAATTATTTGTTGAGTAAATAATTAAGGAGCTAAATAAATTAATTATTATGAGATTTTATAATAATGGAGTTTAATTTAATAAGCTAGAGAGCTTATAATGATTTTAAATAAATAATAATATTTAAATGAGAAATTGTAGTTTGAAATATTAGTTGATTAAATGAAATTATAATTGTAAAAAGAATTATAATTGTTTATGTGTTAAAGTAATTTAATAGATTAATGTTTAATTGATTTATTAATTTAATAAAGGTGTGACTAATAACCTTGCTATAAAGGAGTTATTAAAATAAATAAAAAAATGGTTTAATTTAGTTTTGTCAAACAAGGTATAAGGATTAATCAATTTGTTTTAATTCAGTTTACCAAACAAGGTGTAAGGATTAATGGGTTATTTTTATTATGCTAGCCAAACAAGCCTTAAGGCTTTTGATTTTTAAAACTTATGTAACTGACATAACTTATGTCAGTACTTATATTATATAATTATTATAATTATATCTTATATGCGTTATAATACTTTACGTAAGATTAGAGGAGAGAGAAAGGAGAGAAAAAGAGAAAAACTCAGAGGAAGAAGAAGAAGAAAAGAAGAAAACTAAGAGAAAAATTGAGAGAATTAAGAGAATTTTACAGGTTTTGGAGAAAAGATTTGGAGAAAAAGGGATAGTGTCATCATCTTTCATAATCCAAGGTAGGAGCTCTAGTTCTTTCTTTAAAAATTTAGTTTTCTTCTTCCCAAAAAGTCTCTGTGAAAATTTTATAAAAGATAAATTGTTGTTATGTATATGGTTTGGCATGATTATTGATTATATGGTTGTTCTATGAACTTATATATGATTATAGAGAAATTAGTTCATGCATATATGTGTTTTGTGGAAGAAAATATATTACAGAGTGTTCATATGACAATATGTATGAATATGGCTATTTTAAAATAGAAATTAAGGTTTTAATTGTTGTTAAATGGATAAATTGATTGTTAGAATTGATAGAGTATGTAAAAACATAATTATGATGCTTTGAAATTTCTGTTTTGGTTGAATAACAAAATCACAGTGTTGATTTTTATGAAAAATATCAAAAATGGAGTTTTTGGGTTTTAAAATATGTTATTCTAGTATTTAATTTTCTAAAATTATGGTTTAAGTTGTGTTAATTTAGTATTTGTATGCTCGGTGAAGTTTATGTGTAATTTGTATTAGTTATTCATGTCAATTAGTGTTGGAATTGAAGTTATAGACATAAAATTTAGTTGTTCGTGGTTGGTTTCTGTGAGTTTCGGCGCCCCAGCGTCAAAATTCACGCCCCAGCGCCAAATCTCGCGCCTTGGCGCCAAGGTTCGCGCCCCAGCGTCAAAAATGGGCCCGTAGCTCGCGCCCAGCGCTGAAGCTCGCGCCCCAGCGCTGATGCTCGTGCCCCAGCGCCGTAGCTCGCGCCCCAGCGCCGTAGCTCGCGCCCCAGCGCCCCTGTTCCGCGCCCCGGCGCCGGAAAAGTGGCCTAGTTGGGCAGTTTTGGCCTCCTGTAGTAAAACGGCCATAACGTTTTCATACGAACTCCGATTTAGGTAATTCAAGATGATTCGGAAAGAGGAAGAGTAGACCTACAACTTTCATTCTTTATGTTTTTTAATTTGAGGTCTGTAACAGTTGTCAAAATGGATATTTTTAGGACTGTTGTGTATTTGGAGCCAATCGGAGGGCGTCGGGATGCACGAATGCAAGTGCAACCCTTTGGGTATTAGTATAACTTAATGATAACATGTTGAACATGTATTAGGATGTTGTATTAAGTTGTTAATGTACATGTGGTGCAATGGCATGATCATTTAGGTAGTTGTAATAAAGCTAAAAAGTAATGTTCATGAAAGATGTGCTGTTGTTTAAACTTAAACTTAGTTAGTAGCTATACTAAGAGTAATAAATGAATTCATAAAGGTAATGTTAGTGTAACTAATGTGTATTGTCAATGCATATGGTATGTGTAGGACTTGGGGTGAACGTGAATAGTAATTGTTTAACCTACACGCGAGGCAAGTTCCCTAACCCTTTCTACTTTATTATTCAGCAAGGTTACTTTTCACTGTTATGTTATACTTATGCAAGTTCTCTAACTCAAAACTTCATTGTGCAAGTTTGAATTCGTTAAACACATTATCGCTTTAATTCCAGTTCAATTGTATAAATTTCTAACTTTACACTTTCGTAGAGTTAGATTGTTTATTGTTGATTAAGCTCGTGTATCTATTGGTTTATGAGGATGCATGTTATGATTATTCCATGATTATGCTATTAAATTATTCCTAAAGCATGATGTTAGTTTATAAATATCAATTCAACTATGATTATTCCATAGTATACAGTTATGTTATTTGTAATCAACTAACCCTTAGTTGATTACCGTTGAATTCTAAATTACCCCGTGATGTATCCAAACCAAACTCACTTTGGTACGGACTTGTATTCTAAATACTGAGAAGAACAACTCTTTTATAAGAGGTTACGCTTAGCGTTGAAATGATTGTGCACAATACATTGTACGAAGGGTTGATCCCCCTAAGTACGTGAAGTCCTTATAGTCTTATGACTGTTAAAGTTTAAGTTGAAAAATTACTTATAACTGTGGACATGATTCGTGGTCATTAGACCCTCAGTAATTGATTAAAGTTTTTAGAAAGTAATAGAATCTATTGTTCAGTTCTATTGAGCCTAATATTGGCAAATGATGTAAAGTTTAAAGATTTACTTATTGTTATTTCAAGTGGGCTTTGTTTGCTCACTCTTGCCTGTAAAATTTCTTACAGCTAAGGTTGAAACTGGTGATGTACCTAGCACCAGTAAAGGGAAAGGAAAGATGAAACAATGCTGAAGACCTGTAATAGATTGAATAGTTTATTTTCAGACTTGTTAAAGATTGTAATGAATGTTATATTAATTTAATTTTCGCATGAATGAATGTTTGTAAAGGTTAGATAACCTGGGAGATTTTTATTTAAGTTTAATCCTGTATGGGCAGGTTTTATTTATTTAAGTTTATCAATTGGGTAGTTAGTAATGAATGTTTTGATTACGTGAACACCAAATCTTGAGGAAATGAAGTACCAGGATTTGGGGGTGTCACAATCTATATCCACATAAAATGAATATTTTCCTTATCATATAAATTAATAATTAATTATTCACAAATAATATTACAGAATCACAATACTGACAACCAGGCCGTTCCCAGGAAAGAAGGGGCTTTCCAATAAGGATTTCTCCTTACTGGTGCGCAATTAGGTGATCAAACCTCTCCTTAGACAGAACTTTCTAGACATTGCCAATAATGCTATCTAATAATATTATTCCAATATGAATTATTAATCTGATAATAAAAAATATTGTGTAGTGACAATTATTGAAACAATAATAATATAAAATATCAACGTAGTAATTATTGAATCAATAAAATAAAATATTGAACAGTAATTACTGTAATAATTAATGAGTAGCGCCTTCTTACGTAAGAATCAATAATTGGCGCAATACCGTGTGCTACTGTGCAACAACGCGTATCACTATGTTTTAACCACCGGGTATTCTAACAGTGTTAACGGTAACAACTGCGTCGTTATTTATAAACAACTTATACTTGTCGTTTTCTTCATCCAATCGCTTTCCGTTATGGGGCCCACACAAGGCTGCGCCGTCGTACGAATATTTTTCGACAGTAAGAATATTCCACGACCAGACGAATATTCCCCAACAACAATGAATATTTTATAACCACTTGTTTATTTAAAATATTTGCACATTTTACCCATAACTAACCATATTAATCAAATTAATCCTTACTATTTCAAAATAATAAATAGAGAAATTCAATTTCAAAGGCACAAATAAGACATTCAGAGACGGTAATCAAAGATGTACTTCCTAGCGCATACCGAGGGTATGAACAAGGATATCTTAGATGACGACTGTTCAGATGTCATTGTCATCATTCAAGAGGACGAGGACGATAACAGCCCCTTCATCACTGTTGCCCACCAGGATTTGACCCTAGGCAATTGGAGCAGCACTCCTTGAATTTACCGAAAAGGGTAAAAAGGGTAGAAAATCCCTCTGCCCTGTAAATAACAATAACTGCGTACTTTTGTTGCATAGTATTAGCAGTTATTTTTGTCATGCCATGCTAACACTCTGTATGATCAAACAGTTTCATATATTAAGTAAAAGCATTTTGTTCCAGGACTCTAAAGTTAGATTTGCCTAAACTTGATGATGAAGTGCCTATTCTTCACAAAGACTGCAACTTTGATGTAAAGTTGAACTCTGATTTGATGGAGATTGAACAAAAGGACTATGAGATGCCTGATAAGATCAAAGAATGGATCGAAGACAAACCCAAGCCAAATCTTTATCAAACCACCTCTTTTAACCTCGGAACCTCAGAAAACCTCAAACAAATCCAAATTGGCAAGGACCTTACTCCTAGCCAAAGGAATGACATGGTTACTCTATTGACCCAATTCCAGGATGTGTTTGCATGGTCTCATGAAGACATGATCGGTTTGTCAACTGACATCGTCATTCATCGCCTACCCATCAAAGAGGGATTCAAGTCAGTCAAACAAAAACTCGGGCGTTTAAAACCTGAGTGGAGTTTAAAAGTCAAGGAAGAAATTATGAAATAATTTCAAGCCAGCATCATCATGGTATCAACATACCCTGAGTGGTTATCCAACATAGTCCCCGTACCAAAACCCGAAGAGAAGGTGCGAGTATGCGTGGATTACTGGGATCTAAACAAAGTTTGTCTCAAAGACAATTTTCACGTACCATTCATCCACATACTCATTGATAATACAGCTCAGTATGGCATGTACTCCTTTTTGACTGCTTTGCTGGGTATCATCAAATCATGGTTGCTGAAGAGGATCGTTAGAAGACAGCATTCATCACTCCTTGGGGAACCTTTTGCTATAAACGGTTGTCATCCGGCCTCATCAATGCCGGAGCTACCTATCAGCGAGCCATGATGGCTCTTTTCCACGATCTAATGCACAAAGAGATAGAAGTCTACGTGGATGACATCATTGTCAAGTTCCGAAGGGAAGAAGACCACATAGACCATCTCAAAAAGCTCTTCAACTGGTTGCACAAGTATAACTTGAAGCTGAATCCGATCAAGTGCGCCTTTGGCATCAAATCAGGAAAGTTGCTGGGATTTCTCGTAAGCCACAAAGGCATTGAGCTAGATCCTGCAAAAATTCAAGCCATTACTGAAATACCCGTGCCCCAGAAAGAGAGTGAAATACGGGGATTTTTGGGAAGAATCAACTTCATCAGCCGATTCATCTCCCAACTCACAGCAACCTGTGAACCTATCTTAAAGTTGTTAAGGAAGAACTCCTCCAAGAAATGGAACAAAGAGTGTCAAAAAGCCTTCCTTTTCATCAAAGAGTAACTAGTCGAAGCTCCTGTCTTGGTATCTCCCAGGGATGACGTTCCCCTATTTATGTACTTGTCAATCAATGACACTGCCATGGGCTGCATGCTGGGATAGAAAGATGATAGAGGCCAAGAAAGAGCTATCTATTACCTCAAAAAAAGATTCAGCATCAGTGAGCACAAGTACACTCTGGTTGAGAAAACTTGTTGTGCTTTAGCATGGGCTTCCATGAGATTACAGCATTATCTCCATGGTCACACAACCCATCTCATATCTCGCATAGATCCTCTCAAGTACGTGTTCAGCAAACCTATGTTAAATTGTCGACTGTCCAAATGGCAGTTGATCCTCCAGCAATTTGACATCATCTACGTGACTTAAAAGTCTATCAAATGTCAAGGAATTGAAGATCAACTGGTCGCCGCACCAGTCGGGGATTTCAAACCCTTGGAAATATATTTCCCCGATGAAGGGGTAATGACAATTCAGCAACATCATCATAACAATATAACCCAATCATGGAAGATGTATTTTGATGGAGCTTTAAACATGGAAGGTGCTGAAGCTGGAGCAATTCTAGTGTCCATTTCAAGAGAGCAGTATCCCGTTGCCATCAAATTATAGTTTGTCAACACCAACAACACAGCTGAGTATGAAGGCTGCGTAATGGGGTTGAAGCTAGCCTAATCCATGGGCATCAAACGGTTAACTGTCTTTGGAGATTTTGAACTGGTAATCAGACCACTGGGGTCTATCACACCAAAGAATTACATTTGCTGCCTTACCATCGACAAGTTATCCATATAGCTTCGGAGTTTGAAGAAATATTCTTCCTCCACATTCCTCAGAACATGAATGACTTTGCTGACGCACTAGCAACTTTGGCCTCCTTGATCAACATACTTGAGAAGGGAAGCATTCAAAATATCACAGTTGCCCGTCAAAAGGCTCCAGCCTATGGAATTACATCGGAGAAGTATCGGATGAGCTACCTCCCATCCAACACCCTGGGTATCAGTCTATCAAGGAGTATCTGCACTATGGATCTACGCCCACTGAGGTGAGTCAAGATGAAAAGAAGCAGATCCATCTAATGGCCATAAAATTCTATCTGAACGGAGACGCACTCTATAAAAGAGATTCAGGACTAGGCCTTCTCAGATGCCTAGACAAAGACCAAGCTCAGAGACTTATGGATGAAATCCATAGTGGAGTATGTGGCCCACACATGAGCGGCCCTCTACTTGTCAAGAAGATCAAAAGAACAAGGCATTACTGGCTCTCTCTCAAAGCTGACTGTGATGATCACGCCAAGAGATGTTATCATTACCAAATTCATGGAAATGATATCCACGCCCCTCTAAGGGAATTCCACAATATGAGTTAGCCCTGACCCTTCTCAATGTGGGGAATGGACGTGATCAGGCCAATCGAGACCAAAGCCAGCAATGGTCATTAGTTTATCTTCACCATGATCGACTACTTCACCAAGTGGGTAGAAGCAACCTCTTCCCCCAGGGTTACTAAAGAGGTGATAATTGGTTTCATCAGAAACAATGTCATTTGTCGATACGGACAACTAGAGGTGATTGTATCTGACAATGCCAAAAACCTCAACAATCAAATGATAGAGGAATTGTGCGGTAAATTCCACATCAAGCATCTCAACTCTGTCATCTCTCGTCCAAAGATGAATGGTGATGTTGAAGCGGCTAATAAAAATATCAAAAAGATCATGCAAAAGATGTCCGCCAATCACAAAGGATGGCCTGAGTTGTTGCCTCTAACTCTATTAGCCTATAGAGCGTCAATGCGCACTTCCACTAGGGCAACCCCCTATTCATTAACCTATGGCATGGAAGCAGTGCTCCCCATAGAGGTGGAAATGGAATTCCTAAAAGTGTTGATAGCCGCTCAGTTGAATGAAGACCAGTGGTTATAAGATCGGTACCACCAATTGTCTCTAATAGATGAAAGGAGGGCCACATTCATCTTCCATGGTCAGTTATACCAACAAAGGATCGCTTGATCCTACAATAAGAAAGTTCGGTTACGGCAGTTCAAAGAACATGACTTGGTCTTGAAAAAGGTTCTTGACAACCAAGATCAATCTAAAGGAAATTTTTCCCCAAACTGGGAAGGCCCGTTTATTGTCAAGGAGGTATTGACAGGAGGAGCCCTCATATTACAAGAGATGGACGGCAAGGAATTTCCCCAACTCATCAACTCAGACACCGTGAAACGATACTATGTCTGAAGTTACCTACAAACCAATATCCTAGCTCTGGATCATCAGATCCATCAGTCAGTTCAGGTTTTCAAAACCTTTCTCACTATATACAACTTCAGTTTGTCCCACCAGGGACGAACTACGCAGACCTGATCTCCTCAATACACGGGAGTACGTAGGCAGCCATTTTTATGGTCCGGTCTAACCTTTACAAAAATAAAAACAAAAACCTTCTTCACAACTTCAGTTTATCCCACTAGGGACGAACTACGCAGATCTGATCTCCCCAATACACGGGAGTATGTAGGCAGCCATTTTTATGGTCCGGTCTAACCTTTAAAAAAATAACAACAAAAACCTTCTTCATAACTTCAGTTTGTCCCACCAGTGACGAACTATGCAGACCTAATCTCCCCAATACACGGGAGTACGTAGGCAGCCATTTGTATGGTCCAGTCTAACTAAAGAAAAAATAAAAAAATCTCTTTACACCCTATTTACCACATACAGCTTTCAACCTTTTCACACTAGGTTGGAACTACGCAGACCTGATCTCCCCCTCATCAATGGGAGTATGTAGGAAGCCATTCACAGTATGGTCTCACCCCTACTAAAAACACAAAACCATGTCAACAGTACTGGGATCATCCTTCAAACTTCCAAACCAAACCATAAGAGATGGAACTACCTAATCTCCTCAATACACAGGATTACATCGGCGACCATCTGTGGGGCGGTTAAACCACACCTCATCGACTTAGACCATAGGGATGGAACTACCTGGTCTCCCTACACAAATATGAGAAAAACCGATGACCATCTAAGCTGCGGTTGAATCCTCAAAGAGAAACACCAATCCATAAGAGATGAAACTACCTGGGCTCCCCAATATAAAGGAGTACCGGCGACCATCTATGGGGAGGTCAACCTCAAAGAAGAAAGCCAAAATCCTCTCCATAACTACATTCAGAAACCAGTTCTAAGATACCAAATGGTAGGGGGGATACAAAGATCAAGGATCCATTCTGAAAGATCCTAAGACATCTCAATGTCCATCCATCAAGGAGGAGTTCAGAATACATCAAGATCACAATCCCTGGAGAACAGGCAACTATCAAGCAAGTAACAAGGCATATCTAAAAGGGAAGTGGATCAAAACATATTTCCTTGTCGTATAATACTATTTAATATATACAATGTATCATGTACATGACAAAAATGGCTAACCTAGTCTAGCAGGAAAATCAAAGCTAATCTACAAACCAGTGGATAAGCGAGCCATCAAGTCTAATATGGCATCTCTCTTAGAAGATGGAGGTAAATCTATGAACTCCTGCCCTAGGGTATCCACACGAGCCAGGAGATCTAAGGTCATCTGCATGGTGCTACCATGCTCATCAATGAATGCACTTGATAAGTGATATTTTTACTCATTTATTGTATATTAATCCAGGCGAATTGTGCCCACCTCGAGTACATTTCATTGTGCTTTGGTTGCATTTCATGTTATTCTGTATTGCATAAACTTAAAACTCCTTTTGGTGAATAAGTGCAGGAATCGGCGTCATTTTGGTGGAAACTGAGGTAACGGTGAGCAGATGCATGAAGGCTAGTCGCAAGGCGAGGATGTGCATGGCGTGGGGGTACAATGAGGCATGGAAATCAAGCAAGCAAGAGGGTTTAAGCAAGAATAAACAAGTAGCAGTAGCAGCAGACCAAAAACCAGACTCAGGAACTGTAGAACACAGACCGCGCGGCAGAACAAGTGAAGACTCGCGCGCCTGCGAGAGACTCAGCATGCGCCCGCGAGAGACTTAGCACGCGCCCGTGACGCATGAGTGCGCGACCGCGGGAGAGGTCGCCTGGTTTTGTCTGAGCTTACTGTAAGTCTCGTGGCCGCGAGCCAGACACACTAGGGACGAACGCGGCCGCGCACGATGCTGATGATGTAATTTGTTTTATTTTTATTTCTCAACTTAATGATGTGTAATTTGATATAAAACGATTCTGACGTTTGTCAGACAGGGGGAGGAGACTTTTATTTACGTAATTTTCATAGTAGCAATTAGGGTTTATGCCACAACGTCTTATTCTCTTCTTCTTCGTGGAGTTCTTCACCATCGTAGATATTGATTATTGTTTATTGGATTTCTTTATGGATTTAATAGTTAATCTTTGATTTCTATTCAGCTATTGGGTTTGATCGTTCTATCCTTCTTACTTTGATTGCTTGTTTATTGATCATGCTTAACATTGATCCCATAATTGTTTTTGGTTCAATCATGAACTAAACTCCATTATGGGATTCTAACGGATTTCAATATGTAGTTCGGTTGTACATCTAAGTATTCGATTTGTTTTGTATATCATATGGATTATCTATCATGGTTGTGTGCATGTATGAATGACTGATAATCATTCGCGTTAGTATTTGTATGGGATTGGAAATGAACATATGAATATGGAGTGAAATCATGATAGCATGCGAATATGGGGCTAGAGTAAGTCTTGCATGTTTTGTGAATCAGATAGGAATATACTGTTTCACCGTATGAGCTAGAATAAGGGTTGTGCTTAAAATCAATAGGATTGCAATTGTGCATAGGAATATGGTAATTGTGATGGTATTGGTGATTACATAGATTCTAACATCTGTAGATGATATGTGAGTTGGTTATAGTGCATTGAAAAATGGTTATAACTCGCTTTGTGCCCTTGGCTATTATCCTGTGATATGTGAACACTTCTTGCATGACATATGGCGATTAAATGAAATATTGAACGAAGTTAGGATCCCATTGTTGCCGCATTATATTTAGTCCATTTATATTCTTATTTGTAGTGGGTAATCATATTTAGTTCAAATCATCCATTAAGTCCATAGTCTTAGCATATAAATATAGTGAGTCAATTAATGCATAGTAGTCTAATATTAACAACTTTCTCTGTGGGATCAATACTTTACTTACTCTGTATTACTTGTTGACCCGTGTATACTTGCATGAGTTAGAGCTCTTTTATAAGAACTATAAAAGAGGCAACAAGTTTTTGGCGCCGTTGCCGGGGAAATGCGTTAATTTAGATAATTATCATTAGTTTAAAGTTGTATTGTATGACTTAGACAAATCTGTTCATTTCTCATTTCTATTTTTGTTTTGTTTTGATTACAGGTACTTGTAAACTTTTATGCACACGCGATCATCCAAGTCGGAGTTAACACCAGCTCAAGCTAATATTAACGGAAATGGTTGGAAAGCGAGTGTGCGGACGAATCTGCAAGAGCAGTTAGAAAGAATTACAGTCAATATGGCAGAAGAACAAGGGATTGAGCAAAGAGAAGAGCCTCGAGCTCTAGAACATAAATGAATTACAGTCTAGCATAGTCAGGCCAGCGATAGTAGCAAACACCTTTGAAATAAAAATGGGCACTATTCAGATGGTGCAGAACTCAATACAGTTCGGGGGTGCTGCTACGGATGATCCGAACGAACACCTATTAAGTTTCATCAAAATTTGTGACACATTCAGATATAATGGTGTGACGGAAGATGCCATCAGACTACGGCTATTCCCATTTTCCTTGAGGGATAAAGCAAGGAGTTGGCTACATTCCTTACCGACTGGATCGATCACTACATGGGAGGACTTAGCACATAAATTCTTAGCTAAGTTCTTCCCAATGGCTAAAACTGCAAAGATGAGGACAGCGATATCTCAGTTTGAGCAACAATAGGGCGAAACCCTATATGAAGCATGGGAAAGGTATAAGGAGATGCTTAGGAAATGTCCACATCATGGTTTGCTAGACTGGCTGGTAATTAATTCGTTTTACAATGGCTTGGGATGGCAATCCAGACAGATTGTAGATGCAGCCGCAGGAGGGGCATTATGGGCAAAGAGCTATGATGAAGCCTATTCGCTTATCGAGACTATGGCTGCGAATGACTATCAGGATCCTACAGCTCGAATCTCTCAATCCAAAGTTGCAGGTGTGTTGGAGGTGGATGCGATTACACAGCTGTCGGTACATATGGCAGCCATGGCTAAGAAAATAGATACTTTGGCAGAGAGCAAAGTGAAGACGGTTGCTTTTGTTTGTGAGATTTGTGCGGGGTCACACTCCACAGATCAATGTGCTATCAGCTCAAAATCAGTACAGTACATAAGCAATTATAGAAAGGACCAAGGCCAATTCCAGAACACATACCATCCAAACAACCGCAATCATCCAAACTTCAGTTGGTCTAACAATCAAGGACAACAACAAAATCAGTTCCAGCCGAATCAACAATTTCAACAACAGTCAGCACAGCCACATTTTACACCAAAACCACCGTTTCCACCGGGATTTACTCAACAGCAACAACACCCCACTCCGGCTGCATCACATTCAGAGAAGAGATCAGAAATAGAGGAGATGATGTTGAAATACATGGAAAACACTGAGGTCATGATCAAAAGCCAAGCAGTGGCTATCAAGAATTTAGAGACACAAATGGGGCAAATGGCGAACATGCTTACTAATAGGCCCCAAGGAGCGTTGCCACGTAACACAGAGGCAAATCCTAGAAGAGATGGGAAGGTGCAGTGTCAAGCAATAACATTGCGATCTGGGAAAGACTTGACAGAGTCTACAAGTCACGCGCCCGCGCATGATACCTCTAAGGAGCTCGCGCGGCCGTGCAAGGCAGAGAAAGAAACTGAGGAAGAGAAAAATCTGGAAAATTTTGAGGTTCAGCAAGAAGAAAAGAATAAAGCAGGTTCAGAAGAGAAGGTCAAGAGTCCACTATAACCACTGCACCCTCGAGTACCATATCCGTAGAGGTTAGCAAAGCAGAAAGATGACAAACAATTCAGCAAGTTTTTAGAGGTCTTCAAAAAGCTACAAATCAATATACCTTTTGCCGAAGCATTGGAACAAATGCCAAGCTACACAAAGTTCATGAAAGGTATCTTGTCAAGGAAGAGAAGATTAGATGAGTTTGAAACGGTTGCCTTGACAGAGGAATGCAGTGTAGTGCTCCAACGCAAGTTACCGCCAAAGTTGAAAGATCCGGGTAGCTTCACAATTCCGTGCACCATTGGAAAGATGGAGTTTAACAAGTGTTTATGTGATTTGGGAGCAAGTATAAATTTGATGCCATGTTCAGAATTTAACCAGTTGGGATTACCGGCCCCACGACCAACGAACATATTATTACAGCTAGCAGACCGGTCTGTCACATATCCGCGGGGAATTATTGAAGATGTATTGGTTAAAGTGGATAAGTTCATCTTTCTGGCTGATTTCATCATTCTAGATTTCGAAGAGGACAAGAATATTCCGATCATACTAGGAAGACCATTCTTGGCCATAGACAGGACTTCTATAGATGTTCAGAAAGGGGAATTAACTATGCGTGTACAAGATCAGAAGGTCACATTCAATGTCTTCAACGCAATAAAGCTCCCAACTGATGAAGAAGAGTGTTTTCTAGTTGATCTGGAAGATGGAAACCACAAGGATTGGATACACAAGCTAAGAATAGATGAATCACAGAGATATGTAACGGGTGAAAATGCAGAGTTGAAGGTGGAGCGGTTGATGAAAGCCGAAGTGATCAAATTTCAGGGTGCCAAGGACAGCAAGGAAGGCACCACAATTATTGATGTGACGTGAAAATTTCGAGACAGTCAAGCTAATTGACTATAACTTAGCGCTGGATGGGAGGCAACCCATCAATTCTTCACCCAAGAATTCATTTATTGTCGTTATTTCCTTTTGATTATTTTAGTTAGTAGTTCAAATTCAGTGATAACAAGTTATGGGATAAGCGAGCGTATATGCATGTTATTAATTTCGCATAACACAACCACTATTGTATGTCTTATTCATGTGAATTAATATCTGTGTAGGTACAATGATTAGAGAGCATCACGGATGGAAGAGTGAGATCAAAGAAGAATGGCAGTAATTGGGGTCGCGCGGCCGCGCGGCCCAGGCAGTATCAACTCGCGCGCCCGCGCATTCAGCCAGTTAATCCACGAACCTTTCTGCTAGTCTCGCGCCCGCGCGCCTAATGCATTATATCATCGCGCGGCCGCGTGCGACACCGGATCCAGCTAGATAAAAATAATTTAAAATAGAAGTTGGAATCATTTGGACTCTTATTTGCGATATCAACAGAAGCGAGAAACTCCCACTCCCCATAACTCACGTCTCTATCTCTCTATCAGTTACAGATTGAGGCGTATTTCTCTCCATCAAATCTCCACGAGTTCCTTCATGATTCAATGCTCATCCACATCTCAGTCATTATATAAATCTAGGGCTCTACATTGGGATAGCACAAGAAAGAGTGGAAATTATCAATTCACAAAAACACTCTCTCTTTCAGTAAGTTCATTTGCTATCTCTATCTCCAATGGGTCCAAAGAGAGTACGGGCAGCTTCCTCCTCTTCATCTTCCTCCGGCGGTCATGAGGAGGATATTGTCGACCATAGCAAATTTCCATGTTTGGAGGCCCAGTAGGAGTACTATCGCATTGTTGCGAAGACATTCATCAAGGAAAGAGGATTTAGGCCAGAAGGTCAGGATGGGGAACTGTGTGCCATGATCCGCGAACGAGGATGGGGTGGACTGACTGCTGTACCCACGCCGATTCCAATGAGCATAGTTCGAGAGTTCTACGCTAATGCCAAAGTCACCATGAATGATACCTCTATGGTTCGTAGTACAGAAGTAGACTACCAACCCTTCGCCATCAGAAACGTGCTGAGGCTCCCCGCTCGACCACTAACAAGGGCGGCCAATTGGATCACGGGAGCTCATCAGGAAACAGACTTGGAGCAGGTCATCACAAAATTGTGTATTCCCGGCTCACGATGGACTTACAAAGTCGGTACGACCCAACCTCGCATTTTTCCAGCAGCTGCATTGAATCGGTACGCCAAGGCATGGAATCTGTTCATTTGCGCTAAATTATTGCCACCATCGCATCAACATGAAATCACAGCAGAGAGAGCCATACTTCTGTGGGGCATCATCACTGGTGAATATATTCACGTAGGGTATTTGATCCATCAAAACATTGTAAAGTATCTGAAGGGAACTACCACTGGAAGCATCTCACACGCTTCAGTGATAGCCATGTTATGTGCGCAGCAAGGGGTTCGTTGGGGTAATGAGCAAATGCAGTATCCCAGCCAAGATATCACGCACTCCACAATTGCCAAATTTGAGGACTGGGTAGGTGGCGAGCCACATCCGTGAGGACGAGGATTCATTCTCCGACCCACCTTTTCTGAGCCACCCCAGCAGCCCCCACAGCCCGATGAAGCAGGTCCATCCACCCGTGCGCAGCCTGTCTCTAGCGATCGACACCTCCGAAGGTTAGAGCGCAAAGTTGACACATTGTATGACAATCTTGGGACATTTGCTACGGGACTCTCCAGGGCTTTGGCCGAAGCATTCGCGTAGCAAGGACCCATGCTTGAATGGCCCCAGTTTGGGACCGCCGTGCCGTATCCACCACCAGATTCACCACCTGAGGAGGGTGGTCATGCCGATCATTAGGGGAGTTTTTCTCGTACCCTTTACCTTCATTCAATGAGGACATTGAACATTTCAAGTTTGGGGGTATCAGAGTACTTGTATAGTAGTTTAGATTGCATTTTTTTAGCATGTTTAGTTCAATTTTGCATGAATATGTGTTAGTTAAATTTTTGCATAAAATTTTTATTTTTATTCATTCTTAGTATGTTCTAGTTCAATATCTCACATAAATTTTTGCTTATAAATAGAAATTTTTGCCTAAGCCAATGAGGATAGTGAATTGTGGAAGATTTCAGAATATGTTGCATAGCACAACTTGGATATAATGTTTTACACAATGCGATTCATGTTGCTGTTTATATGCTTTCGGTTTGTACAATTGTGTTCACATTCACTTGTAAGTTTAAGATGTATGTTATGCATTGCTCAATAGAACATGTAGTGTTAAAAAGAGAAACATGAGGAAGGTGTTATAGATTGTATGAGTCATTGAAGTGCAAATTTGGGGGAAACATGGGTATGCTGTTTTATATATATATATATATATATATATATATATATATATGCAATAACGTGACTAGTCTTAATTCGGGGCCCTGGCTACTTGAGTAAATACGCCTGAGGGGATTGTCTCTACACCTAGCGCCCTAAGGTCTTTCATGGTCTGGGAGTCGTTGGTTGAAAGCTCATTAAGGGGTAGCAGTGTGCCTAATGGATTGAGACATTGCACAGTCATGTGAAAAAAAAGAGAAAAGAAACAATAGCAATAAACACCACGGGAAAGTGCGAAATCGCCCTCGTGAGTAGCAATAAAGCAATTAACCCATTGTTGAACTTTAGTTTGCGGTGATATGTTTAAACAGTCTATGTTGCATGAGTATACATGAATCTTGATTTAGACTATAATTTTCTATTTGAAGCAGTGTATGATATATAATCTTTGCTTAGATCAAGTTTTTGTGAACACCACACACACACACAGCATCTCTATAGCATTCATGAATTATCTGTGTGTATGATGCTATGTCTATGGTTTGGTTTGAAACTATGTTATGGAATCGGGATAATTCACTGAGGCAATGTGGGCTGAAATTCTGTTATGGCTAAGATTATGTGAGACTAGTTTGCATCATAGAGTAGTGCATAGTTTAGTAGTCACATTTTCAGTGTTCATTCATATGAATTGCTTGAGGGCAAGCAATAGTTCAAGTTTGGGGGTATTTGATAAGTGATATTTTTACTCACTTATTGTATATTAATCCAAGCGAATTGTGCCCACCTCGAGTACATTTCATTGTGTTTTAGTTGCATTTCATGTTATTCTACATTGCATAAACTTAAAACTCCTTTTGGTGAATAAGTGCAGGAATCGGCGTCATTTTGGTGGAAACTGAGGTATCGGTGAGCAGATGCATGAAGGTTAGTCGCAAGGCGAGGATGTGCACGGCATGGGGGTACAATGAGGCATGGAAATTAAGCAAGCAAGAAGGTTTAAGCAAGAATAAACAAGTAGCAGCAGCAGCAGACCAAAAACCAGACTCAGAAACTGCAAAACGTAGGCCGCGCGGCAGAACAAGTGAAGACTCGCGCGCCCTCGAGAGACTCAGCACGCGCCAGCGAGGCATGAGTGCGCGACCACGCGAGAGGTCACCTGGTTTGGTCTGAGCTTACTGTAAGTCTCGTGGCTGAGAGCCAAAGACACTAGGGACGCGCGCGATGCTGATGCTGTAATTTGTTTTATTTTTATTTCTCAACTTAATGATGTGTAATTTGATATAAAACGATTCTGACGTGTGTCAGACAGGGGGAGGAGACTTTTATTTACGTAATTTTCATAGTAGCAATTAGGGTTTACACCTTGGAGAGATTCCAACAGAGAACGACGCCACAACGTCTTATTCTCTTCTTCTTCGTGGAATTCTTCACCATCGTAGATATTGATTATTGTTTATTGGATTTCTTTGTGGATTTAATAGTTAATCTTTGATTTCTATTCAGCGATTGGGTTTGATCGTTCTATCCTTCTTACTTTGATTGTTTGTTTATTGATCATGCTTAACATTGATCCCATAATGGTTTTTGGTTCAATCATGAACTAAACTCCATTATGGGATTCTAACGGATTTCAATATGTAGTTCGGTTGTACATCTAAGTGTTCGATTTGTTTTGTATATCATATGGATTATCTATCATGGTTGGTGTGCATGTATGAATGACTGATAATCATTCGTGTTAGTATTTGTATGGGATTGGAAATGAACATATGAATATGGAGTGAAATCATGATAGCATGTGAATATGGGGCTAGAGTAAGTCTTGCATGTTTTGTGAATCAGATAGGAATACACTGTTTCACCGTATGAGCTAGAATAAGAGTTGTGCTTAAAATCAATAGGATTGCAATTGCACATAGGAATATGGTAATTGTGATGGTATTGGTGATTACATAGATTCTAACATCTGTAGATGATATGTGAGTTGGTTATAGTGCATTGGAAAATGGTTATAACTCGCTTTGTGCCCTTGGCTATTATCCTGTGATATGTGAACACTTCTTGCATGATATATGGCGATTAAACGAAATATTGAATGAAGTTAGGATCCCATTGTTGCCACATTATATTTAGTCCATTTATATTCTTATTTGTAGTGGGTAATCATATTTAGTTCAAATCATCCATTAAGTCCATAGTCTTAGCATATAAATATAGTGAGTCAATTAATGCATAGTAGTCTAATATTAACAACTTTCTCTGTGGAATCGATACTTTACTTACTTTGTATTACTTGTTGAGCCGTGTATACTTGCATGAGTTAGAGCTCTTTTATAAGAACTATAAAAGAGGCAACAACACTCATCTCTGCAATAATGTCAGTAGTATGAGATCTCAATGTAGTACTATCTGTAGTGGCAATATCTCGGGTAGCTAGAGCATCATCCCACTCAACAACATATGCATCCCTTGATGATCGAGCCTCATCTCGCTCAATAACAACGGTATCCCTGTGAGCGAGTGGAATCTCTATGAAAAGAGCTGTCAACATCAAGGCCCTAGCCTGATCCCTCTCAAACATCATCAGATGTAAATTATGTTCTAAATACTCTGCTGAATGTGGAGTCACAGCAGCACGAATACTGGGGGAATCAACCAGAGCTATTGACAAATCACTAAACAGCTCATCCTCAATGGGAGAATCAAGGTACTCCATAGGCCCCCCACTATCAAAATCAATAGCCGACTCTGAGGATACAGCCCTAGCCAATACAAGATCTCTTCCTCCAACCATGCATAATACTTTGTAAAACGGCCTGGATGGCTAGTAAAAAAGTCAGTCCTCTCACGCTGGGTCCAACAAGTATAAATCCTGGACAAATCCTCTACTGACAGAAGCCGAGATGACAAACGTTGACCCAATGCCCCGTCAAAGGGATGAACATCCTGAACCTGGTCAAACTGTGTCATAATAGACAGGGGATGATAAGTCGTCACACCCCTTAAACCGGCTAGGGAAAGATAGTCCATGACAACTTGCATAAGTGATAAAGTTGTAGGGAGAGCTAAGCCCTGAACATGGTAAAATATCAAACGAATCCTCGATCCCTATCAAGAAAGCCAACCAAGAAGCTGCGTCGGTACACTCCGCCGGCTGAAAGGAGTATGACATGGCTATTTCGTAGGAAAAACAATACACATGGCGTCGAAAAGTGCCAATCGGTCTCAAGTGTGTCATAAACCACACATACAACAAGACCAAACTTCCTATAAAAACCCCCCACAGAATGGGTATGGCAATACGTGGCCGACCTCAAGGTCTCTACCAAAATCATCAGTAAGATGGTATGTCCCTCCCGGAGAACCCAGACTACCATGATCACGCCGATATCCAAGTGGTCCATGTATAATGGCATGTACAGATAAGCCACTATACACATCAAGAGTATATCTACTCAAACGACATGCCAATCATCCTCCAAAATGGTGAAATCCCTGGAGTACCACAAATAACTGTCTAATTACCCAAATCTATCAATCAAAAAACTCATGGACACTACATGCCCTGAGGAAATCTCGTCCAGGGAAACTCTGCACCTCAAACCTATAAAGGTCATAAACTGCCTGCTCATGTCACCGACAGCCATCTGAGCGCAAGGCCTATCCAAAGGCAAGTCTGTAAGGCATTCATACTCCTCCAAAGTAGGAGTCAACTCATGGGTAGCAAACCGGAATACCTGCCTATCTGGTACCCAATGCTCCAGCATGCCCTCTTTATAGCCCGATGGAACCTGAAATGTCAGGAGGGTCATAGAGTGACACATTAGCTGATCAACTGTCACCCGATCTAGGGAGGATAAACTGTCATACCACAATCTCAAGGAAGAGGTCACCGATACTAGTGGGGTATGCTCATTCTGGCTAACTGTGGATGAAGACATATGTAAGGCCGTGTCATCAGACCATCCAGGGGTCAATGCTAAATTTATCTCTGGAAATACATATGAATAACATAATACATGCACGATAAACAACAAATGACAATATGATGTAGAGAATGGAAAATAGTATACATACATTCCTAACTATATCATCATATAAATACATCACCTTTGTATACAACAAAAAAATATAGGGAAATGGGGCACAGCTGCCCAACAACTAACAGAGGATTATCAAAAGGTATAACGAGAATGGGGCACAGCTTCCCAATATCTAACAGAGGCCTATCAAAAGATATAGCGAGAAATGCATCAGAAGAAGTCAATAGTGTTGATGTCAACATCATCCAACCTATCCATATGATGTAACTCCTCCTGAGTCACTGAATCTCTGCTAGTAGGGATATTAGGCTGATACAACAGAAGATTTGTACTGGCAATACCATCTAAATATGGGCCACCTAAAGGGCCAGCCCCAGAGTTAGAAGGATCAAAAGTATCTACCTCGGAAGGATCTCAGCCCAAATGTCGAATAAAGAAATGTTCCCGGTCCAACTGCTGGGTCAAACTATCAATCTGCGTCAGATGAGTACGCTCTCGGATGCAGGCTATCCAATCCGCCATCATGATGGAGCCAGGAACTATATCCCCCATAAACTGTGTAGCGCGGATCTGGGCTCCAATGGTGCGAGAGAACCACCAGCGGTAAAAAGCCTTCTGAGTGAAAGGTCCCTCTAACAAAGTAAAGCCATCAACACCCACCAATGGGATATCAATGATCTGCTGCAACAAAGGCCAACAACGCCTGATAGGAGGACAGATTGAAATGCAAATCTCTCATGTGGTGATCCTAATAGCACGCTCTCCTAAATAGTGCTCCTAACCTCCATCTGTGAAGAGAGGAATCCGATGGGTGGAGTGGTGCCATCTCCGTCCCCGTGGATAAGTTTCTAAACCTAATAGGTTAACGGGACGAAGATATGGGAGCCTTTCGTAGGCCCAAAACTGCCAATACAAGATCAAATATTTGCGATCAGTCAAAACTCTAAACCCGAACAAGGGAAACCAAAAGAGAACATACTCACCAGCAAGAATGGGTAGAAACCTAGCCAAGACTCTGTCACGCCCTCCGAGCGTAGGCGCATTCCCCTGAGAAAATAGGCAAAGGTGTAGGAACCCCAATAAAACTCTCTAATACGGTCCACTTCCTTTGTGGCGCTGACTAAAGTGAATGACACAGTGGAAGAGTTATCAGCCAGGAAACAACCCCTGAGGATTATAAGAAGAAATGCCGAAGAATGCGATCCCTAACCCTCCGATCATCGGGCAATGGCTCCGTCAAAGCCCCACTAACTACATCTACACTCAAAGGACCAGTACAGACTGTCCTGCCCTTAAGCGTCGTAGCCGGGACTCCTAACAAGGATCTGACAGTAGTCGGGAAAATGTTAGCCACACAAGGCACTGGCTCCCCAGAAAACTCCATCCTCGTGATGAATCGCCAATCCATAGATGTCATCATCACCTCGTAATCTAGTAAATGGAGAGACTGAGTCTGGTGAAACCAGTGCTCAGATAACGCCCTGAGATAACCCTAGGGACAACTACGGGGGAGGATGGAAAAGAAAGCCTCAAAGCCCCAAGCATGCATAATCTCTTGGTACTATAAATGAAGAGTCTGGTACAGAGAATGTATATTGAACCAGTTCCCTCAAGGCTACGTAAAGCTGGGAACCTGCATCACAATGCAAATCAACATTTGAACCCTTGCCCCTCACAAATGGGAAAAGAAATATCAACATAACTTTTACCTCGTTCTCATGCAGATAGATGGTGACTCAAATCATCCAGAAGCTCTGGAAACGTCACATTTATAGCTAGAAGCTCCCTATGGGGAATAGAAAAAGAAGGAGCAGGATCCGCAATGGGTACATACTCCTCCACGTCCTTAACATCTGGTCTCTCAACTCGGATAGGATGAATCACTGACTCCGCCAACCGACGAGGCTGTCGGTCTGGGCGAGGCCGAGGCAAATCAGAAGCACGCCTCCTCACACCTGCAGAGGTCCTATGGGAGCTACTCGACTGGTTCAGATCCATATATCTGGACAAAAGTCTCTAAATCACCACAGAAAGGGTGTGGTAAATTCTAACCTGGAGCTCATTAAATGCACTTTATGTCTATATACATGCATGCATTACTTTAACATACTTCTACAGTAGAGTTAAAAATGAATGTTCATTAAATGCCTAGACTCGTGAAAAAATTTTGCTAGAGTCTCCTTTGTAAAAGGGACTATCCACATGCGCATAGCCATGACTAGGTGGCCATTCAGTAGCACACCAACTCAAAGTTATAAAAATCCTATATGCATGAAAAACATCAAAGTCATAATCCATAAGGGTGGCCTAATTACCAGGATTACTGTGCTTCACAACATTTGCTCATTTGTCCTCAAATAGGATGAAAAAATAGCAGAAAAATGTGACAAATTGACTGTTTTAAAAGTCAATTTTTTCCACATCAATACTTTTAGCATGGTAAAATACTAACATTTACCGTGTTGAAAATTTTTATCAAGTCACATGAGCATGCATATTCACTACTATGTGTTTTGAAGCATTTTGTATGATATCTCACTTTTCAGCGGTCAAAACTGGAAAAGAAAACATGTAAACGTTACCAGGATAATGCAAAACACTTGTACGGTGATGAATTTTGCAGAAAATAGCTCGAACTCAGTAGATCTGAAGAAGAAATCTCAGATTCTCTGTGTGGCTTCAAGTTGAAAATGACTTGTAAAAGGTAAAGAAATGAGATATAAACCCACGGGTGGCTACAGGTGTACTTACGGTAGCCGCGGGTCTACCTGCGACTACCTTGGGTGGTCCCCACCCCCTTTAGCTCGATCAAATTTGAGTTTCAAAGGAGGTCCCACAAGCTAAAAAGTCAAATCAGGAAAAAAGATGCTACGCGATTAAACAGAAAAGCCTAAAATTTTGATTTTTAGAGACCAAACTACGGGTCTAAACATCAATCATTGGTATTCGCCCAGACACAGGGTTAACAAAACCAATGATCACAGCTGTTGGAAGCTACCCTTGGCAATACCTCGCGAAGATTTGATGCCATAAAACTGGATTACAACTTATATCACAATCATATGTCTCGTCAGAAATCTGTCCCCAGCGGAGATTTGATACATCCTTAGCCGTTGGTAGTAAATCCAGCGAAGCATCAGAGTTGGTTCGATTATCTTAGCCGTTGAAAGACATTTCAATAAAGGTCAGGCAGCCCTAACATCACCAGCCGTTGGCATTAAATCCAGCTAAGCATTGGAGGTGGTACGATGATCTTAGCTATTGAAGGACATTTCAACGAAGGTCAGGTAGCCCTGACATCACCAACGATTGACAGTAAATCTAGTGCAGCATCGAAGGTGGTTCGATGATCTTAGTCGTTGAAGGACATTTCAACGAAGGTCAGGCAGCCCTAACATCACCAGCTGTTGGCAATAAATCCAGCGAAGCATCGAAGGTGGTCCGATGATCTTAACCATTGAAGGACATTTCAACGAGGGTCAAGCGGCCCTGACATCACTAGCCGTTGGCAGTAAATCCAACAAACCATCGAAGGTGGTCCGATGATGTTAGCCGTTGAAGGACATTTCAATGAAGGTCAGGCAGCCCTGACATAACCAGACGTTGGCAGTAAATTCAGTGAAGCATCGGAGGTGGTCTGATGATGTTAGCCGTTGAAGGACATTTCAACGAAGGTCAGGCAGCCCTGACAATACAAACCATTGGCAGTAACTCCAACGAAGCTTTAGAAAGACCTGATGATGCAAACCATGGAAAACCATCCTCATCGGGGAGGGACCGATGATGGAATCTGTTATACAGGTTCTCAGCATTCAAAATATAATTTCCCAAGAGTCTCTCACACATGAAAAGAGCATCTTCAGTGAAAAGCCTACACAAAGGATTAAGGACTTTGGTGATAACCCCAATGTCAACATCATGTGGTCTTAATCATGTAGAAACCTCCACTCCAAAGATTTTGAAGACATCTTTATAGCTCATCGGCAAATTAGGCTCAAATAGCACTGATGGACGGTTCAAATCACTAGCAATAACCCCAGCATGGCATCAGGACATTCCTGTGGTAAGAGCTTTGGAAACTACCAGACGAGTAGACATCCAAGCAGTTCAACAAGGTCATCATTGACAATTCCATCCCCTAACAAAAGCGGCGGGAGCAGGCAGTTCTCACATTCTGTTGGAAGCCATTCCAACAAACAACACTAAGCATACATTCGCATCATGTTGAATTCCATTTTGTATCATGATCATCTTATCACATTTTAAGTGTCTAGTGATCTTTATCCTATCCATGTCATTACATTGCACGAATATGATAAAGAAGGGCATCTGTAGACACTCAAAATTTGTGTTCCTGTTACTAACCCTATAGGAGGGCAGAATCATCTTCCAGTGATAACCCTGGAAGTTAAAACAGTTTCAATCCCGGAGACAACCCCGGGAGATCCAGTTCTCAATCTCAGAGATAACCCCGAGATACAAAGTTATAATCTCGGAGACAACCCCGGGAGATTCAGTTCTAACCTCGGTGACAACCCCGAGGGAAGCAGTTCCAATTCTGGAGATAACCCCGAAAAATTTAGTTTCAATCCCAGAGATAACCCCTGGAGATTCAGTTCCAACCTCGGACATAACCCCAAGGGAAGCCGTTCTAGTTCCAGAGATAACCCCAAAAAAGTCAGTTTCAACCCCAAAGACAACCCCGGGACACTCAGTTTGAACCCCGGAGATAACCCCGGGAGGTTAAGCCACCTGGAAGATCACCCTGAGGACGTTCAGCATTCACAGCAGCCCAATCTCTGAGATAACCCTGAGCAACGACAGCTCCATCTGCACAAAAGCCGGAGATAACCCTGGTGGGAGCAAAATCATCAATTTTCCACCTCAATATTACATTCACATCGTCTCAACACATTTCAATCCACACTACATATAAAGGTGTCCCACAAGAACCATAGCTCAAATCTCGAGTAACTACTACACAAGACAGCACAACGGATAGACTTTGAAGACTTGGAGATCTGATCATGGACCCGTCTTTCTGACTTCGTACAACCTCTAATCCCATGTCATTGTGTAGCTCTCGACAACAGTATTTTGAAAAGGTACAACACTCCTTTATCGAATGCCCGAATTGAAAGTTAAGAAGATTCGAGCGGACAACGCGTAGCCAAAGTGCACATAGTTCGAGACGACGGGACCCGCATGGCCCGGGGCACCCCGGGCAGTCACAGGTAGACCTGCGGCCATCGGGTCTTTAAATATGAGCTCTTGGCAGCTCATTTAAAAAAAAGAGAAAAGGAGAGAAAACTTTATCCATTTCAGCCAGTAAACACTGCTAGAGTGCTCTAAATTGAGTGATTATTCTTTCTAAACACTTGTAAGCTCGTGTTTTGTAACATACTGAAGTTTAACAGGTGGAAACCGAGTTTTCAGGTGTCTAAAGTTATCTGAAGTCTTCTTGGCAGCCTATTGTAAGATTTTTCAAGTTTTTAAGCTTTTTACTACTTATATATATATATTTATATCTATATTGATATATATATATATATATATATATATATATATATATATATATTTACATTCATGTCAGGCTTGGAGTTCACTTCGTGGCATTTTACTGCTTTTATAGATATGTACATATATATTTACATTTCAAAGTCCTGCCTGGAGATCACTTCGTGGTAGTTGATCGTC
This sequence comes from Panax notoginseng, assembly GCA_016801055.1. Lineage (NCBI taxonomy): Eukaryota > Viridiplantae > Streptophyta > Magnoliopsida > Apiales > Araliaceae > Panax > Panax notoginseng. The sequence goes on along the minus strand of CM029013.1, from coordinate 231,087,540 downwards.
AATAATATAGATATTTAATTTTTCAGCCTACTGGCTAAATTTGCCTCAATTTAGCTATTTCTAACTTTAACCAGTTCATGGTGACTAAACTAGAACCGTTGAGGCTGGAATGGTTTAGATTTACTCAAATCTAGTTTTTTTTCTAGCTTTTGTACATATTGCTTTCTTATGTGAGCCTAGGAATCATGTGATCACATATTCAGCTTTTGAATCTAGATTCGGTTCCCGTAATGGACATTTTGCAGCTGCAACCAGCTTGTAAATTACTTTCGGTGTCTGAATTTCCTTAGATAGCTCTTATGCCCACGAGGAGTTCAACACTGTTATGTATCTTATTTTCTCGAAGATGCTTCGCATCTCAAAAATAAAAGCAATCAAGCAGAACACTTAATAAAATGGAAGTATCAAAGGCCTTAATCACTATTGAGCACAAGGGTTTGAAAAACTTGTTTTACAAAACATCATTAATATATCTTGTTAAAATTGAACTTTTATACAAAAGTCAAACCCTTTGTATATAGGTGCAAACGAGGCATAGCACTACTTCCAAACAACTACACACAGGCCCTACACACACACATACACAGATAAAAGTTTAAATGGAAGTGCTGGTAACCGTGTTATCACGGAAGTCGGGGGGTGCCTAACACCTTCCCTCCGCTTAATTAAGCCCCCGAACCCTAACAAATTTTGGTTTCTCAGACCAGTTAAACAGTGTCAAAAACACGGGTCTTTGTGCAAACCTTTTCTCGATTGAGTTGGTGCAACCATTTAAAAATACCAACTGGCGACTCTTACAATCAAATCGTCGACATATACATGTCGGACCTTTTCAAACTTGTTTTTTCAAACAAATCTCACCTAAAATTAGAACATCAAAAGACAAGAACAGAAAAGGACAAATAAAAATCCCGATGTCGAAAATTGTGGTGTGCAAGTTGATGATTTGTATAATAATAAATATAATATTATTTATTATTATAAATGGGTGAATATAATTTATAGAAAAGGAAAAGGAATTTAGTTAATATTTTATTATATATTTATTAAAAATAAATTGAGAAAAATAATTTATTTTTTATTTAGAGGAAAAAGGAATAAGTGCATACTAAAATAATTTATAGAATTGTTTTAATATGATGGGATTAGTATGTTAAAGTATACAAAATATTTTGTATGTGTTGAATGGAATGTAGTAAAATAATTTGTGATATTAAATTATTTTAATATAATAAAATTATTACATTAAATAAATTATTTTTAGCTAATATATAGTTTCCATTTTTATGGAAAAGATTTTTGGTATGATATAAGTACATGTATATGTATGATATATGAATGTTGCTTAAATAAATAGGCTAAGTCATTGGCTAAAACATGAGCTGGGAATTTAGTGGGAGTTGTAACAATAGTATAGCAAGAGATGTCCTGACAATAAGAATATAGTCTATAACTCAGCAAGTCTACAAAGGGTAAAGAGTAAGAGAAGTAAGCTGCAAGGAAAAATTTTCCTATAAACTTGAACCCAACCTTCTCTTCTTCTTTCCCATCTGTATCCGTCCATGCTTCTTCTCAAAATTTCTAAATTTCTTATTAGCCAAGGCCTAGAACTTTACAAGTTCATAAGAGCTGTGTTAGCAAAATACAAATTGGAGGAGAGCTAGCTAATTAGAGAATTGATTTGGAAAGCTAAGTAGAGGAAGCAATCAAGAGGTAACACTTATAATTAACTATGTTTCTGTAAATTAGGTAGAATATATATATATATATATATATATATATATATATAAGTTAAAATGATTGTGTACATATGGTATAGGGGAATAAGGATTGATTTCATTAGAAATTTGGACTGAGTTATAACAGTAAGGCTATAAGGCCTAAATTTCCATATTATGATTACAATCTATTTGATAATATGTTCAAAAGGAAGTATTTGTCTAATTGTGACGCCCTTAAAATAGGTCCACACAACCCATCTTGGGTCGCCAAATACGTGGTACAGAATATAAATACAAACTTAATTATACAATACGACCAAAAGCGTAGCTTGAGAGTTTTTACACGAATATTGTCTCCTAGACAATATCAATACTCAAATTCAATCTCACTATAATTATTATTACACTATTTCACATAATAGTGAGGACTACTAAAACAACCATCTGGACCATTACTCCATCCCCTGACTAGTCCCAGCTATATTCTCATTTCCTGAAGAGAACAGTGAAAGAAAAGGGTGAGCTCAACTAGCCCAGTAAGAAATATTATGACTAAGATAATGCATCATAAATTATCGTTAGCCTTTAACAGTGTTAAACTGATAGAATATAATAGACAACAAGTTTAGCTGCAGCGGAAGAAACAATCCATTAGAAGAGTCAAGTAGAGCATGATATCTACTATCTTCTATGATTTAAAGGTTTATCATCAATTTTATCTCTGTAATACCCATTAACAGTTCATTATTACACCCAAGACAAAGAGAACTTTCATCACATTTCTTCACCTGAACAACCAAAGATTTTAGTTAAATTCACAATTTATGTTTATAATAATGTGAATCAACAGTTTCTCCTTGCCATAAAGGCTTAATAAAACGTTCACTCAATATCCTTACCCCAAAGGCTAAAGACATTCAAGTGTAATAACAATGATTATACCAACCAGTTGTCTATCTTTGCACTACAGGACAAAGATATTCAACTATAAAACCAATGGTCATGATTATACCAATCAATTGCCTGTCAGTGCACTACGGTTAAAGACATTCAACTGTTAACTAATGGTCATGATCATGCCAATCACATCATCGAATTATCCGTGTACTACGGCCAAGGATATTCGTTACTATCACCAGTGGCCATGATCATGTCATACACCTGTCCATCTTTGCACTACGGGCCAAAGCTATCAATCAACAGTTCATCTTTGCACTACGACCAAAGATATCAATCAATAGTTCTTCTGTGCACTACGGGCCAAAGACATACAACTATAAAACCAATAACCAACAGTCCATCTATGCACTACGGGCCAAAGCTAAGGATAAAACATTAATAGTAGGTGTAAGGTGAAGGTGATTCCGGGGACGGAATCTTAATAAGGAGGGGAGAATGTAAAGACCGGGAATTTTCAAGCAATTATATCTATATTTTTACGAATAATTTTTTTTTTATTTTAAGTTATTAATTATTGTGAATATTGTTATCAGTAGTTATATTTTTAAATATATGCGATATGGATTTAGCATAATAGTAAATTTAATTTTCATAAGTTGACTAAGTATGAAAGTTAAGTCGGATAAGGTTCAAAACCCTAATTATGGATTTTAAGTAAGGAATTTGAATATTAATATTATATTAATTCTATTTCAGTGCTATAAGTTTGTACTGTATGTGTGTACTGATAATGGTTGGTCAATGATAGTGTAGCATGACAAAACCTTAAGGCTAAACTAATAAACCCTAATTTGAAATTCAAATAGGAATTTAAGACTGTTAAGAAATTGTGATTTTATGATTAATGATATATATTATTAATTATAAACATAATTAGGAAAACCCTAATTAGTAATTAGAAACCCTAATTGCTAAATTAGAAATCCTAATTGCTAATGTGTAAAGCTTAATATTAATTAGGAAACCTTGATCCTAATTTGTAAGTTCTAATTAATTACGAAACCTTATGTAATTAGGAAACCCTAATTTGTAATTTAGGAAACCTAATTTTCCATTTTAAACCCTAATTAGAAATCCTAGAAATTTAAATTTTTATAAAACCTAAGGGCCAAACCCTAAGGGTTGGGATAAATGACAAGGAAACCATTAAAATTACAAGACAATTGACCAAAGTACCCTTTTCTTATGTTTAAGCAAATGAGGTGGCAAATCTAGTGACTCACCATGTTAAGATCTCCCATGTACTTCATATCTCAGTCAAATCTTATCTTCTTGCCACCTTGCACATCATATATTCATTGAATCAAAATATATAAAGATTAAGATAGAGAAAAGTTCACATATTAGCTCATTTGTTCACATACACTCAACCTAGTCTCTCTATCTAAACCCACGAAAATCATAAGTATTTCAGTCCCTAACCAAGTTCCTAGAACATTAGAAATAGTTGAGGAAGCCTAGAATCAAGATTGTTCAAGAGAGGTATAACCCTAAAACCCAAGTGTCTGATATTGTATGCTACGTTAAATGTTGTGTTTTTGTGTTTAAACATGTGTTATAGGATGTTATTTAGTGATCTATGATGTTATATCATATATCCATAACATCAAAGTGCTCAAAAATTATGTTTTCCAAAACTGACATGAACCCTAGATTTATGGCCTGACAACCGAATGTCAGAGGCCATAAATCTAAATCCGTTTATTATTTTGCTTGTTTTATGTATTGGATTTGTAGTATGACATGAGGACTGTGATCTGGAACTGGAATCAGGGTTATATCATGTATAGGTTTCAAGTTATGGATGGTCAAAGTCCATTGACCGGCCATGACTAACTGTTACTGGGTAACCTAGATTTTTACCCAGAACAGTCTGACAACTTGCTCATGAGTCCAGATCTCTCTTGTGCTTGTTTATTTGATTATGTTGTGGTATCTAAGTTGTAGTATAGTAGATGGACTTTATATTCATGCATTTAGACCACCTATATGATAAACAGAATCAAAACAGTGGACGGTCAAAGTAGCATGATTGTTCACGAAAATTATTTCCTGGGTAACCCAGAAAACTTATGAACGCGAGTTCTGACATGGTTTGACCAGCTTGGATCTGATGATTATATTGTTGTTAGACTGATTTTATGTAATAGATCTGTTCCTTTACATGTGGACTACAATCTTGAACCATTAGAACACCAAATCATTGCATAGAAAGCAAGTTGTGAAAGCCCAAAAGTGAGCAGTCGAACTGTTCTTATTTTCTAGGTAACCCGGAAAATGAAGAACAGCTCTGACAGATAGTTTGAGCCTCCAGATCTTGCTTGTTTGTTGCTATCTGACCCAGAAATTGCTTGATACTTGTAGTATTACATCAATACTACACGGTTTAACCATTAGTTTGCCCAGAAAAATCAAGATCTCATAATTATGTTTGGTCAAAATATGTACCCAGAAACTGATTATGAATGTTCTTGAGGCTCAAGAACACCTAAGGCGACAGTTTCTGTCTCAAAAGGATATAGCAACAGATTTATTAATTTTAATTAATCTGATTTCCAAAAATCATTTAAAAATAGTAATAAATTTCTAAAAAATCCAAAATTAGTTTTAAAAATTATTTTAAGTTTTAAAAATTAACTTTTAATAATTTTACATATTTTTCATAAATATTATTCTTTATTTGAATAATAATTATATTAAATTTATTTAATAAATATATTAAATAAATTGATTAAAATGATTTTATTATATTAAAAATTATTTTAAATGATAATAAAGTTTTTAAAAATATTTTAAATTATAAAACATAACTTTTAATATTTTAAGGTAAATTTCATTAATAATTTAATATTAATGATATTAGATTTATTTAATATTATATTAAATAAATAGTTTAAAAATAATTTTATTGATTTAAAAATTATTTAAAAAGGATATAAATGATTTAAAAATATTTTAAGTTATAATAATAGATTTTTAATATTTTGATGAATAATACATTAATATTTAAATATTAATGGTAATTATTTAAAAATAATTTTAAATATTTTAAAAATTATTTAAGGATAATATTAATACTTTAAAAATATTCTAATCGAAAGAATGATCTTATTACTGATAGGTCGTTATATTAAAGATAGAACTAAGTCGTGTAACTGTAAGCAGCAGACCAAGCAAGTATCTGAACTATTCTTTTGCATTGTGCAAGTATCTTTACCCTTGTATTTACTTTATGCAATGGACATGTGTAGGCAAGTATCCTACCTTTGTATTTACTTTATGCAATGGACATGTGTAAGCAAGTTTTTGAATTGTATTATTGTTATACCAGTTTCTTAACTCTATTATTATTGATCATGTATCTAAACCTTTGTATTCATGCAAGTTCGTAAACCCTATTTGTTCATTATTTACCAGCGTAGTATTATTGTATGATCAAGATATACCCTGTTTATAGATAGCTAAGTTTGGTTATGCAAGTGTTCTCACTTGGATAATGGTTGTATTTAATCATATGTTGATACATAACTATTGGTTTCTGGTATGTATATGTTAACTAAAAGTCGTCTAAGCTATTTGACTCGACTAAACATAAATTTAAAAATATCGTTGAACATGATAGAACTTTATTGTTATCCAACCGAATTATTTTGGTTCGAATTTCAGACTAAGTATGAACATCCCAAAACTGGGAAACTTTTGTGCGCTGTGATGCCCCCAAATTCAGATATCTTCCAACCCGACAGATGGTGTTACACGGTACTACCATTCACACATACATTCAATTAAAATAACTCAAAAGAGTGAATATGTCTTCTATATATTCCAAAATAATATTCCCTTCCCAAGTTCTTTGTAACCATTACATATGTTTCTTGTCATAATATCAAATAATTACAACATTAAACCTATACTATTACATAGACAGTTCAATGGTCTGCCTTAGCCTTTCCTTTATCCTTAGAGGATCCTTCGGGTCTTTCAGTCTTAGTTGCATTCATATGGTTTAAGAAAGAGTGAGCATAACTAGCTCAGTAAGTATGACAATTTAAACAACATACTTGAAATATAGGAATCGTATATCTTCAATAACTGAACAATAGTTATGAAGTACTATTGATAATTCAAAATAGCACTTCTCTTTTCCTTTAAAATAATTCACAATGAACCACGTTCATTAAACATATATTTTGGTCCAAGACCTTGAGCATTTCTTCTTTCTTTGAAAAGGACAACCTGACACTATGTCCGTAAGTCCGGTATTACTTACGAGTACGTCTAGGTGATCAGCCTATAGTACTCTATGTTGTACAATACTTCTTCTGTAAACGTATTTACGTTTAAGTTTTGGCAACCTCACATGCCTGTCGATTGACGATAAAACATTTGTTTAAGCATACTTAGGCTTTCTTTGAAATCCATACCAAAATAGTTTGGCAAAAGATAGCAACGTTGATAATATTTCAATGGATTATAAGAAATCCAATGAATACATTAAGTCTAGCCGAAGAAATTGGCTTCGACCTCATCATACATCAATTCATGCGTAAGAGACATAAATCACAAAGCTTGTCCAGAATGAACATAGACAAGGGTTAGAACACTTGCCTTCAGCGTCTGCTATTGTTTAAATACTTTTCCTTTTGAGTCTTTAATATCTCTACAATACATATCATGTAACATACCACATTAGGTCAAAGTCAGACATGTATAATATCTAACTCATCTTACCATTTTTCTCAATCTAATCGTTCATTAGATTTGTTTAACATTGGTTCCAGTTTGCCGTTATATTTTACATTCACATTCGAGTAACTTATCTTCAACCTTTAGTTGTTAACTTAAGATTATAAACATCCTTTAATGATGTTACTTTAGGTTTATTAAAGTATTACTTCATCATCAATTAACCTTTAGCTTCCTTTCTATACATGAGCATTCTTTACTATCTCATCTCTAATGTTGGCACTGCAGCGCCAGCTTTCCTTCTTGGACTCGCGCTGCGGCATGAGTCTCCAGTAACTAATAGTCGGACCTAGCGTTGCGGCGCCACCCTCAGGACAAACGGCCGGGTTGCGGTGCCATTCTCCAGCAGCTATTGGACATGCTCAGCGCTGCGGTGCCACCATTTAAGCCTTAGCTAGCGCTGCGACGCTGCGGCGCCAGCTCTGTGCACCAGATTATGTTGACAGTTTTCTTACATAACGAACTTCTTGGACTCATAAATTGTTCATTTTAAGTCCGAATTGGCTTGTTCAAAAGCCATTAGCTCACAAATCACATGTTCTAAGTGTTCATGTAAGAATTTTATATTTTTGAATCCGTTAACACGGAATTCACCGTTTAAGTCCATTTTTACGGAAACGATAAACGTTTGTGAACGTTCATAGCTCGTTTCTTTGCTCTAAGTCAGAAGTTGACCATTTTCGAGTCCGCAACTCTAAAATGCCAATTGAGACTCAACTCCATCGAAAACCAACGTTTTCGAGTTCAATGTAAACTTTTGACTTCCATTCCGAGAATTTCACGATTTTAACGATTACCGTCTTATCTCGTAAATTTTGCAATAACTTCATTACTTAATATTTTTATACCATTCGAAATGGATTCATTCCATTGTCACAACATTTATAATCTTAGCCTATAAATGATGGTTTTAAAATTTTCCATCAACAACAACATAAACCAATTCTTTAATGACTTTCAATGGTTTATAGCTTTTATACTTAAGATTTCACTTTCACATGATTTATTAAGGTTTCATCCATTAAAAACCATCCTTATCACTTCTTAACAATCATTCTCTACCACTACTCACTTCTCTAACAATTAAAGAAAGGGAGAATCATGGTTTAGTATTCGTACCCTTGAAGTTCTCTTGATTAATTCTTCTTCTTCCTCTTGTTCTAGCAAAGTTCTAGCTTTTCTCACTTTTCTCTCTCAATATAAGATGTTGGTGTATTTTTAACAAGCTAAATAATCTAGCAAGTCTCTTCTATTTATAGGAAATCCAAAGTGAGGGCTTAATGGTCTTTAAGCCATCCCACCTCCTTTCTCCACCTCCTTACTATTCCAACCTTGGTCACCAAGTAAATCACTTTACTTGGTCACCAAGATGGTGCCATGTGATCCATGGGGCCCACATGGGTTTCCCCATGGGTCTTTCTTACCCATTGGATCGATCCACGGATATGGTTCTTAGTTTGGGGCTTAAGCTTCATAACTTTAACTTATCCTTTGGGCTTGCATTATTAAACAATGGGCTTTAACATTAATTCACTTGGGCTTGTACAATTACTACTCAAATCCTACAAGTCCAATCCAATTGGCTTAAAGCCTTATAACATATAATTAACGTATTCTTCTTATATGTTAACTCGTATATTCATTCCTAATATACGACATACCATTATTCATACATACTCGTATAATATCTCGTATCATACTCGTATTCATTACCTCGTACAATACTTACGTATCGCACAATCATTGTTTATTCATTAACGCTTTACTTTCCCTAACGTTCTCAAATTTAGTCCGCAGGCGAAAAACTGTGTTTGTCATACCTAAATTATTATTACATAATCCATCTTCCCTTATTAATCTATCGTTACGTATTTCTCGGAAGTTCAAAAATAATTCCTAAGCAGAAATCAGTTAATAGTGTTTTTCAGAAAATTTCTCGGAAAGCTTTTATTTTCGTCTTGAAAATTCAAACACTTTATTTCTACCACGTAGCCAAAATACTACGACATTCCAACACTATTAGGTTATAGAATGACAATAATCTTGCTTACTCATTATAAAATAATTTTATTCATTATTTAATCAAATAAAAGTATTTTACAATTTATCCAATTTTCTCGATCATTACATGCGCCAAAGGCGGATATGATGAACGAAAATAGTGTTCTTGTGACACCCCCAAAATAGGTATACATCACCCATTCTAAGTCGCCAAATACATGGTACATAACTCAAATACAACTTAATTAATTCAACTATCATGTAAAATACGACAACACAATAGTTGAGTTTTAACATGAATATTGTCGTCTAGACAATATCCACACTCAAATTCTATCTTATTACAATTATTATCACACTATTTCATAGAATAGTGAGGACTACTAATGCAATCATCTGGACCGTGAATCCAATCCCCGACTAGTCTCAGCTATATTCTCATTTCCTGAAGAGAACAGTGAAAGAAAGGGTGAGCTCAACTAGCCCAGTAAGAAATATTATGACTAAGATAATACAGAATAAATTATCGCTAACCTTCAACAGTGCTAAACTGATAGAATATAATAGACAACAAGTTTTAGATCAACAACTGCAGCGGAACAAGCAATCCATTAGAAGAGTCAAGTAGAGCATGATATCTACTATCTTATATAATTTAAAAAGTTTATCATCAATTTTATCGCTGAGACTCAACTAAATAAATAATCCACATCATCGAATCATCCTTGCACTACGGTCAAGGATATTCATTAGTATCACGACCACGAATTATCAATGCACTACGGGACAAGGATATTCGTGTTTTCATCAACGTTCATGATCATGCCATAAAATAATTCATCTTTCCACCCTTGGCTGAAGAGAACCCATGGTCATGAACATACCAAAAACTGTCCATTAATCCACTACGGGGTAATAAGGACTTTTACCACATCATTTGCAATATTACGGTTACGATTATACCGAATAATCTCTGGTCATAATCATACCAAGTCCATCTATGCACTACGGGCCAAAGATGACTTTCATAACAATATAAGCATGAGGATGATGACAATAATATAATAATTCAATCAAATGAGATCAAAGATAAATTTTAAAGACTTTAATAATTTAATTTATCTGGAATTTAATAATGTCCAAATTGTCAACATGATACTACTTTGTTGAGTAAAATTCAAGAATAATATTGTATCAAAAATGATTTGGACCGAAAAAAAAATCAATTTTTATCATGAATAGTATCCCGGGTGAATAGTACCCGAGTGAATAGTACTCTGTGAATAGTACTTCATAAATAGTATCCCGTGAATAGTACTCCAGCATAAAAAAATTAAACTTCATCAAGAATGTTTAGAATAATATTTCCGTGAAAAAATACTAGATGAAGCGCAAATTTTAAGGATATTCTACTAATTTTACGGAGTATAGAAGCAATACTTTAACAAAATAAGTGTATAATTCAGAATCTGAAACGAAATAATACTACTTACATACTACAGAGTATGGAAGAAAATATTATTTTTACAATATTGAACAAAAATAACATTCCTTACAACTATTGAACAAAAATAATATTCTTTACGAATATTAAACGAAGACAATATCCCTACGAATATTGAACGAAAATAGTATTCATTACGAATATTGAACGAAAATAAAATTTCTTACGAATACGAAAACTAATAACGTAAGTGAATATGAAATAAATAATACCCCTTACCTTAAAAAGAGAGCAATTCTGACTGGTATAGCGGAGATATTCTTGAAGAAAACTTATATTATTTTCTACACTCAAAGCTTCCTTAAACTCTAAAGAAATACGCTTAATATTATAGAAGAAGAATTCTCTGATTCTGGTGTGATTTTTAATTCTAACTGAGCATCCTATTTATAGGAAAATAGAAAGGATACTATTTGGACGCACAGTGGGGAGAAGTCACGGGCAAAAAAAAATTTTGATTTTACTATGCAAACACTATGCGAGCACTATGCGAATACTATGCATAATAAAATATAATATATTATATTTTTCATAAAAAAACAAAACTTATTATAATATACATATATATATATATAGTACTCCGCGTGACAAACATAATTTCCTCCACCATTTCATTTTTCTTACGTGGGCCCCACATGTGGCCCCCACCTTTAATATATTAAATAACTTTCTAGAGATTATTTTGAAAAATGGGTAAATGAGGGTCCATATAATAAGTAAAATTTACAACAAATACTTCATAAAAATCCCCTCAATATTTTTAACAACATTTATTCATCATTATTATAACTCGCAATATTAACAACCAGATCGTTCCTAGGAAAGAGGGGGCTTTCCGATAAAAATTTCTCCATATTGGCGCGCAATTAGATTACCTAACCTCTTTTCTCGACAGAACTTTCTAGACATTGTTAATTATGCAAATAATAATATGAATAACTTGTCATCTCAATTATTAATTTAATAATATAAATACTGACAATAATTGAATCAAATAACGTGAGATACTATGCAGCAATTATTATGACAATAATTGAATAAAATTGAGTGACTTCTCACGTAAGCATCAATAATCAATACCGTGTGCTACTATGCAACCAAGCGTATTACTGTACTTTTATCACCGGGTATTTCAATAGTTAACGGTAAAACTTCTGTCGTTATTTTCATAAAAAGTTACTTTTGTCGTTTTCTAACTCCGACAGTAATTTCATTGTGGGGTCCATCAATGATTGCGCCGTTGTACGAATATTTCTTGATAAAACAAATATTCCCCGACCAATCGAATATTTTATAACCACTTGCATACTTTGCAAAATTTATAAATATTACCCACAACTATAACATTATAACAAAACCACACCTTAATATTAAAAAAATATTTCGAAAAAATTAATCTTTATTTATAAAATTTGGGTCCTTACAGTTCTGATATGTAGTATTGATCAATACAGGGCATAACGGGATGATCACCCCCCGTGCCCGTAAGTTATGACGGTTTGTGGATGAAGTTCTGTAAAACCTTTTCAAAAATTGAAAACAAAGTTCATAGTCTGTCGACTGCTCTCTATTTATAGTCAGTACGTAGTTTCAAAATTTTGAAATAGAATTGATATGTTGTTTAGTATTGTTTCAGCTTACTTCACAACTGTTGATTCGCTGTAGAAGTGTCACTCACAGAAAATATTTACTTCTTTCAGCTAACATTTATTGTTTGTTATTACTTGGTGGGCACTCAAATGCTAATTCTTGCTTTAAATTTAAATATTTTCAGCTAAGCGTGAACGACCTGAAGGTTATAACAAGGATAAAGGAAAGGGAAAGCTGGCAGAATAAGTTATTTGGTATCTTATGTAATAGTTAGACTTTATTAAGATGATAATATTTATTAGTTATCATGTAATGAAATGTTTTTAAAGGTTGTGAACCTGGGATTAGGCAACTCTGATATTGTATATTAAGTTTGTTATATTATTAGTATTATTCCGCTAATAGAAATGATATCGTAAAGCACCGAGTTCAGGTTTTAAGTACCTAAATTTGGGGGCGTCACAGGTTGGTATCAGAGCTTTAGGTTAGAAACCTTAGGTGGGGTATACCTTAGGCTATAACCTTAAGACAGAGAGAAACGTTAAAAATACAAATAACTCAAATAGAGTTTAAAGGAGATAAATTAAATAAATTCATCGTAAAACGAAATAAAAGTAACCTATATAAAACTATTATTTGTTGTGTGTATATATTATATTCTAATCAAGATAATTTATGTGTAGATGTCGGGTGGAAAAGGATTAGGATACTCTCAGAGTATAAAGAAGGAGTAAATCTCCATAACCGAGCCAATATCAAAGCCAATAGCTGAAATAGAGGCTCATATTGAAAGCAACCTTGATGAGGTGATTATTATGGAAAATGTAGTACCGGACCCAGAAATGGTGGTACTGACAGATAGTGATTCGGACACGAAAGTTGAAGCTGATCAGGCATCAACGGAAGTGTAGAATCTGAGGAACAAGATTTCTTCTCTGGAAAAGCTGTGGGAAATAGAAAAGCTATTGAATAGTCAATTGCGGAAGACGTTAATTGAAACAATAGAAGAACAAGATAAGCTTAAAATCCAAATTGATCAGATGGGAGCCAAAAGTAGCATATTGTGTGTAGCTCCAAGCAAGAAGGGGAAAAGAAAGATGAAAGACTGTGATTTAGGACATTCCGATAATAACCAATGGAACTTTAGCAAAATAGAAAAGTGTACAAACTGTAAAAAGAAATATAAAGGCTTGTGCAGAAAAGGGGAAAATATTTGCTACAATTGCGGACATGAGGGACACATCTCTCCTCATTGTTCCAATCAGAAGCAAGGTGTATGTTTTATCTGTGGCTTGGAAGGTTATTAAGCGAAAGGTTGTCCAAGAACAGGAAAAGGAGTAGAAAATAAGTAGTATTAGTATTAATTGAATATGTATGATGTGTATATGATAAGTATGTGCGGGTAATGTAATGTTCTCAACTTTTGTATAAGTTGTAATAGCGATTACCGACTTTTGTGGTAGCAAAGGGATAGTGAATGTTTATAGCGATATATGCTATATAATGTAAAATACTATGAATTAGTAGAATGAATGATATTTTGAGTACATGATTATTTGAGTTTGAAATTACATGTTATATGTTAAACTTATATGATAAGACATAGAATAAAGAATAATTTATAGTTTTATTTAATCAGATAATGCCGCCAAGATGACGAAATCGAAACCAAAGAGCAGAAGAATCTGTTAACAATGTTGGAGGACAACCAGATCCAATGCAGAACTTTACAAACATGATAGCTCAAGCTATGCAGCATGGAATGCCAGCCGCGGGAAATCAGCCAAACAATCGATTGGCAAAATTTAAGGACTTCAAAGTAGTAGGACCGCCAGAATTCAGAGGTACAACTGACTCTATAGAAGCCCAAACTTGGGTTAAGGAAATAGAAAAAGCATTTGTGATTGTTAGGGTGGTGGAGGGGCAAAAGACGGATTTTGCCACCTATATGATGAAAGAGGAGGTGAATTTTTAGTGGGAGGAAAATCAAGCTAGAGCTGGAGAAGGAGTGGTAACATGGACTAGATTTAAGACGCTGTTCTTTGAGAATTATTTCTCGTCTAGTATGCAGGCTAGGATGGAGGTGAAGTTTTTGGAGTTAAAGAAGGAAAACATGATAGTTTCGGAATATGCCGCCAAGTTTAATGAATTAGCTAGGTTTGCTCCGTACCAAGTAGATACGGAGGCAAGGCAGGCAAAGAGGTTTGAGCTGGGCTTAAAACCCTGGCTCTACAATAAGGTGGCAGTATTACAGATTGGTACTTTTGTAGCACTTTTGAAAAAGGCTATCATAGCCGAAGAAGGAAGCGAGGCCATAAGTCTCTATAATAAGGAGAGGAAGAACAAGGTTAAGGTTGAGGGAGCTGTAAGGGTGGAAGGAAGCAGTGGGAGTAGGAGCGTGAAAAGAAAAGGAGATAATTTCGGGAATGCGGATAATAAGCCAGTAGGTGTAAAGAAGTAGATTGTACAGTGTGGGAATTGTGGGAAGAATCACTTAGGTGAGTGTCTGAAGGGGAAGTTTGTGTGTTATAAGTGTGGGAAGGAGGGACACATCTCTCCTAACTGCCCCAATCCAAGGATGAATAGCGAGTGTTTTATGTGTGGATCAACAGAGCATAAGGTGAACGATAGTCCAAAAAGGAGAATGGATGGGGGGAAATGTGAATATGGGGAAAAGCAGCGGAACGTTAGCGATAAATGGACCAACTTCAACAAGCAAACCAACAAAATCAACCACAAGGAACTTCAATATGACATTTCAAGATACGGTAGCAGCTGGTGATGGAGATCCAGGTATGAACCCTATTTTCTTACCACAAATCTGTTAATATAGTACGTTTACGTTAGGAACCCTTGAATATAGGCATGCAAAACATAATTTCTGAAAAAGATACATATATAATAATCCATAAATAAAAGAACTTTTGAAGGAGGAATTTGAGTTCTGGATTCGTAACACGAATCTTATAAGGAGGGGAGAATGTAGTAATTCAATAAAAGTTTTAGTAAATAAAAAGCTAAGGATAAAACATTAATAGTAGGTGTAAGGTGAATGTGATTCTGGGGACGGAATCTTTATAAGGAGGGGAGAATGCAAAGACTGGGAATTTTCAAACAATTATATCTATATTTTTACGAATAAATTTTTTTTATTTATTTTAATTTATTAATTATTGGGAATATTGTTATCAGTAGTTATATTTTTAAATATATGCGATATGGATTTAGCATAATAGTCAATCTAATTTTCATAAGTTGACTGAGTATGAAAGTTAAGTCGGATAAAGTTTAAAACCCTAATTATAGATTTTGAGTAAGGAATTTGAATATTAATATTATATTAATTCTATTTCAGTGCTATAAGTATGTATTGTATCTGTGTACTGATAATGGTTGGTCAATTATAGTGTAGCATGACAAAACCTTAAGGTTAAACTAATAAACCCTAATTTGAAATTCAAATAGGAAATCAAGACTGTTAAGTAATTGTGATTTTATGATTAATGATATATATTATTAATTATAAACCTAATTAGGGAAACCCTAATTAGTAATTAAAAATCCTAATTACTAAAAACCTAAATTGCTAAATTAAAAACCCTAATTGCTAATTTGTAAAGCATAATATTAATTAGGAAACTTTGATCCTAATTTGTAAGTTCTAATTAATTAGGAAACCTTATGTAATTAGGAAACACTCATTTGAAATTTAGAAAACCTAATTTTTCATTTTAAACCCTAATTAGAAATTCTAGAAATTTAATTTTTTGCAAACCCTAAGGGTTAAACCCTAAGGGTTGGGATAAATGACAAGGAAACCATTAAAATTACAAGATAATTGACCAAAGTACCCTTTTATTATGTTTTAAGCAAATAAGGTGGCAAATCTAGTGACTCACCATGTTAAGATCTCCCATGTACTTCATTTCTCAGCCAAATCTTATCTTCTTGCCACCTTGCACATCATATATTCATTGAATCAAAATATATAAGGATTAAGAGAGAGAAAAGTTCACATATTAGCTCATTTGTTCACATACACTCAACCTAGTCTCTCTCTCTAAACCCACGAAAATCATAAGCATTTCAGTCCCTAACCAAGTTTCTAGAACATCAAAAACAGTTGACGAAGCCTAGAATCAAGATTGTTCAAGAGGAGTATAACCCTAAAACCTAAGAATCTGATCTTGTATGCTATGTTAACTGTTGTGTTTTTGTTTTTAAACATGTGTTATAGGATGTTATTTAGTGATCTATGATGTTACATCATAGATCCATAACATCAAAGTGCTCGAAAATCATGTTTCCCAAAACTGACATGAACCCTAGATTTATGGCCTGACAACTGAATGTCAGAGGCCATAGATCTAGATCCGTTTATTATTTTGCTTGTTTTATGTAATGGATTTGTAGTATGATATGCGAACTATGATCTAGAACTGGAATCAGGGTTATATCATGTATAGGTTTCAATTAATGGATGATCAAAGTCCGTTGACCGACCATGACTAACTGTTTCTAGGTAACCCAGATTTTTACCCAGAACAGTCTGACAGCTTGTTCATGAGTCCAGATCTCTCTTGTGTTTGTTTATTTGATTATGTTGTGGTATCTAAGTTGTAGTATGGTAGATGGACTTTATATTCATGCATTTAGACCACCTATATGATAAACAGAATCAAATTAGTGGACAGTCAAAGTAGAATGATTGTTCATAAAAACTATTTTTTGGGTAACCCAGAAAACTTATGAACGCGAGTTCTGACATGGTTTGACCAGCTTGGATCTGATGATTGTATTGTTGTTAGACTAATTTTATGTAATAGATCTGTTCCTTTACATGTGGACTACAATCTTGAACCATTAGAATACCAAATCATTGTATAGAAAACAAGTTGTGGAAGCCCAAAAGTGATCAGTCGAACTGTTCTTATTTTCTAGGTAACCCAGAAAATAAAGAACAGCTCTGACAGATAGTTTGAGCCTCCAGATCTTGCTTGTTTGTTGCTATCTGACCCAAAAATTGCTTGAAACTTGTAGTATTACATCAATACTACAAGGTTTAACCATTAGTTTGCCCAGAAACATCAAGATCTCATAATTATATTTGGTCAAAATATGTACCCAGAAACTGATTATGAATGTTCTTGAGGCTTAAGAACACCTAAGGCGACAGTTTCTGTCGCTAAAGGCTATAGCGACAGATTTATTAATTTTAATTAATTTGATTTCCAAAAATCATTTAAAAATAGTAATAAATTTCTAAAAATTCTAAAATTAGTTTTAAAAATTATTTTAAGTTATAAAAATTAACTTTTAATAATTTGACATATTTTTCATAAATATTATTATTTATTTGAATAATAATGATATTAAATTTATTTAATAATTATATTAAATAAATTAATTAAAAATGATTTTATTATATTAAAAATTATTTTAAATGATAATAAAGTATTTAAAAATATTTTAAGTTATAAAGCATAACTTGTAACATTTTAAGGTAAATTTCATTAATAATTTAATATTAATGATATTAGATTTATTTCATAATTATATTAAATAAATAGTTTAAAAATGGTTTTATTAATTTAAAAAGGATATAAATAATTTAAAAATATTTTAAGTTATAATAAATGACTTTTAATATTTTGATGAATAATACATTAATATTTAAATATTAATGGTAATAATACCTACCCTAGCGACATCGAAACCTTTCTCTATCTCCATGATCCAAGTCTGTGCCTCAACCGGATTCATGGACCCACGAAATTCTGGTGGCCCAACTACCTTGAAGTCCTTAAATGTCACAGCTTGATTCTGCAATACTCCCGTCAGTAACGTCACTAATTGCTGAAATGGGTTAGCCTCAGCATTGTTGTTATTGTTAGATCCCTCAGGGGTCCTTTGACGTGGTTGACGTCTTGGAGGCATTTTCTGTTAAAATATTCTTATTAGATTCTATTCAATCTTTTAAGTATTATATATTCAACTTGCACATCACAAAAATTACCACATAGCACACAATATCTTGAATAAATAGTAACTTTTATTTATTCATCATCTTTTAAAAAAACACACAACCATGATAGCATCCCTGCTATCTACATTACTTTCCTGAACTACGGAAGTTTCAGGATAAGATCATCATCATCATATCCCATTGGTTATATAATACCCGGGATTTATATCTTATTTACTCATTAATCGCACCAGAATTACATTTCTTATGACGACCTACTAAAATGCTGCATAGCCTTACGACGCTCCTCTTCCATAATACAAAACATTGTTCGGCGGTCAAACATGTACCATGGCAGCGTCTCGAACTGAATTGGATAATACATTACTTGGTCTTGAGCTCGGTAAACCACGGTGTTGAAAACGCTATTCATCTCCTCCATCTTGATTTTCTTTACTTGTATCTCTCTCTCTGCTACCCCGACTCGTTGAGAAGCTTCTTCATACGCGTCTTCAGCTCTTGCCCTTTTGCAAAACTCGTCTGTCAATTTGTTCTTCAGCTTTTCGATCTCCTCCGTCATTTGCTCGTTCTCTCCTTCAATGTGAATCAGCTTCTATTCGACATTACTTAGACGTTCGTCTAGATCCTGGATCTCGTCGTCCTTCTGCATCATCGAGGTCTGCTATTCAGCTACTATCTCTTCCAACTCCTCGACTCTATCATGCAGTTCCACATTGCAATCGTGTACTTCGTCGTACATACGGGCAGCGATCGAGTTTAGTGGAAGCTCTTCCTCCTCGCCTTCCTCATCCGATTGTGGTAGCTTAGCGAGATCCTCCTCATCCGTCTCTACATCATCATCCTCATCAAGTAGGCCCTCATGCTCAACCACTGTGACCAACGGAGATTACTCATGTAGCAGTAGTTGTTCCCAAACCACCTGAATATCTCGAGGCTCCTCCTCTCTAGGCATCTGGGATCCTTCCTCCCTAACCTGACTGGATTCTCCTACATTGGCCATCCTGGCAACAAAATTTTAAGTTTTAATTACTAATCATTACTACTCGACACTCACGAGCACATAGATTGCAATCACATAAGCAAATAAAGTGTTTTATTACTACTTTCTTAAAACTCGATAAGAGTTTATCACCACTATCTTTTCAATCTTCTATAAGGTTACTTCCTAAGGCTTTTCCCCACCTAAAGTTCATAACCTAAAGCTTTGATATCAACTTGTGACACCACCAAATCTGGGTACTTCATTCCCACAAGATTTGGTGCTCACTTTCCACGCATTCATATCTAACTACCCAAATATAATAAAATTTAAATCATAAATCCTCCCATTAAAAAGGGATACATCATTAATCAAAAAGTCTCCCAGTTTATCTAACCTTTAACATAAATCAAGTGCAAAAATAAAATAATTACATCACATCATTAAATATAAAGTTTATCATCATGACAATAAATAAATTACAAGTCTTCATCACTTGCTCATTTTTCCCTTTCCTTTGCTAGTGGTAGGTTCATCGACCTTCTCAACTTTAGCTGCAATAATTATATTTATGCAAGAGTGAGTAAAACAAATGCCCACTTGGAATAGCAATGAATAATAATAGCATAGTAATTGCTAATGAATAAGCTCATCAGAGTTGAATAATACTATGTCAATGATAATCAAAAACTGGAATCATCATACGAAATGTAACTGAGGGTCACAAGACCACGAACTACGTCCACGGTTACAAGTAATCTTTCAACTTTAACTGAAACAGTAATAATGTAAGGACTCTCCGTACTTAGGGTCATCTGCCCTTCGTACCATGTATTGTGCACAAACATCTAAACGTATTGCGTAAAATAACTCCCCTATAATAGGGTTGTTCTTCTCAGTTTTAGAGTACAAGTTCGTACCAAAGAAAGTTTGGTTTGGATAAGCTTTAAGGGTAATTTAGAGTTTCACGATCATCAACTAAAGGATTAGTTGAATCAACAAAGTTTAATAACACTACGAGTGATCAATAACAACTTAATGTAGAACGATTAAGAATCATAGGTGAACCAACTATATATTAAACTCATGCTTAGAAATAACTAAAAGCATAAGCATTGAATAAAACAATAACCTTGCTTGAACAATATTAAGCTAAGGCTAAGATCTTATCAAATATGAAATTGAATTATTGAACATGCATTTAACGGATAGCAAGCTGGAAACCAAGCTTGCTCAACATGATAATAACTTGTGCAAAGTAAATGAAATATGACAGCTCAATATTAGAGATTAGAGTTCAATAAGTTGCATTCACTATAAAAGAATGAACTAAAGAAACTTGATTAATTATAAACAAGTTAGAATAAATCAACGATGATTAGAATTCCAAACTTGCTCGAATAAAATTAGGTTTAGAGCTTGCTCAAATAAAGTTTAAGAATAAAAGAAATTACTCAATTAAAGTTTAGAGTAAGGAACTTGCCTCGTGCGTAAGCCATAAATTACAACTCACATTCACCTACACATATTATTAGAATCACAATATCTATTAGATATACTAACATCCACTTTACAAAATAAAACCCACTTTTAATTAAACTTGTTACTTTAATACAAGTTTTGCTTTCCACCATATGCATTTCAGAAATCACAAGTGTTAACTTCCAAAACGCTTATTCACAACTCATCGTGTACATTAAATCATAACGTATCGCGTTCGTAACTTACTAATCTTTTTACAACTTTGAAGTTATTAATGACATGATACAATTCTTTTTTAACCTCTTCATTACCTGTTTGTCACATTAAGATATCATTAGACTAGGTTACAATAGGCTTTCAAGGTCTGTATAAGTAACAGGCATCACTGCCTCTAATCAGGGTATGGCGCAGCTGCGCCATACATAAGCCTGGGACCGGCGCAGCTGCGCTTTTTCTGGCCTTGATACTAACACAGCTGCGCTGGTGCACAGACAGAAATTACGCAGTCTTTTTTTTAAACACTCTGTTTAGCCCAACAAACATGAATTTCATCCACAAAACAGTAAATTAAACACACCCATATGCTTTAGAACTCATATAAACATGGTTCCTCATATATATGCTAACTTAGAACAATTAAACAACAACTTCAATTAATTTAAATCCTTGAATTTCATGTTTTTTACCAAAAACTCCATTTTTGACATCCTTGATGAAAATTAACACTAAGATCATAATTCTACACCAAATTAACCCATTCAAACTATGTTCTCTTTGTTTCTTACCGAATTAACATATTCAAGACTCAATTTACAAATTAGTTTACAAATTAACCATCAAATTTGGTACTTTTGCAAGACTTATATATAAACATGCACTGTGAAAATTTTTTCTTTCTTTTGAACGTGATTAGTACACAAAATCTTGTCTAGATGCTAGTTTTAACATCACAAATACATATAAATACAATCAACACTTTATATAACAATAATTCATCAAATTTGAATTCATAGAGATTTTAAAATTCAAGAACATAGAACTTTCATATACGTATATTAAGGTGTTAGAAGAATACCTTCAACTGCTTGAATAATCCTTGCTAACTACAGAGAATTGTTTTGGAATCACAGACTTTTCTCTCAAACTCTCTCTAAACTCTCTTTTTCTTAGTATCAGTATAAGCCAATTTCTTTTCACGTAAAACCAACTGTCACTTATGCGTAAGAATAAAAACTGATAGCCATTATACGCACACTTAAAATAGCAGTTACAAAACTTAAACGTACATCAGTTATAAAATATATTTTATTTATTATTTTGATTTATTTTATTTATATTATTTATTATAATTAAAATTTAAAATTCAAAAGTCATAAGGCAACGTTTGGCGAAAAAACACTTTTAAAATAAAGACTTAATGTCTTTAAGCCTTGTTTGGGTAAATTTATTTAAAACTACTTTAATTTATTTTAATAAACAATTTAGTTTATAGTTTATAATCCCATATTATTTATTTGAATTTTCATATTTAGTTACATAAACTAATTACAACGTATTAAATAAATTTTTCACTTAAACAAATATCACAAAATTATAATCTCATTATAATTTTATTTAATAATTTCACATACCACTTTAATTATTAAATTAAAACAACACTATAACAATTCATGTAATCTTTAACAACTCTCCAACTATTAAATTAAATTAGAATATTATCTAATAAATTTAATTCACAAATATCTACTAACAACAACCACATCAATAAAATATTTATTTAATTTAATAAATATTTTAAATTATAAATAAAATCTTGGATTGTTACATCCTTCCCTCCTTACAAGGATTCTGTCCCCAGAATCACAATTCAAACAATTCATTCGTCACATTCTTCCTTCCTTATAAAGATTCTGTCCCCAGAATCGAAGACATAGATTAAACAAATAACTCAGGGTAGTTCTTCATTATTTCATCTTCGAGTTCCCACGTAGTCTCTTCGACATTGTGATTTCTCCATATCACCTTCACAGAAGGTATTACTTTATTCTTGAGCACTTATTCTTTCATGTCGACTACCTAGATAGGAACCTCTTTATAAGATAAATCCTTATTGAACTATAACGGTTCTTACTCGATCACATGTTTGTAATCGGGTTTATACAGTCGCAACACCGACACATAAAAAACGTTGTAAACATGTTCTAATTCTGGAGGTAAAGCTACCTCGTAAGCTACTTCTCCCACTCTTCGTAGTACCTCGAAGGGTCCAATAAACCTTGGGCTTAGCTTTTCTTTCTTGCCAAAATGAATTTTCCCCTTCCAAGGAGAAACTTTCAGGAAAACGAAATTTCCTACGTCAAATTCACGATCTTTCCTGTGTTGATCCGCATACTTCTTATGTCTATCTTGAGCAGCTACCAGTCTTGCTATGATGAGTTTGATAATTTCAGCAGTCTGTTGTACCAGTTCCAGTCCTAACAGTTGACGTTCACCAAATTCATCCCATCACAGTGGAGTTATGCATTTCCTGTCGTATAATGCCTCGTATGGCGGCATACCAATGCTTGTGTTATAACTGTTGTTGTATGCGAATTTCGTCAACGGTAGAAGATCGTCCCAGTTTCCTTTGAAATCTATGATGCATGCTTTGAGCATATCTTCTAACGTTTGGATTGTTCGTTCGCTTTGACCATCGGTTTGCGGATGGTATGCCATACTCATCTTCAGTTGTGTTCCCATGCATTCTTGTAGTCTCTTCTAGAAGTTTGATGTGAATCTTGGATCTCTGTCTGATACAATTGACACTGGATTTCCATGTCTCGACACGATCTCCTTGACGTACAGTTTTGCCAGCTGATCAAGATTAAATCTAATCTTTATTGGCAGAAAGTGTGTTGCTTTTGTCAACATATCCACTATTACCCATATCGCATCGTATCCTTTCCGAGTCGTTGGAAGACCTACCACAAAATCCATTGTGATATGTTCCCACTTCTATTCTAGTATGTCCAACGATTGAAGTAATCCACTCAGTCTCTGATGCTCAGCCTTTACTCTCTGACACGTCAAGCATTTCGCAACACATTCTGCAACATCTCTTTTCATTTTTGGCCACCAAAATGTCGTCGTAAATCTTGATACATTTTCGTACTTCTCGGATGCATCGAATATCTTGAGTTATGAGCTTCTGTCAAGATTTCTTCTTTAATCTCCGGTACTGCTGAAACCCAAATTCGTGCCTCAAATCTTAGCACTCCTTCGGTATCAACCTTGTACTTCACATCACTACCCTTGACCATACTTTCCTTTATTTTTCTGCATTCCTCGTTTTGTAGTTGAGCATTCTTTACCTTATCCACCAAAGTTGGACTAGCTTCCATCTGGAACAATCTTTCATTAGATTCTTTTGGAAATTTGATTTCCAACTCTAATCCTACCATTGCTAAAATAAGTTCCTCCTGAGCCGTTAACAACATTAACTTCTCACGACCCTTCCTACTCAAGGCATCTGCAACCACATTTGCTTTGCCCGGATGATAAAAGATCTCGCAATCGCAATCTTTTATTAATTCCAACCATCTCCTTTGACGCATGTTGAGGTCCTTCTATGTGAAAATATATTTTAGACTCTTATAGTCTGTGTAGATCTCACACCTCTCTCCATAGAGATAATGTCTCCATATCTTCAGAGCAAATACCAATGTCGCCAACTCTAAGTCATGAGTCGGATACCCTTTCTCGTAGTCTTTCAATTGCATTGATGCATACACAATGACTTTGTCATTCTGCATAAGGACACAACCCAATTCTTTATGTGAGGCATCACTATACACCACAAAGTTTCCTGTATTATTTGGTAATGACAACACAGGTCCCACACTGAGCCTCTTCTTCAATTCCATAAAACTCTCTTCACACTTTTCCATCCAAACAAATTTTACAGATTTTCTCGTCAAATTTGTCAACAGAGTGGCAATCTTGTAAAAATCCTGAATAACCCGTCTATAATAACCTGTCAATCCCAAGAAACTTCTCACTTCTAATGGAGTTCTTGGTTGTTCCCAATTTATCACAACTTTAACTTTTGATGGATCCACTGAAATCCCATCTTTGTCAATTACATGTCCAAGAAATTGTACACGTTCTAGCCAAAATTCACATTTAGAGAATTTCACGTACAAATTTTCTTTTCTTAACGTCTCCAGCGTCAGACGTAAGTGTTCCACATGTTCTTCTTAAAACTTGGAGTACACCAAAATATCATCGATAAATACCACCACAAACTTATCTAAAAATGGTTTAAACACCCTGTTCATCAAATCCATGAATGCAGCAGGGACGTTGGTCAAACCAAAAGACATTACCAAAAACTCGTAATGTACATACCAAGTTCGAAATGCCGTCTTCGGTACATCCTCCTTTCTTACTTTCAAATGGTGATACCCACTTCTCAAATCTATTTTCAAGAAATATCTAACACCCTTTAATTGATCAAACAAGTCATCTATTTTTGGCAACGAATATTTATTCTTAATAGTGACTTTGTTTAATTCTTTATAATCAATGCAAAGATGCATTGATCCATCCTTCTTCTTCACGAACAACATTGGCGCTCCCCACGGTGATACACTTGGCTGAATATATTTTTTGTCTAGCAATTCTTGCAGTTGCACCAACAGTTCCTTTATCTCCACCGAAGCCATTCTGTACGGAGCCTTCGATATTGGAGCAGTTCCTAGTGCTAAGTCAATCACGAACTCGATCTCTCTGTCAGGCAGAAATCCTGGCAAATCTTTCGAAAATACGTCCACAAAATCCTTAACCACTGGTATCTCCTCCAGTTTCATATCATTCTTCTTCTGAGTATCAACTATGTAGGCTAAGTATCCTGCACAGCCTTGACTCAATAACTTCTTGGTCTGCATAATCGTCAGACATCTCGCTTTTCTAGGCGATTTGCTACCATAGAAAACTATATTTGACGAAGTCATAAGGTTTACACATTTCTTTTGGCAATCAATTATCACTCCATAATTGAATAGTCAATCCATTCCCAATATAACATCAAACTCTCTAAGTTTTATCGGGATAAATCTACTATCATAATATTCCCCTTAATATTCACCCTACAATTCTTGTGTACAAACTTAACAAGAATTACCTCCCTATTCATAATTTATGTGTGTAAGGGGAAATTCAACTCTTTACTAGGTAATTCTAACCTCTTAGGAAATTCATCAGATATAAACAAGCAAGTAGCACTCGAATCAAATAATACATATGTGTTTATATCATTGATTGGGATAATACCTGACACGACATCTTTTGATTACACCGCATCCTGCTCCATCATGTTGAAGGTTCTGACTGTGGGTTTATTTGATGATGTTGGTCCCGCAATAGTCAATGTACCTCCACTGCTACCTCCCTTGCTTCCATTTGTCTCACCAAATTTTTTCTTAGGACACTCGCAAGTAAAATGATCCTTCGACCCGCAGGTGTAGCAAGCATTCTTCTTAGGTTGATTGCAATTTGGGGCAATGTGACCCTCCTGGCCACAGTTAAAGCATACTCATTTCCCCCTTAAACACATGCCCGTGTGAAACCTTCCACATGTAGCACATGCTTCGAACTTCTTCTTCTGCTAGTTACCCTGATGGTTTCCAGCACCCACATTTCCATTCCATTTTCTCTTCAAATTATAATTACCATTTCCACCACTACCACCACCATTCTTAGCTTCTCCCTCACTCTTCTTTCTTTGTTCTTGATTATACTTTGTTATAGCCTCGCCTCCACCCTCAGCGAGAATTGCCTTCTCCAACATTGTTGTAAATGTCTTCAGCTAAAACATGGAGACTTTACTGTACAGTCAGGGTTTCAGTCCCTGTTCAAACCTCCTAGCCTTGCGCTCATCTATGTTGACTTGATATGGCGCAAACCTCACCAACTCTTTGAATTTCGCGGCATACTCCGATACCGTCATTGATCCCTGCTTCAGTTCTAAAAACTGCACCTCTATCTGATTTTTCGAACTCTCTGGGAAATAAGTCTTAAAAAATATCTCCTTAAACCTATCCCAAGTCATCTCCCCTTGACCTCCTCGAGTTTTATTGGCTTTCCACCAATAACTAGCCTCTACTTTCAACATAAATGTTGCAAAGGCAGTCTTCTGATTCTCACCTACCCTAGCGACATCGAAACCTTTCTTTATCTCCATGATCCAGGTCTGTGCCTCAACCGAATTCATGGACCCACGGAATTCTGGTGGCCCAACTACCTTGAAGTCCTTAAATGTCGCAGCTTGATTATGCAATTGATTCTGTAATGCTCCCGTTATTAACATCACTAATTCCTGAACCGGGTTAGCCTCAACATTATTATTATTGTTAGATCCCTCAGGGGTCCTTTATCGTGATTGACATCTTGGAGGCATTTTCTGTTAAAATATTCTCATTAAATTATATTCAATCTTTTAAGTATTATATATTCAACTTGCACATCACAAAAATTACCACATAGCACACAATATCTTGAATGAATAGTAACTTTTATTTATTCATCATCTTTTTAAAAAAACACAACCATGATAGCATCCCTGCTATCTACATTACTTTCTTGAACTATGAAAGTTTCAGGATAACATCATCATCATCATATCTCATTGGTTATATAATACCCGGAATTTACATCTTATTTACTCATTAATCACACCAGAATTACATTTCTTATGGCGACCTACTAAAATGATGTATAGCCTTATGACGCTCCTCATCCATAATACGAAACGTTGTTCAGCGGTCAAACATGTACCATGGCAGTGTCTCGAATTGAATCAGATAATACATTACTCGGTCTTGAGCTCGATTGACCACGGTGTTGAAAACGCTATTCATCTCCTCCATCTTGATCTTCTTTACTTGTATCTCTCTCTCTGCTACCCCAACTCGTTGAGAAGCTTCCTCATACGCGTCTTCAGCTCTTGCCCTCTTGGTAGACTCTTCTTTCAATTTGTTCTTCAGCTCTATGATCTCCTCTGTCATTTGCTCGTTCTCTCCTTCAGTGTGAATCAGCTTCCATTCGACATTACTCAGACGTTCGTCTAGATCCCAAATCTCGTTGTCCTTCTGCGCCATCGAGGTTTGCTATTCAGCTACTGTCTCTTCCAACTCCTCGACTCTATCCTACAGTTCCACATTGCGATCGTGTACTTCGTCGTACATACGGGCAGTGATCGAGTTTAGTGGAAGCTCTTCCTCCTCGTCTTCCTCATCCCCTTCCGATTGTGGTAGCTCAACGGGATCCTCTTCTTCCATCTCTACATCATCATCCTCATCATGTAGGCCCTCCAGCTGTAAAAGCCCCAGATCCGAGTATTAATCACCACAGATCTGGTATACTAATACTATCATAATTGCAGAAGATATAAACATAAATTGTTTATACATTAAACTTTTACACATCATTCCCAAGGTCTATAATCTTAACTTAATACATACCTTCAATATCTAAAAAGGTTTACAATGCTATTTTCGTCAGAAAATTTAATAGATCTAACTGCACCATAATTTAATCTTGCACTTTGCCTTTGCTTCTGTCTTTATTTGAGCTTTCATCTTAATCTGAAAATTTTATCATGATATATCAAGGGTGAGCAACAAATTTGCCCAGCAAGTATAAGTTTAATTGAGGATATATCATAATTGAAAGAATTGAACAATAAGCTAGATAACTTTCAACAATATAAACATTGTGAAAAAGCATGAACAAATTTTCTTAGCTGAATGGCCAAGTCAATAAAAATGAATGGTCAAGAATGAACATGAACAGATTAACTGAACCAAATGGTAATGAAGGTGATCAGCCTTTCATACCTGATTCATAACATGCACAACGTGCGAATCAATAATCAGTATAGACATGAATAATCAACAACAATTATTCACTAACATGCTTTGAACATACAATTCATGTTGAGTTAGGAAACTTGTCTGTACCGCTGATTATCGCTAAGCAATCTAATGTAATCTCTTATGAAAGACTTATTAATTATAAGATTGATCTTTCAATTAGTATAACATACATGGTAGCTCATAATACTATTTCTTTATCCATAAATTATCTAACACTTAATCACAAAAACCAAATATTAGATAACAGCTTAACACATCAGTATTATTATCATCCTTTGATAATTCTTTAATCATTATATCATATACATTATGATTTAACACTTTAATCTTTCATATTATAAGCCAAATACTAATATTATAATCTGGATTATTTAAACATATCAATCCAGCAACCTGTATTGAAACTATTCTTCAATTTGGTAAACTATTTTTCAATTCAGCAAACCAGATTGTAATCCAGCAAACTGGATTCCAAATCCAGCGACCTGGATTCAACAAATTTTCAATCCAGCAAGCCTGAACTCACCAATCCTTCAATCCAGCAAGCTGGATTCATAATCCTTCAATCCAGCAAGCTGGATTCTAAATCCTACATAATAAATAACATTGAATTCATTCACTAATATTATTAATCATTAAATAATATTTTAAATCAATGATTTAATAACACTTTAGTCCAAATGTTATCAATCACTTAATAATATCATAATCTAATATTATTAATATTTTAACAATATTTTAATCATTTCTTAAACTTATAAATAATTTATTTTAATTGTTTACACTTTACTAATTAATGCATTTAATCATTCTAAAATGTCATACTCATAAGATTTCATCACCAACGACCAAAATCTCCATCAAAAATCTGCATTTACTCTATATAGAATTTCCAAGCCATAAAATCCTAATTTCTAAATTTTCAACTTCACATAACATATTTAATTCATTTACTCATAACTAAACCATTTCTATGAAAAATACCAAATCAGTTCCAACATATATTTTTTACTATTTTTCAAATGGTCAAAACTGCCGAATATTTAGACATTTATCATAAACTGTACTTTTGTCCAAAAATTCCAAAATTTATAAGGTATACTCCTGTTATATACATGTACTCCCAATAAAAATTTCACCAATTTTAGAGTTAACCACAAGGAGTTATAAGGGTTTACTTTTAAAATAGTTTTTTCCCATAAAATTCATAACTCTCAATCTATACATCCAAAAATCGCCATTTTTGGACACAAACTAGAAAACTCATCAAATTATCATCTCAAATTTTTCTAGAATTTTTGAGGGTCGAAAAAATGACGAAAATGCCCCTGACAGAAACTGCCCCAAACAGTTTTTATTTCCTTTACAAAAACGGGACTGTTTTAGTAAAATCAGTCACTACAACTTGTAAACTCATCCTTTTTTAGTGCTACCACTTGGGTTTACTACATAACTTACATATCTAGCACCCCTCTTTGACGGATCGTAAAAAGGAGTTATAGATTTAAAACGGTGGATTTTTAAAATATATAAAAGTTAGGGTTTCAAAACTAAAAGAAATTATTTTTCCTTTCCTTTTGATTCCAACCAAATCAACACCCAATATAGATAAATCCAAACATAAAACACTCATCAACATATATATTCATGGTTTTTGAGTTTAGAAACATAAATCCAAACTTTGATTTTAAAAAACGAAAATAAATTACATAAACTAATTTTTGGATTTACCTTTTTTTTCAAAATCTTTCTTCTTCTTCTTCTTCTTCTTCTTCCATGGAGGATCTTCTCTCTCCTCTTCTTCTCCCTCATGGGGCTGCCGCCCCTCTCCCCTTCTCTGCCTCACGGTTTCTCCCGTTCACTTCTTCTTCCCTCTTGGCTCTCTCTCTTCTTTCCTTTATCTCTTACTTCTTTCCCTTATCTCTTATTTCTTCTTAACCTCTCCTCTCTAATATCCGTTCCTTTCTTCTTCTTTTTTTTTCTAATTGCCAATCACTTGGCCTTCTTATGGCCACATATTATTATTATTATTATTATTATTATTATTATTATTATTATTATTATTATTATTATTATTATTATTTCTAATATAATAATTGTCCAATATGCCCTTCTTTAATTTGGGTTTAAAAATTGGGCTAAACAATTTATTTAATCTTTTGGACTTTCAAATTAATTCTTTGGGCCATGTAATTTAACATAGTCCAATCCTTTTCATTTTATCCCACCCTAAATATTTAATTAGAGTTTTCATTCCATACATTTAGAATTTAAAATTATTACTCTAGTACATTAAATTTTATAACCGAATTAAACTTACTTTAATTAAGTTATAAAATTAATAAACTTGAGATAATAAAGATATATCTCTTGATTTAATATAATTTTTAATATTATTATTCTCTCACATGTTCCTTAACAATTGGGCTCACTTGGGCTTAACACTTTATTCCTTTGGCTTTCCAAATAAAATATTTGGACTTCCTAACTAAAATATTTGGGCCATAAAAATTAATATGGTCCATTACATTAAATTCTATCTTACTCTAATCATTTAATTAGGATTTCCACGTACTCAACTGAAATATAATTTCTTACTCAAGTACATTTAATTTCTTAACCCAATTAGACTTACCTTAATTAGATCATAAAATTAATTAATTTAGATATATAAAATAAATCTCTTATAATTAGCATATATTTTAAATACCATAATTCTCTTAGATTATGTCACTAGTATATAATTAAACTACTAGGACCACTAAATAACGTTAACCATTTAGGTTATTTAAGTCTCGTACCTAATTTAAACTAACTTATTTAAATTATATAATTTATATTGTATAATTAAATTTAATTTCCTCCTCCTCTCCATAAATTATTTTCAAATAATTTATTTATATATTAAATATATAAATCAATATATTCAATCATTTATTCACATATGAATTTAATTTACTAACGCTTTGATACCAATATACATATTTTACATATTGGATATCATCTTATGTTTTTATTTTACATCATTTGGTAAAATATTAATTATTATATCATTATCCATGTAACACAATAAAATATATTCAATTATTTTTTTTACTTTCTATAAATTGTCTTCACAATTTATTTAACTGTAGTAAATATATTAATATATTCACCACATTAAATATATGCATACATTACACTCAATAAGGTAATATATTATTTCTTAAATAAAATAGTGGCTATACATGAAGTATATTTAATGTCACCAATTTACCACATTAAAATAATTTAATATTATAAATTATTTTAATTTTACCCATCTTATTTCCTTTAATAATTTACTCCTACACCTTATTTACATATAATTAATATAAAATTCTAATATATTTATTATACAAAACATCACCTATTGCATGACACATATTCCTTTGTGTACTACAATATCACATAATATATCATCTAATAAGAATTTTATTTATTTAAATCTTATTTTAATATTACCCAAAAATTTGGGTTATCACACCTGCTCAACCACTGTGACCAACGGAGATGACTCCCGTGGCAGTAGTTGTTCTCAAACCACCTGAATATCTCGAGGCTCCTCCTCTCTAGGCATCTGGGATCCTTTCTCCCCAGTCTGACTGGATTCTCCTACATTAGCTATCCTGACAACAAAATTTAAAGTTTTAATTACTACTCGACACTCACGAGCACATAGATTGCAACCACATAAGCACATAAAGTATTTTGTTACTTTTTTCTTAAAACTAGATAGAGTTTATCACCACTATCTTTTAAATCTTTTATAAGGTTACTTCCTAAGGCTTTTTACCACCTAAGGTTCATAACCTAAAGCTTTAATACCAACTTGTGACACCACCAAACACAAGATTTGGTGCTTACTTTCCATTCTTTCATATCTAACTACCCAAATATAATAAAATTTAAATCATAACTCCTCCCATTAAAAAGGGTTACATCATTAATCAAAAAGTCTCACAAGTTATCTAACCTTTAACATCAATCAAGTGCGAAAATAAAATAATTACATCACATCATTAAATATAAAGTTTATCATCATGCCAATAAATAAATTACAAGTCTTCATCACTTGTTCATTTTTTTCTTTCCTTTGCTAGTGGTAGGTTCATCAACTTTCTCAACTTTAGCTGCAATAATTATATTTTTGCAAGAGTGAGCAAAACAAATGCCCACTTGGAATAGCAATGAATAATAATAGCATAGTAATTGCTAATGAATAAGCTCATCAGAGTCGAATAATACTCTGTCAATGATAATCAAAAACTGGAATCATCATACAAAATGTAACTGAGCATCACAAGACCGCGAACTATGTCCACCATTACAAGTAATCTTTCAACTTTAACCTAAACAGCAATACTATAAAAACTCTCCGTACTTAGGGTGATCAGCCCTTCGTACCATGTATTGTGCACAAACATCTAAACGCATTGCATAAAATAACTCCCCTATAATGGGGTTGTTCTTCTCAGTTTTAGAGTACAAGTTCGCACAAAAGAAAGTTTGGTTTAGATAAGCTTTAAGAGTAATTTAGATTTTCACGATCATCAACTAAAGGATTAGTTGAATCAACAAAGTTTAATAACACTACGAGTGATCAATAACAACTTAATGTATAATGATTAAGAATCATAGGTGAACCAACTATATATTAAACTCATGCTTAAAATAACTAAAAGCATAAGCATTGAATAAAACAATAACCTTGCTTGAAAAATATTAAGCTAAGGCTATGATCTTATCAAATATGAAATTGAATTATTGAACATGCATTTAACGGATAGCAAGCTGGAAACAAAGCTTGCTCAACATGATAATAACTTTGCAAAGTAAATGAAATATAACAGCTCAATATTAGAGATTAGAGTTCAATAAGTTGCATTCACTATAAAAGAATGAACTAAATAAACTAGATTAATTATAAACAAGTTAGAATAAATCAACGATGATTAGAATTCAAAACTTACTCGAATAAAATAAGGGTTAGAGCTTGCTCAAATAAAGTTTAAAAATAAAAGAAATTGCTCAATTAAAGTTTAGAGTAAGGAACTTGCCTCGTGTGTAAGCTATAAATTACAACTCACGTTCACCTACACATATTATTAGTATCACAATATCTATTAGATATACTAACATCCACTTTCCAAAATAAAACCCACTTTTAATTAAAATTGTTACTTTAATACAAGTTTTGCTTTCCACCATATGCATTTCAGAAATCACAAGTGTTAACTTCCAAAACGCTAATTCACTACTCATCGTGTACATTAAATCATAATGTATCGCATTCATAACTTACTAATCTTTTTACGACTTTGAAGTTATTAATGACATGATACAATTCTGTTTTAACCTCTTCATTACATGTTTGTCACATTAACATATCATTAGACTAGGTTACAATAGGCTTTGAAGGTCTGTATAAGTAACGGGCATCACTGCCTCTGATCAGGGTATGGCGCAGCTGCGCCATACATAAGCCTGGGACCGGCGGTCTTGACACCAGCGCAGCTGCGCTGGTGCACGGATAGAAATTACGCAGTTTTTTTTAAACACTCTGTTTAGCCCAACAAACACGAATTTCATCCACAAAACAGTAAATTAAACACACCTAAATGCTATAGAACTCATATAAACATGGTTCCTCACATATATGCTAACTTAGAACAATTAAACAACAACTTCAATTAATTTAAATCCTTGAATTCCATGTTTTATACCAAAAACTCCATTTTTGACATCCTTGACAAAAATTAACACTGAGATCACAATTCTACACCAAATTAATCCATTCAAACTATGTTCTTTTCGTTTCTTACCGAATTAACATATTCAAGGCTCAATTTACAGATTAGTTTACAAATTAACCCTCAAATTTGGTACTTTCGCAAGCCTTATATATAAACATGCACTGTGAAAATTTTTTCTTTCTTTTGAACGTGATTAGTACACAAAATCTTGTCTAGATGCTAGTTTTAACATCACAAATACATATAAACACAATCAACACTTTATATAACAATTCATCATATTTGAATTCACAAAGATTTTGAAGTTCAAGAACATAGAACTTTTATATACGTATATTAAGGTGTTAGAAGAATACCTTCAATTGCTTGAATAATCCTTGCTAACCACAGAGAATTGTTTTGGAATCACAGACTTTTCTCTCAAACTCTCCCTAATCTCTTTTCTTCTTAGTATCAGTATAAGCCAATTTCTTTTCACGTAAAACCAACTATCACTTATGTGTAAGAATAAAAACTGATAGCCATTATACGCACACTTAAAATAGCAGTTACAAAACTTAAACATACATCAGTTATAAATATATTTTATTTATTATTTTGATTTATTTTGATTTATATTATTTATTATAATTCAAAATTCAAAAGCCATAAGGCCACGTTTGGCAAAAAAAACACTTTTAAAATAAAGAATTAATGTCTTTAAGCCTTGTTTGGGTAAATCCATTTAAAACTACTTTAATTTATTTTAATAAACAATTTAGTTTATAGTTTATAATCTCATATTATTTATTTGGATTTCCATATCTAATCTTAGTTACATAAACTAATTACAACGTATTAAATAAATTTTCCACTTAAAAAAATATCACAAAATTATAATCTCACTATAATTTTATTTAATAATTTCACATACTGTGACACCCCCAAAATTAGGTATACATCACCCATCTTAGGTCGTCAGATACATAGTACAGAATACAAATACAACTTACTAATACAACTGTCGTGTACAATACAACAAAACATAAACTGTGAGTTTGAATACAAATATTATCTTCTAGAGAGTATTCATACTCAAAAGGAGTCCTCATTACATTTATTAACACACTATTACATTGAATAGTGAGGACTACTAACTAATACTATCATTCGGACCATCACTCCGTTCCCCGACTTGTCTCAGCTACGTTCTCATTTCCTGAAGAGAACAGTGAAAGAAAGGGTGAGCTCAACTAGCCCAGTAAGAAATATTATGACTAAGATAATGCAAAATAAATTATCATTAGCCTTCAACAATGTTAAACTGATAAAATATAATAGACATCAAGTTTAACTGCAGCGGAACAAGCAATCCATTAAAAGAGTCAAGTAGAAAATAAACTCTACTATCTTTTATGATTTAAAAGGTTTTTCAACACTGTTATCGCTGGGACTCAGCTTAATAAAATAATCCACATCATCGAATCACCCCTGCACTACGGCCAAGGATATTCGTTAGTATCACGACCACAATTATCCATGCACTACGGGCCAAGAGTATTTGTGTATTCATTAATGGTCATGATCATGTCAACAACTGTCCATCAATGCACTACGGGCCAATGCGGACTTTTACCACATCATTTGTAACATTACGGTCATGATTATACCGAATAATCCCTGGTCATAATCATACCAAGTCCATCTATGCACTACAGGCCACAGATGACTTTCAACATTTTATAAACATGAGGATGATGACAATGATATAAGAATTCAATAAAACAAGTTCAAGAATTAATTTATCCAAGAATTAACAACGTCCAAATTGTCAACATGATACTGCTTTGTGGAGTAAAATTCAAGAATGCTTAGAATAATATTTTCATGAAAAGATACTAGATGAAACGTAATTATCAAGGATATTCCACTAATTTTATGGAGTATAGAAGTTAAAACTTAACCAACTGAGTATAATAAAGAATGGAATAATAAAAAAAATCACCCGGCATGCGATAGACCGCAAAGACAGGTTATTCTAACAGAATAATAAATAATGGAACCAGGTCCGGTGTAAACGCACAGACAGGATATTCCGACAGAATAATAAATAATGGAACCAGGTCCGGCGTAAACGCACAGACAGGATATTCCTACAGAATAATAAATAATGGAACCAGGTCCGGTGTAAAACACACAGACATGATGTTTCGACAGAATAATAATAAAAACGGAACCAGGTCCGGTGTAAAACACACACACAGGATGTTCCAACAGAATAATAGAAGAATGTCACCAAGTATAGGGTAGACCGCGTATACAGGTTATTCCAACAGAATAATAAGAAACGGAATAACAACAGTTCTCTTCATGAATAAGAAAGAATAACACCCCTTACCGTTTTAAAGAAGAGCTGAAATAAGGAAGTAGTTAAGTAGCAGAATACTCTTCTTCTCTCTCTCTCTATAGTTTCTCTCTATAGTTTCTCTCTTTAGAGTTCAGTGAATTCGTAAGAAATAATGAAGGAATGAGCTGTTATTTATAGAAAAATAGAATGCATAGTAACTAATCCATGAACGGTCCAGATTGATTACTTTAATCTGACGGTCCATATTCAAAGAAAAATCTTTTAAATAAAATATAATATATTCTATTTATAGAATAACTTTAATAAAATATTCTGTTTTATAGAAAAAGATGTTTCTGTTTTATTACGTTAATAATACGAATAAAACAAAATGTCATTATCGCTAAATAATTCATATTATTGACTGACAATAATTGAATCAAACTGAGTGACTTCTCACATAAGCATTAATAATCAATACCGTGTGCTACTATGCAACCACACGTATTACTGTACTTTTACTACCGAGCAGTTCAACAGTATCAATGGTAAAACTTTCGCCGTTATTTTTAATAAAATATTTTTGTCGTTTTCTCAATCCGACAATAATTTCGTTGTGGGGTCCACCAATGATTGTGCCGTTGTACGAATATTCCCTGTTAAAACGAATATTCCCCGACCAATCGAATATTATATAACAACTTGCGTACTTTACAAAATTTATAAATATTACCCACAACTATAACATTATATCAAATTAACTCCATAATATTCAAAAATAATATTTATAGAAAATTTATCTTTATTTATAAAAGTTGGGGTCTTACAACCTCCCCTTCTTATGAAATTTCGCCCTCGAAATTAGGGTACGTACCTGGTATGTCGAAGAAGTAAGGATACCTTGATTTTATTTCAGATTCTAACTCCCAAGTCATTTCCTCAACATCGTGGTTTCTCCACAAAACTTTGACTTGAGGTATAACTTTGGAGCGTAGAATATGTTCCTTCTTATCCAAGATTTGAACAGGAACTTCTTCATACGTCAAATCTTCTGCTATTTCGTCCGGTTCTAACTCAATAATGTGGTTCGGGTCTTCCACATATTTACGTAACATGGATATGTGAAAAACGTTATGAACACGAGACATACTTGGCGGTAAAGCGAGTCTATAAGCCACAGTTCCTACTCGATCAGGATTAAAAATAGACCGATGAATCGAGGATTGAGCTTTCCTCTCTTTCCAAATCTCGTAACTCCTTTCCATGGAGCAACACGTAAGAACACATGATCTCCTATATCAAATTCCACGTCCTTTCGATGAAGATCAGCATAACTCTTTTGTCGATCTTGTGAGGTTTTTATACGTTGTCGGATCGTTTGAATCTTTTCTGTAGTCATACGTACCAACTCCGGTCCCAACAACGTTGCTTCACCCACCTCATCCCAGCATACTGGAAAACGACATTTTCTTCCATACAATGCTTCGAATGGAGCCATGCCAATACTTGCTTGATAACTGTTGTTGTAGAAAAACTTCACCAATGGTAAGAACTTGTCCCAACTTCCCTTGAAGTCAAGGACACAGAGTCTTAATAAATCTTCTAGAGTTTGAATAGTCCTCTCTGATTGTCCGTCCGTCTGAGGATGATATGCCAAACTATATCGTAAATCCGTGCCCATAGCTTTTTGTAAACTAACCCAAAATCGTGAAATGAATCTTGGGTCTCGATCAGAAACTATGGATACTGGCATACCATGCAGTCTTACAATCTTGTTTATGTACATACGAGCAAGACGTTCAAGTGTATAAGTTTCTCGTATCGGTAAGAAATGAGCAGACTTGGTCGATCTATCAATAATGACCCAAATCGCATCAATACCTTGAGAAACCCTAGGAAGACTGGTAACGAAATCCATGGTAATGTGCTCCCACTTCCATTTTGGAATTTCAAGTGGTTACAATGGACCATTTGGTACTTGATGCTCCGCTTTGACTCGTTGACAAGCTAGACACCTTGAGATAAACAGCGATATCTCTCTCTTCATATTGCTCCACCAAAATGTATGACGAAGATCAGGATATATTTTGGTACTTCCAGGATGGATTGCAAACGGTGTGTTGTGCGCCTCCATCATAATTTCATACTTTAAATCAGGGTTGTTAGGAACACAAAGTCTGGAGTTGACTCGAAGTATTCCTTCTTCATCGATTCTTGCTTCCGGCATAGCACCTTCTTGCACTTTTTTCCTCATACGCATCAGCTCCAGGTCTGTACCTTGAGCAGCTTTAACTTTATCGATTAAAGTTGGTTCTACTCGTATATTCGTCATCATCACATGGGTCCCTGGCGTCTTTAACTCTATCTCTATCCTTTGCAAGTCACACAAAATGGGCCTTTGTGTTGACAATATCGCACTCGTACTTGCATATGATCTTCTACTTAATGCGTCAGCTACCACGTTCGCTTTTCCAGGATGGTATTGAATGGTATGATCATAATCTTTCAACAGTTCAAGCCAACGTCGTTGTCGCATGTTGAGTTCCTTTTGAGTGAAGAAATATTTGAGGCTTTTATGATCCGTAAAGATCTCCACCTTCTCCCCATACAAGTAATGCCTCCAAATTTTAAGTGCAAAGACAATAGCTGCCAACTCTAGATCATGAGTAGGATAATTCATCTCATATTCCTTGAGTTGTCTTGATGCATAGGCTATGACTTTTTCATGTTGCATGAGAACGCATCCCAACCCTTTGCTCGAAGCATCACTGTAGATGACAAATCCCTCCGAGCCAGATGGTATTGTTAGAACAGGTGCTGAAATGAGTCTCCTCTTGAGTTCTTGAAAACTCTTCTCACATTCTTCGCTCCAATCGAACTTTGTATCCTTCCGAGTCAGCTGAGTTAATGGAGTTGCGATTCGAGAAAATCCTTTCACGAATCTCCGATAATAACCAGCTAAACCAAGAAAGCTACGTACTTCGGTCACTGATTTAGGTTGCTCCCAGTTTTGAATAGCTTCAATCTTTGTCGGGTCAACCGATATTCCACGACTTGATACTACGTGCCCAAGGAATGCTACCTCCTCCAACCAGAACTCGCATTTCTTCAACTTGGCATAAAGCTTGTATTCACGAAGCTTTTGGAGTACCAGCCTCAAGTGTTGCTCATGATCTTCACGGCTTTTGGAATAAATAAGGATATCATCAATAAAGACGACTACAAAGTGATCTAAATATTCCTTGAATACCCGGTTCATCATATCCATGAAGGCAGTAGGAGCATTAGTCAATCCAAAGGACATAACTAGGAATTCATAATGCCCGTACCGAGTTCTGAAAGTCATCTTTGGAATATCCTCAGTTCTGAAAGCCGACCAATTAAATACCATGAAAATAAACTTAGGTATGTCATACTAGCGAAGGAATTTCCCGTCTCTCCCCTCCAAGTTCTATTCTCACATCTTAGCCAGGGATCATATCCCTAAGCTCTGATACCAACTGTGACGCCCCCAAAATTAGGTATACATCACCCATCTTGGGTCGTCAGATACATTGTACATAATACAAATACAACTTACTAATACAACTGTCGTGTACAATACGACAAAACATAAACTGTGAGTTTGAATACAAATATTATCTTCTAGAGAGTATTCATACTCAAAAGGAGTCCTCATTATATTTATTAACACACTATTACATTGAATAGTGAGGACTACTAACTAATACTATCATTCGGACCATCACTCCGTTCCCCGACTTGCCCCAGCTACGTTCTCATTTCCTGAAAGGAACAGTGAAAGAAAGGGTGAGCTCAACTAGCCCAGTAAGAAATATTATGACTAAGATAATGCAGAATAAATTATCATTAGCCTTCAACAATGTTAAACTGATAAAATATAATAGACATCAAGTTTAACTGCAGCGGAACAAGCAATCCATTAAAAGAGTCAAGTAGAAAATAAACTCTACTATCTTTTATGATTTAAAAGGTTTTTCAACACTGTTATCGCTGGGACTCAGCTTAATAAAATAATTCACATCATCGAATCACCCCTGCACTACGGCCAAGGATATTCGTTAGTATCACGACCACAATTATCCATGCACTACGGGCCAAGAGTATTTGTGTATTCATTAATGGTCATGATCATGTCAACAACTGTCCATCAATGCACTACGGGCCAATGAGGACTTTTACCACATCATTTGTAACATTACGGTCATGATTATACCGAATA
Organism: Panax notoginseng; assembly: GCA_016801055.1. Classification (NCBI taxonomy): domain Eukaryota; kingdom Viridiplantae; phylum Streptophyta; class Magnoliopsida; order Apiales; family Araliaceae; genus Panax; species Panax notoginseng. Next base: position 231,046,315 of record CM029013.1, on the reverse strand, counting down.
ATCCCTGGTCATAATCATACCAAGTCCATCTATGCACTACAGGCCACAGATGACTTTTAACATTTTATAAACATGAGGATGATGACAATGATATAAGAATTCAATAAAATAAGTTCAAGAATTAATTTATCCAAGAATTAACAACGTCCAAATTGTCAACATGATACTGCTTTGTGGAGTAAAATTCAAGAATGCTTAGAATAATATTTTCATGAAAAGATACTAGATGAAACGTAATTATCAAGGATATTCCACTAATTTCATGGAGTATAGAAGTTAAAACTTAACCAACTGAGTATAATAAAGAATGGAATAACAAAAGAAATCACCCCGCATGCGATAGACCGCAAAGACAGGTTATTCTAACAGAATAATAAATAATGGAACCAGGTCCGGTGTAAACGCACAGACAGGATATTTCGACAGAATAATAAATAATGGAACCAGGTCCGGCGTAAACGCACAGACAGGATATTCCTACAGAATAATAAATAATGGAACCAGGTCCGGTGTAAAACACACAGACATGATGTTTCGACAGAATAATAATAAAAACGGAACCAGGTCCGGTGTAAAACACACAGACAGGATGTTCCAACAGAATAATAGAAGAATGTCACCAAGTATAGGGTAGACCGCGTATACAGGTTATTCCAACAGAATAATAAGAAACGGAATAACAACAGTTCTCTTCATGAATAAGAAAGAATAACACCCCTTACCGTTTTAAAGAAGAGCTGAAATAAGGAAGTAGTTAAGTAGCAGAATACTCTTCTTCTCTCTCTCTCTATAGTTTCTCTCTATAGTTTCTCTCTTTAGAGTTCAGTGAATTCGTAAGAAATAATGAAGGAATGAGCTGTTATTTATAGAAAAATAGAATGCATAGTAACTAATCCATGAACGGTCCAGATTGATTACTTTAATCTGACGGTCCATATTCAAAGAAAAATCTTTTAAATAAAATATAATATATTCTATTTATAGAATAACTTTAATAAAATATTCTGTTTTATAGAAAAAGATGTTTCTGTTTTATTACGTTAATAATACGAATAAAACAAAACGTCATTATCGCTAAATAATTCATATTATTGACTGACAATAATTGAATCAAACTGAGTGACTTCTCACATAAGCATTAATAATCAATACCGTGTGCTACTATGCAACCACACGTATTACTGTACTTTTACTACCGAGCAGTTCAACAGTATCAATGGTAAAACTTTCGCCGTTATTTTTAATAAAATATTTTTGTCGTTTTCTCAATCCGACAATAATTCCGTTGTGGGGTCCACCAATGATTGTGCCGTTGTACGAATATTCCCTGTTAAAACGAATATTCCCCGACCAATCGAATATTATATAACAACTTACGTACTTTACAAAATTTATAAATATTACCCACAACTATAACATTATATCAAATTAACTCCATAATATTCAAAAATGATATTTATAGAAAATTTATCTTTATTTATAAAAGTTGGGGTCTTACAACCTCCCCTTCTTATGAAATTTCGCCCTCGAAATTAGGGTACGTACCTGGTATGTCGAAGAAGTAAGGATACCTTGATTTTATTTCAGATTCTAACTCCCAAGTCATTTCCTCAACATCGTGGTTTCTCCACAAAACTTTGACTTGAGGTATAACTTTGGAGCGTAGAATATGTTCCTTCTTATCCAAGATTTGAACAGGAACTTCTTCATACGTCAAATCTTCTGCTATTTCGTCCGGTTCTAACTCAATAATGTGGTTCGGGTCTTCCACATATTTACGTAACATGGATATGTGAAAAACGTTATGAACACGAGACATACTTGGCGGTAAAGCGAGTCTATAAGCCACAGTTCCTACTCGATCAGGATTAAAAATAGACCGATGAATCGAGGATTGAGCTTTCCTCTCTTTTCAAATCTCGTAACTCCTTTCCATGGAGCAACACGTAAGAACACATGATCTCCTATATCAAATTCCATGTCCTTTCGATGAAGATCAGCATAACTCTTTTGTCGATCTTGTGAGGTTTTTATACGTTGTCGGATCGTTTGAATCTTTTCTGTAGTCATACGTACCAACTCCGGTCCCAACAACGTTGCTTCACCCACCTCATCCCAGCATACTGGAAAACGACATTTTCTTCCATACAATGCTTCGAATGGAGCCATGCCAATACTTGCTTGATAACTGTTGTTGTAGAAAAACTTCACCAATGGTAAGAACTTGTCCCAACTTCCCTTGAAGTCAAGGACACAGAGTCTTAATAAATCTTCTAGAGTTTGAATAGTCCTCTCTCATTGTCCGTCCGTCTGAGGATGATATGCCAAACTATATCGTAAATCCGTGCCCATAGTTTTTGTAAACTAACCCAAAATCGTGAAATGAATCTTGGGTCTCGATCAGAAACTATGGATACTGGCATACCATGCAGTCTTACAATCTTGTTTATGTACATACGAGCAAGACGTTCAAGTGTATAAGTTTCTCGTATCGGTAAGAAATGAGCAGACTTGGTCGATCTATCAATAATGACCCAAATCGCATCAATACCTTGAGAAACCCTAGGAAGACCGGTAACGAAATCCATGGTAATGTGCTCCCACTTTCATTTTGGAATTTTAAGTGGTTACAATGGACCATTTGGTACTTGATGCTCCGCTTTGACTCGTTGACAAGCTAGACACCTTGAGATAAACAGCGATATCTCTCTCTTCATATTGCTCCACCAAAATGTATGACGAAGATCATGATATATTTTGGTACTTCCAGGATGGATTGCAAACGGTGTGTTGTGCGCCTCCATCATAATTTCATACTTTAAATCAGGGTTGTTAGGAACACAAAGTCTGGAGTTGACTCGAAGTATTCCTTCTTCATCGATTCTTGCTTCCGGCATAGCACCTTCTTGCACTTTTTTCCTCATACGCATCAGCTCCAGGTCTGTACCTTGAGCAGCTTTAACTTTATCGATTAAAGTTGGTTCTACTCGTATATTCGTCATCATCACATGGGTCCCTGGCGTCTTTAACTCTATCCCTATCCTTTGCAAGTCACACAAAATGGGCCTTTGTGTTGACAATATCGCACTCGTACTGTCATGTACAATACGACAAAACATAAACTGTGAGTTTGAATACAAATATTATCTTCTAGAGAGTATTCATACTCAAAAGGAGTCCTCATTATATTTATTAACACACTATTACATTGAATAGTGAGGACTACTAACTAATACTATCATTCGGACCATCACTCCGTTCCCCGACTTGCCCCAGCTACATTCTCATTTTCTGAAAGGAACAGTGAAAGAAAGGGTGAGCTCAACTAGCCCAGTAAGAAATATTATGACTAAGATAATGCAGAATAAATTATCATTAGCCTTCAACAATGTTAAACTGATAAAATATAATAGACATCAAGTTTAACTGCAACGGAACAAGCAATCCATTAAAAGAGTCAAGTAGAAAATAAACTCTACTATCTTTTATGGTTTAATAGGTTTTTCAACACTGTTATCGCTGGGACTCAGCTTAATAAAATAATCCACATCATCGAATCACCCCTGCACTACGGCCAAGGATATTCGTTAGTATCACGACCACAATTATCCATGCACTACGGGCCAAGAGTATTTGTGTATTCATTAATGGTCATGATCATGTCAACAACTGTCCATCAATGCACTACGGGCCAATGAGGACTTTTACCACATCATTTGTAACATTACGGTCATGATTATACCGAATAATCCCTGGTCATAATCATACCAAGTCCATCTATGCACTACAGGCCACAGATGACTTTCAACATTTTATAAACATGAGGATGATGACAATGATATAAGAATTCAATAAAACAAGTTCAAGAATTAATTTATCCAAGAATTAACAACGTCCAAATTGTCAACATGATACTGCTTTGTGGAGTAAAATTCAAGAATGCTTAGAATAATATTTTCATAAAAAGATACTAGATGAAACGTAATTATCAAGGATATTCCACTAATTTCATGGAGTATAGAAGTTAAAACTTAACCAACTGAGTATAATAAAGAATGGAATAACAAAAAAAATCAACCGGCATGCGATAGACCGCAAAGACAGGTTATTCTAACAGAATAATAAATAATGGAACCAGGTCCGGTGTAAACGCACAGACAGGATATTCCGACAGAATAATAAATAATAGAACCAGGTCCGGCGTAAACGCACAGACAGGATATTCCTACAGAATAATAAATAATGGAACCAGGTCCGGTGTAAAACACACAGACATGATGTTTCGACAGAATAATAATAAAAACAGAACCAGGTCCGGTGTAAAACACACAGACAGGATGTTCCAACAGAATAATAGAAGAATGTCACCAAGTATAGGGTAGACCGCGTATACAGGTTATTCCAACAGAATAATAAGAAACGGAATAACAACAGTTCTCTTCATGAATAAGAAAGAATAACACCCCTTACCATTTTAAAGAAGAGCTGAAATAAGGAAGTAGTTAAGTAGCAGAATACTCTTCTTCTCTCTCTCTCTATAGTTTCTCTCTATAGTTTCTCTCTTTAGAGTTCAGTGAATTCGTAAGAAATAATGAAGGAATGAGCTGTTATTTATAGAAAAATAGAACGCATAGTAACTAATCCATGAACGGTCCAGATTGATTACTTTAATCTGACGGTCCATATTCAAAGAAAAATCTTTTAAATAAAATATAATATATTCTATTTATAGAATAACTTTAATAAAATATTCTGTTTTATAGAAAAAGATGTTTCTGTTTTATTACGTTAATAATACGAATAAAACAAAACGTCATTATCGCTAAATAATTCATATTATTGACTGACAATAATTGAATCAAACTGAGTGACTTCTCACATAAGCATTAATAATCAATACCGTGTGCTACTATGCAACCACACGTATTACTGTACTTTTACTACCGAGCAGTTCAACAGTATTAATGGTAAAACTTTCGCCGTTATTTTTAATAAAATATTTTTGTCGTTTTCTCAATCCGACAATAATTCTATTGTGGGGTCCACCAATGATTGTGCCGTTGTACGAATATTCCATGTTAAAACGAATATTCCCCGACCAATCGAATATTATATAACAACTTGCGTACTTTACAAAATTTATAAATATTATCCACAACTATAACATTATATCAAATTAACTCCATAATATTCAAAAATGATATTTATAAAAAAATCATCTTTATTTATAAAAGTTGGGGTTTTACACATACCACTTTAATTATTAAATTAAAACAACACTATAACAATTCATGTAATCTTTAACAACTCTCTAACTATTAAATTAAATTAAATTAGAACATTATCTAATAAATTTAATTCACAAATATCTACTAACAACAACCACATCAATAAAATATTTATTTAATTTAATAAATATTTTAAATTACAAATAAAATCTTTGATTGTTACAATTATTGTTATACCAATTTCTTAACTCTATTATTATTGATCATGTATCTAAACATTTGTATTCATGCAAGTTCTCGAACCCTATTCGTTCATTGTTTACCAGCGTAGAATTACTGTATGATCAAGATATACCCTATTTATAGATAGCTAAGTTTGGTTATGCAAGTGTCCTCACTTGGATAATGGTTGTATTTAATCACATGTTGATACATACATATTGGTTTCCGGTATGTATACGTTAACTAAAAGTCATCTAAGCTATTTGACTCGGCTAGATATAGATTTAAAAATATCGTTGAACATGATAGAACTTTGTTATTATCCAACCGAATTGTTTTGGTTCGGATTTCAGACTAAGTATGAACATCCCGAATCTGGGAAACTTTTGTGCACCAAAGGCGGATATTATGAACGAAAATATCCTTCTAACATGTAGTATTGATCAATACCGGGCATAACGGGTTAATCACCCCCCGTGCCCGTAAGTTATGACGGTTTGCGGATGAAGTTCTGTAAAACCTTTTCAAAAATTGAAAACAAAGTTCATAGTTTGTCGACTGCTCTCCATTTATAGTCAGTACGTAGTTTCAAAATTTTGAAATAGAATTGATATGTTGTTTAGTATTGTTACAGCTTACTTCACAACTGTTGATTCGTTGTAGAAGTGTCACTCACAGAAAATATTTACTTCTTTCAGCTAACGTTTATTGTTTGCTATTACTTCCTGGGCACTCAAATGCTCATTCTTGCTTTAAATTTAAATATTTTTAGCTAAGCGTGAACGACCTGAAGGTTCTAACAAGGATAAATGAAAGGGAAAGCTGGCAGAATAAGTTATTTGGTATCTTATGTAATAGTTAGACTTTATTAAGATGAAAATATTTATTAGTTATCATGTAATGAAATGTTTTTATAGGTTGTGAACCTGGGATTAGGCAACTCTGACATTGTATATTAAGTTTGTTATATTATTAGTATATTTCGCTCATAGAAATGATATCGTGAAGCACCGAGTTCGGGTTTCAAGTACCTGAATTTGGGGTCGTCACATAAGTTATTAACGCATAGGCACATAAAATATTTTATTGTTTATCTTTAATGAATTCCTTAATTCATTCCTTAAAACTCAATAAGAGTTTATCACCACTATATTTTCAATCTCCTAAAAGGCTACTTCCTAAGGTTCCCCGCCTAAGGTTCATAACCTAAAGCTTTGATACCAACGTGTGACACCCCCAAATCCGGGTACTTCATTCCCACACGATTTGGTGCTCACTATCCAAAACAAACACATTTAACTACCCATAATCAAGGATAAAAACATAAGCTAAATAACTTAAACAATAGTTCTTCCCATTAAAGGGTTATATCAACTTAAAACAAAACCAATATAATCTAACCTTAAATTATTACATAAATTTGTGGAATACGTCATATAAACAAATAAGTCTCATAACATAAATTCTGTCAAATAAGAACAAACAAGTCTTCATCATTTGGTTGCTTTGCCTTTGCCTTTACTAGTGCATGACTCATCTGATCTTTCAACCTTAGCTACAATGTTTTATATGCAAAAGTGAGCAAACAATTGCTCACAAATATAATGATGACAATAACAATATCATAAGAGTAAGCAATGAATACTGAATAATAAAGAGCTCGATCTTCGAATCAAGATTAGCAAACAAAATCGAGATATATATTTGAGGGTCTCAAGACCATGAACTATGTCTCAGGTTACTAAGTATTTCTACTTTAACCTTTAACAGTCGTTAGACTATACGGACATTTCTTCGCGTACTTAGGGGGATCAACTCTTTGTACCATATATTGTGCACAAACATCTTAACGCTAACGCGTAATAATCCCCTATAATAGGGTTATTCATCTCAGTTTAACTTAGGAATCCACACTAAAGAAAGTTTAGTTTGGTTTAGCTTTAACAATGGTTCTAGAATTTTAGAATGTAACAACCGAGAAAATTGGATTATAATATAAATTAATTTTATTTGAATATATATTGAATAAAATTATATTATATGTTATTTATAACGAGTAAGCGAGATGAAGGTTGTTCTATAACCTAGAAGAGATGTATGATCGTAGTATTCTGGCTAAGTGCTAGAAATAAAGTGTGAATTTCCAAGACGAGAATAAAAGATTTCCGAGAAATTCTCCGAAAAATCCTATTCATCTATTTCTGCTCAGGAATTATCTTTGAATTTCCGGAAAATACATAATTATAGAATTTTAAGAAAAAATGGATTATCTAATAATAATTCAATTATGGCAAACGCAGTTTTTCGCCTGTGTACTCAACTCGAGAATATTAGGGAAAGTGAAGATTTGAATAATTAATAGTTTGTATAATAAGAAAGTTATTATATGGGGAAAGAATATGAGTATAATACAAGGTATTGTACAAATATATACGAAAGATAATACAACGTAAAAGATGAATGTTATACGAACTATTATACGAGAAGAATACAAGAATTATACGTTAAAAGCACAAACCATTAGTAATGGACTAGTAAAGCTTGAATGTGAATTTTGGCAAGCCCAAATGAAAGATAGTTGAAGCCCAATGTCAAACTTAATTAAGGCCCAAAGATAATTTAATTTAAGCCCAAAGTTAGGCCCTAATTGAATTAAATCTAAGCCCAAACTAAGAACCGAATTCATAGATCGAACCGTTGGGTCACCGGATGGGTAAAACCCATGGGGCAACCCAAGTGGGCCCCCCATAGTGAGTCATGGCCAGCCAAAAGGAGGTGGGAAAGCTTCCTTTGGAAGCTTGGTTTGTGGAGGTGGGAATAGTAAGGAGGTGGGACCAAATGACCATTTTGCCCCCACTTTGCAATTTTATAAATAAGAGAGAAATGGTTTCATTTGTTGGTTGTTTGATTTCACAAACATTTAGAGCAATATATTGAGAGATAAAAGAGAGCATTTACAAGTTATCAAAGAAGAGAAAGAGTTAGCTAAAACTCAAGAACGCCAAGAACGCAAAAGTTAAAAACGTTTAAACCACTTATCTTCCTTCTTTTTCTAGTTTGAGTTAGTAGAGAAGTGGAATTGGTGGTGTATATATCATAAGGAGTAATAAGGATGGCTATTAGTGGATTAAACATTAATAACCATGTTACAAGTAGAATCATAACCAAATAAGTAAGAAATAATGAAGAAAACATGAAAACTTAACACATGTTGATGGACAAGTTTAAAACCATCGTGTATAGGATTAGATGTTATATGCTTGGTTAGGATGATAGATGTTCGAATAATGAAATGAATCCATTTTGAACGGAGTAAAAATCTTGTCTAATGAAGTTATGGCGAAATTTCTAAGGAAAGGTGATAAACGTTGAAATCATATTTAACTAGGATTTCGAAATGGAAGTAACATGTTAATAACGAACCTAGAAAGCTAGGGTTTCGTGAACATATTGAAGACCATGAAATTTATGAGTCATAGACTCAAGAACTACCGAATTCATACATCATATGAATGAATTACGGGTGAACGAGCGATGAACGCTCAAGAACGTTAAACGAACGAATAATAAAAATTTAATCAAGTGGAAGCCTCGTTAACGGATTCAAAAAATTGTTCTATCCGGATGAATTCGTAGTATGAAGAATAAGAAAGAAATGGACTTCTGAACGAACCAATTCCGAGCTATAACGAGGAAGTTACGAGCTCGGGAAATGAATGGCTTAAGAAATTGAAAAAAAATTCAAAGGATTAAGGGAGGCGCCGCAACGCCGCCCAGTGAAGGATTTGGGGCGCTGCAGCGCCAATACCGGATCCCAGCCACTGAAAATATGCGCTGCAGCGCAACAATTAACAAAGGACACAGCGCCGCAGTGCTAGTCCTAGACCAAAGGCAGAGAAGAATAGTTATGAACATAAAAGAAAGGTAAGTTGATTGAAAGTAAATTATGACCTTAATTAAACTTAAAATAACATCTTAAATGATGATTAAAACCTTAAGTTCAACAATTAAAAGTTAACAAAAGGTTACGAAAACGTAAACACAAAGTGAGTTTAGTAATCCAGTAAACCGTATTCACGTCAAATGAATGCTTGAGATTGCTTGGAATATAATTACTTAAACATTAAACAAATAAGGTTATTTATAACAATAAAATGTTATAAAGTTGTAATGAACGCCAACTAACCTAACAAATGTTAGTAAGTTAACCAAACGGATAGTTATACCGAGAAGAATGAGAAGATAGGTCAATGACAATACTTACTGATTGTATGTGACCTAACATGGTATACTATGTGATTATTTCATGTAGAATCTTTAAAGACTCAAACGGAAAGTAAATTAACACTAGACGACGCTGAAGGCAAATTTTCTAAACTCTTGTCTATACTTATTTTGGACAAGCTTTATGATTCATATATTATATGCATGAATTGATGTAACAAAGAAGTCAGAGCCATTTACTTCGGCTAGACCAAACTTAGAGTATTTTGTGGATTTTTTTATAATCTATCAAAATATTATTAATACTGTTATCTTGTGCCAACTGTTTTGGTATGGATTCAAAGAAAGACTGAGTATGAATAAACAAATATTTTGTCGTAAATCGATTGGCACGTGAGTTTGCCTAAACTTAAACGTAGATACGTTTAATGTAGTAGTGTTGTACAACATAGAGTACTATAGGCTGATCATCTAGACGTGCTCATAAGAAATGTCAGACTTACGGACTTAGTGTCAGGTTGTCCTTTTCAAAGAATGAATGAAATGCTCATGGTCTTTGACAAAACACAAGGTTTAACTGATGAGCTTTCTCGTTAAACATTTCAAAGAAAAGAGAAGTAATATTTTGATTTATTCATAGTACTTCATAACTATTGATTCAGTTATAGAAGATATACTCATATGATTCATGCATGTTGTGCTACAATAATTGTTATACTTGCTGAGCTAGTTATGCTCACCCTTACTTGAACCATATGATTGCAGCTAAAAATGAACGGATCGAAGGATCCGGTAAGGATAAATAGAAGACCAAGGCGGACAAGTAGTTATCCTTGTAATAGAATAGTATTACTTTTGTATTAATTTGATACTATGACAAAGAACATATGTAATGGTTACAAAGAACCTGGGAAGGGACTTATTATTATGTAATAAAAAGATAGACATATTCATTGTAACGACCCCAAAATTCATACAATTTAATTCTCGACTTCGGTCGTTAATAATACATTCAACCTCTAATTTTACATCATTAAACGATAATACAACTATTGAAATTTGCGGAATAATTAAAATTTTCTATTACAAACTATCCTCGTTCCCAAAACCTTCAACCTTTATATCTAAATATCTCAGAATCATTTTAATACTACAATAGTTTGCATTCGCAAAACAATATTACAATTCAACATTAATACATTATTCGAAACCTTAAACATGGTTCAAATAATAACACAACCAAAGTATATAAATCTTCAAGTATCACATCTGATTCATGTCTTTCAAGTAACGCATAACTTTGCCTTGAATCTTGAACCTGCAAAAGTGGTTATTTACAAGGTTGAGCTCGACAGCCCAGCAAATTTAACAGTCTATCATGTTTCACATAGCACACAATTCATGCATTCTACATTTCTAATTTATCGAGTTACATTATACAACATGCATGTGCTATCACATATCACATATAAATTGAGTTCCATAACCCAATTAACTTGGTCATATTTTGACCTTAACAATTCATAAAGCATGGTATGTAACTCACCACATAATCACATTTAGTCCACAAACATAATAGAACTGAAAAACTTGCCTTGGATGTTGTTTAATGTTTATAACTTATCTGCGCTGTGATGATCCTACACAAATTGAGGATACATACATGTACATATTAGTTTCACATACAAAATTCACGTACTCAATGTAAACTAATTTTATTTAACTATAATATTTTGTTCTTGTCTTAAAACCATTCTATATTTCTTTAGAAACTTTTGTTCGTTATAACATTTTTACGCCCAAAAGATTCTCTCATGGATTTAGTATGTAAATACTTTACGTATCAAAACATAAACCATTTATATCCCCTTCGTTTTATATTACTAGGTTCAATATAATTTCAAAAGGCAGCAGCCCCTCACCTTTGACACCCATTTCGCGGTTTAATAGCTTGCAATTTACTTATCTAATCGTAAGGCATTTTTTTTAGTATGTTTTTCATGGCATACAAGACTATTTTTAAGAAATACTAACCTCTCATTTCGGGTTTGTTAAGTAGTCTAAAAAGCGTGCCAAAAATTGACGTTCATAGCAGTCTTCAAATTTTTTTCCCAGCTTTACCCTCTTTCGCTAAAACAGTCATAACTAATTCTTTTCAAAACATTTTTGAGCGATTCTTGAGCCCACGCGAAGCTAACTTCCGACGTTACAACTTTCATTCTTTGACCATTTCCAAATTCAAAACACAGAATTCCGAAAAATTCATTCAAGGTGACTGCCCCGAGTTGGTTAGACAGTTTTGACGCGACTACTTTGAATGGTCATAACTCTTTGCTCCGAAGTCGGAATTAGTCCGTTCCGGAGTCTATGGAAAGCTAATTCAGTGTACTATAACATACCAAAAGCCCAGAAGTTTGTGGAAAAATTAACTGATTGAAACAGTGTCCCGAATAGCACATCCCGCTGCTGACTTTTAGTTTGACAAATTCAACACATTTCTTTCTAATCACCGTAACTCCCTCATCCGAGGTCGGAATGAGGTCATTCCAAAGCCTATGGCTTCCTAACTCAGTGCACTACAACTACCCAGAAACTCAAATTTTTCAGGCAACATAGCTATTTCATAATTTGACACTATAGTCACTGTTCATTCAATTTTCATTTCTAGACATGGTTTACTAAAATCTTCACCACGGATTCATTTTAACTCCGTTTTGGTTCATTCAAGTTAGGAAATCTTCAGAACTTAGAGGGATATAACATACAATCATCAAATTATGCTTTTAGACATAAATTAAAAGCACAAAGGGTCCTCAAGCTCAGTCCCAAAAACTGCCCAACAAGGTTCTTTGTAAATCTTTTATTTTGTGAGTTTTGGTTACACTTGGATGATGTTAAGGTTTCATATCTCTAATTACAATCATTATAACTCATTTACATAATCAATTATAAGCCAAAATAAACATAGTAAACTAACTAGTTTTTTAACAAAACTAACTAAACTTCCAAAATACAAACTTTAACTAGCAAACTAAATACAATATTTAAAATAATAACATTACCAAAAATTAAATAAGAAACATACCCGAAAATACGAATTCCACAAACTGAATACGTACTCGACCAAAATTTAACTAAGAGAAAATCTTTATAAAAAGTCCTCCCACAACAAAGCCTTTCTCAAAATTGGAGGCCTTATTGTTGGTGAATGAAACAAAGGATCAAGCCCTTCTATTTATAGGTTTAGCAAAGGGTAAAGTTCTCAATTTAGTTGATGTGGGACTTGGTTTATACTAATTCTAATTTGTTTATACTAATTTTTCCTATTTTCAACATACTGAGTGTATTCATTCATCAAGAATTCGTTTTTTAACCAATTTGATCCGTTCAAGTTGCGTTGTTTTCGTTTTATAGAGGAGAACAACAATCATCTTTCAATTTAAAGTTTTTATCATGAATTCATCATCAACTTTAGTCCCAAAGTACACCAAACCACACATTACAATCAAAACCCAAATTCCTCTTCTTTAGTACAAATACATGAATTTGATTTCTGAAAATTTGTTTCTAGATGACCACTATCAAATTATAAATATCTAATAACATATATAACATCGTAACCCACAAATTCATTAACTAAAACTCCAATTTTAAAAGAAACTTAAGAACACATAAACTAGAAATATAAACTAGATTATATACCTTTAATTATTTAAGAAATAAAATTAACCTTATTAGTAAAATTATAATTTCTATTCAACAATTATAATCATAACATTATTTAACAAATTCTCACTCCTCTAATTTAATTATTTAATTAAATTAGAATATTACAATTATACTCGCGTAATAAAATACGTATAAATCTCATCTATTTTATCACACTTAAATAAACTATCTCATACCAATTTTCATCAAATATTTATTAATATCATAAATATTCATCTAGTTCCATAAAGTTTCCAACTAAAATATTTAATGTACTTAATAAATATTTTACTCGCATTATACTAATATTTATATTTTCATGCAATATATTACCTTCTCACTTTATTAAATCAATTATACTTGTATTAATTCACTATTTTAATTAAGTGAATTATTCACACTATTTATGAAACTTAACTCATAATAATTTCCATTGCCCACAAGGCATAATAATTAAAATTATATTATCTCATAACATAATTTCAACTTAATTAAATTAACTAATATTATTTAATTTCTTTAATAGTTTAATTACCTATTAAATCTCACATTCTCCAACATATGAATATATAATTCTCTTCACACCAAATCATATAATTTAAAATATATACACCTCATAATAAGAATTTTAATTATTAAATTCTTATTTTAATAACTTATAAAAATTCGGGTTGTCACATCCTTCCCTCCTTATAAGGATTCCGTCCTCGGAATCAAAGAAACCTCCCTTACTCGGTTTTCACCCAAAAAATTTTTTTCCAAAATCTACTCAGAATATTACATTCACCATTTCTTCTAAGAATTTCGTCCTCGAAATTTTATCTATTAATCTTTATTCATTCAATCTATCAAAATAGATTTTACGTTAATAATTTATTCAATCATTGGGTTCTATAATCACTTTCTTTCCACAAAGATCTTTCTACAATTATTAACTTTTCTATTAAAAGTTTTACATTATTCTTTGATAACTCATCTCCTTCTCATATCAACACTTCTTTTCTCACTTATTCAATATATTCATCATTCAGTGTCGCATTCTACGACTTACTTCTTTCTAAGGAATATCATCCTTACCACATTCGCCTTTTAGAATAGCAAGAATCTTCCATAATTGCTCAATAATTAGGAAGTAGTATGAATAACTCAGGAATTTAAAAGATTCAAATCATGTTGAGGGGTCACAAGACCGTGAACTCTATTCTCGGTTTACTAGTGCTTTAACTCAATCTTTCACACTGCAAACCAGAGTGTTTATCAATCACAAAGACTGAAAACACCGTCCTTACGTACACTAGGTGGCCAGCCTATTGTACCACTACGTTGGGCCGCAACGTAGTGTTTTGTAACGACTATATGCGTTACGCTCGGAACCATTGTCCCCGAAAATATGTCCCCTTATAGAGTTGTTCACCTCAGCTTTTCAACATCTGAATCCGCACCAAAATAATTTGGTTTGGCATAACTTTTCAATAAACACTTGAATTTCATGAACATCTTTCAATATTCGTCTAGCTGAATCAAATAGCATAGACCTCTACAACAATTCGAACATCAACCGAAATATACATATACATACATACATATGAATTCTCATATCTCAAAGAAATCTCAAAAATCTTTTTATGACGTCATGATACCGCACTGTATTTACAGTCCGTTGAGGATTCCGTCATTTGGTGATTTTATCATACTACATCATACCATAGTGGGCTGACGATCCTTAGATCACATCCAACACTAGATAATACTGCATTGATGACTCCATCGTTTTTATCATCCTTGCACCAGGTTACATGATGCATTAATGATATAAAATACATTTTGATATATTGTAAATAATTTTTGTCTAGCCGAAGCAATTAGCATAGACATACGAATAACAGTATTGTTGTTAAAACTCACTGGTTCTATCATTTGATCCAATATTTTTCAAGAAAATAGAAGTGTAAACATCAGCACGAAGTCAATAAATTTCGAAAGTCTAGCATAGCTAGTAGATTTAGATTACCTATGCTTCCACCATCAACTTCACTTTCTATAATGATCCATTGCTTAATAGGTCTATCTATTCCTATCATCCTCAATACTCCATTTACACTTATCTATACTCAGTTCGTCAAACTTACCACACGTTATGAGTTCAGGAACTTTCCACAATCATATGAGTTTAAGAACTTATCCTAGTCAGACCATAGGCGTCCATTCGCTGAGGGGTTCAAAATCATACCATATAATTATGAGTCACGAACCTACCATAAGTATGAGTTTTAAGAACTCGCACTTAACCTTATAATATTCACTAACTATACTCTACCTATCTGTTATACACATGAGAAAAGAATCACCTTCTCAACAAGCATATAACAAATAGCGCGACACAAACATTCCAATGATTATTAATGTGATAAACTGAGTGCAAGCACAAAACCCTCGCCCATACAAAGGTTTGTACAACTCAGCCATCACATGAGACCTCAATTGAAATCCCACCTAACTCTATCTTGCTTATAACTTGCCCTTTGCTCGATACGAATTCCTCGTATCACATCATCTATAACTTCTCGTGAGTTATCTCGTACTATTTCATAGTACTCCATCTTCATAGCATTAAGCTATAATTATTCAAATATTATAGACCATCTTTCTTTTATAACTTAAACAGACCACGTCGTGATCTTATTCTATAATCATCTGCCTTAAAATTCTTTTCTTAACTCGTGATCGTTTTGTTTTACGATCCTCTTTCTTTCTCTTTTTCATCATTTACTACATTACTCGTTATTCTGGCTTTTGGAGTTAGGAAACTCCCATTTCTTATCTTTATATCTCTTAGATTCTTCTTTGAATCTTCTTGTTTATATAAAGAAAAAAAAATTCATTTAAGAATTTCTAACACCATTTACATCGCTCAAAATTTTATTCGAGTTCTACACTTTTATCATACGTATCCATTTCTACACTTGGTACACATCGAGTCTCTAACAGTTTCAATATGGTACGCTGAGTGGTTTCCCACAAACAACCAACAAACTAGGTTCCGAGTTACTAGTTCGTATATACCTCCGCTCTATGAAGGAATCGTTTAGCCCAGATACCATACACCAAGTACTAAAGAGTACAATTGTACCATACTTAACTATAACTCTCTATTCTTAACTTCCTTACCATTCTCTTCTTATAGACATTGTCTATTTGTTATCACCTTACATCCTTATTATTGGAGTTGGGCAACCTCACATTCATATTCTTTATAACTCTGCGAGATTCTTCTTTGAATCATTTCACGCAAGTTTTATCCCTTCTTTATACGTTTCTTACATTACCTCGTATTGTTCAAACTCTATTTGAGCTTATTCTTTCATTATCTTCACCTTCCTTCCCTAAGGTTATAGCCTAAGGTACTCCTACCTAAGGTTTATAACCTACAGCTTTGATACCAACTGTAACGACCCCAAAATTCATACAATTTAATTCTCGACTTCGGTCGTTAATAATACATTCAACCTCTAATTTTACATCATTAAACGATAATACAACCATTGAAATTTGCGAAATAATTAAAATTTTCTATTACAAACTATCCTCGTTCCCAAAACCTTCAACCTTTATATCTAAATATCTCAGAATCATTTTAATACTACAATAGTTTGCATTCGCAAAACAATATTACAATTCAACATTAATACATTATTCGAAACCTTAAACATGGTTCAAATAATAACACAACCAAAGTATATAAATCTTCAAGTATCACATCTGATTCATGTCTTTCAAGTAACGCATAACTTTGCCTTGAATCTTGAACCTGCAAAAGTGGTTATTTACAAGGTTGAGCTCGACAGCCCAGCAAATTTAACAGTCTATCATGTTTCACATAGCACACAATTCATGCATTCTACATTTCTAATTTATCGAGTTACATTATACAACATGCATGTGCTATCACATATCACATATAAATTGAGTTCCATAACCCAATTAACTTGGTCATATTTTGACCTTAACAATTCATAAAGCATGGTATGTAACTCACCACGTAATCACATTTAGTCCACAAACATAATAGAACTGAAAAACTTGCCTTGGATGTTGTTTAATGTTTATAACTTATCTGCGCTGTGATGATCCTACACAAATTGAGGATACATACATGTACATATTAGTTTCACATACAAAATTCACGTACTCAATGTAAACTAATTTTATTTAACTATAATATTTTGTTCTTGTCTTAAAATCATTCTATGTTTCTTTAGAAACTTTTGTTCGTTATAACCTTTTTACGCCCAAAAGATTCTCTCATGGATTTAATATGTAAATACTTTACGTATCAAAACATAAACCATTTATATCCCCTTCGTTTTATATTACTAGGTTCAATATAATTTCAAAAGGCAGCAGCCCCTCACCTTTGACACCCATTTCGCGGTTTAATAGCTTGCAATTTACTTATCTAATCGTAAGGCATTTTTTTTAGTATGTTTTTCATGGCATACAAGACTATTTTTAAGAAATACTAACCTCTCATTTCGGGTTTGTTAAGTAGTCTAAAAAGCGTGCCAAAAATTGACGTTCATAGCAGTCTTCAATTTTTTTTCCCAGCTTTACCCTCTTTCGCTAAAACAGTCATAACTAATTCGTTTCAAAACATTTTTGAGCGATTCTTGAGCCCACGCGAAACTAACTTCCGACGTTACAACTTTCATTCTTTGACCATTTCCAAATTCAAAACACAGAATTCCGAAAAATTCGTTCAAGGTGACTGCCCCGAGTTGGTTAGACAGTTTTGACGCGACTACTTTGAATGGTCATAACTCTTTGCTCCGAAGTCGGAATTAGTCCGTTCCGGAGTCTATGGAAAGCTAATTCAGTGTACTATAACATACCAAAAGCCCAGAAGTTTGTGGAAACATTAACTGATTGAAACAGTGTCCCAAATAGCACATTCCGCTGCTGACTTTTAGTTTGACAAATTCGACACATTTCTTTCTAATCACCGTAACTCCCTCATCCGAGGTCGGAATGAGGTCATTCCAAAGCCTATGGCTTCCTAACTCAGTGCACTACAACTACCCAGAAACTCAGAATTTTTCAGGCAACATAGCTATTTCATAATTTGACACTATAGTCACTGTTCATTCAATTTTCATTTTTAGACATGGTTTACTAAAATCTTCACCACGGATTCATTTTAACTCCGTTTTGGTTCATTCAAGTTAGGAAATCTTCAGAACTTAGAGGGATATAACATACAATCATCAAATTATGCTTTTAGACATAAATTAAAAGCACAAAGGGTCCTCAAGCTCAGTCCCAAAAACTGCCCAACAAGGTTCTTTGTAAATCTTTTATTTTGTGAGTTTTGGTTACACTTGGATGATGTTAAGGTTTCATATCTCTAATTACAATCATTATAACTCATTTACATAATCAATTATAAAGCCAAAATAAACATAGTAAACTAACTAGTTTTCTAACAAAACTAACTAAACTTCCAAAATACAAACTTTAACTAGCAAACTAAATACAATATTTAAAATAATAACATTACCAAAAATTAAATAAGAAACATACCCGAAAATACGAATTCCACAAACTGAATACGTACTCGACCAAAATTTAACTAAGAGAAGATCTTTATAAAAAGTCCTCCCACAACAAAGCCTTTCTCAAAATTGGAGGTCTTATTGTTGGTGAATGAAACAAAGGATCAAGCCCTTCTATTTATAGGTTTAGCAAAAGGTAAAGTTCTCAATTTAGTTGATGTGGGACTTGGTTTATACTAATTCTAATTTGTTTATACTAATTTTTCCTATTTTCAACATACTGAGTGTATTCATTCATCAAGAATTCGTTTCTTAACCAATTCGATCCGTTCAAGTTGCGTTGTTTTCGTTTTATAGAGGAGAACAACAATCATCTTTCAATTTAAAGTTTTTATCATGAATTCATCATCAACTTTAGTCCCAAAGTACACCAAAACACACATTACAATCAAAACCCAAATTCCTCTTCTTTAGTACAAATACATGAATTTGATTTCTGAAAATTTGTTTCTAGATGACCACTATCAAATTATAAATATCTAATAACATATATAACATCGTAACCCACAAATTCATTAACTAAAACTCCAATTTTAAAAGAAACTTAAGAACACATAAACTAAAAATATAAACTAGATTATATACCTTTAATTCCTTAAGAAATAAAATTAACCTTATTAGTAAAATTATAATTTCTATTCAACAATTATAATCATAACATTATTTAACAAATTCTCACTCCTCTAATTTAATTATTTAATTAAATTAGAATATTACAATTATACTCGCGTAATAAAATACGTATAAATCTCATCTATTTTATCACACTTAAATAAACTATCACATACCAATTTTCATCAAATATTTATTAATATCATAAATATTCATCTAGTTCCATAAAGTTTTCAACTAAAATATTTAATGTACTTAATAAATATTTTACTCGCATTATACTAATATTTATATTTTCATGCAATATATTACCTTCTCACTTTATTAAATCAATTATACTTGTATTAATTCACTATTTTAATTAAGTGAATTATTCACACTATTTATGAAACTTAACTCATAATAATTTCCATTTCCCACAAGGCATAATAATTAAAATTATATTATCTCATAACATAATTTCAACTTAATTAAATTAACTAATATTATTTAATTTCTTTAATAGTTTAATTACCTATTAAATCTCACATTCTCCAACATATAAATATATAATTCTCTTCACACCAAATCATATAATTTAAAATATATACACCTCATAATAAGAATTTTAATTATTAAATTCTTATTTTAATAACTTATAAAAATTCGGGTTGTCACATTCATTCTATTGATGTATTTCAATTGAATGTATGTGTGAATAGTAGCACCATGTAGCACCATCTATCAGGTTGGAAGATACCCGGATTTGGGGGCGTCACAGGTTGGTATCAAAGACGTAGGTTATAAAACTTAAGGGGGGAAAGAATCTTAGGCCATAACCTTAAGAAGAGTTGATGAAGCTAGTAGTAATTAAACTCACGTTGAGTTTTTAAGTGGTGAATTAAGGAAATTCATTACAAGAAGAATTAAAAGATGAAGTTAACCCTAAAATGCATTGAATGTGATATGTGTTTATAATATTCTGATGTTGTGTACTAATCAAGATATTATGTTTTATTGTAGATGTCATGAGATTTTGTGATGTATAGAGATATACATGTGGTTAGTGAGGAGTCAGTGAACCAGATAGAGATTTTACCGACACCCGTAGCCGAGGTGCCAATAATGGTGGTGGATGAATCAAAGGATTTCGAGAATGTAGGGTTTACATCCTTGTTCGACGGAATGTCCGAGGAGGAGGTGGAGGTAGTATCGTTTAATACGATAATACCTACAGAGGAGATGACACCAGGGGAGTCAATGAAGGCGTTGTTCATGATTGTTTTGGACAGGAATATCCAGTTAGGTAAGGCGATGAAGGAGCTGAAAGAAGAGGTTCATGACATCTTGGAGGACCAGAGGGACATGGAGACGTTTTGGGAGGTTGAACATGACGAGAAAGTTTTGGCTAAGGACAAGGTTCGAGAGCTAAAACATAAGGCCTTCGAGCTTAAGGAGGAGTTAAAGGCCAAGAGGCAGAAGATTAGGAAGATGTCATATATTCATAGGAGTTCACATGAGGATTATCAACGACAAGTTGTTGAGTATCCTATGGAGGCATGGCAGACTCGACATACGATCAGTCGGGATGTGGTAGCCAGTCTTGTCGATGCAAATTTTGCAAATGCCATTAGACAGATGTAATCTAGTTAATAACTAGAATAGGTATAAATATGTAAATATTGTGCATCTATGTAGTGACATAAAACCTTCTTTTGTATAATCAAATGGTAGTCTTTTGTAAATCCAAATTTTTGGAAAATAATTGTGGGAAAGTAATGTAATTAACTAAGGCTATATAATAGTGAATGATGTAGTATTATACTACAAAGAAGAAAGCATAAAAATATAAGCACTTTATTGAACATGTTGTGCAATGAGTTTGAGTTATTGTTAAATATGAATAATGAATAATTAATAAGAAGAAAGTAATAACGAACTATTATTCATTTTAACAGAAATATGCCCCCAAGAAGAAGACAATGAATTCAGGAAGCAAATGTGAATTAACCAGAAGGGGGACCGATTAACCCGATACAGGAGTTTGTTAACTTATTAACAGCTGCCTTTAATAGAAATAGTGTGAATATATCTGTTAATCCTGCGGTAGTACGTGCTACTACGTTTAAGAATTTCAAAGGAACTACGGACTCTATAGAAGCCCAAACTTGGGTGAAAGAGATTGAGAAGGCATTTGTTATTGCAAACGTTGAAGAGGGGCAGAAGACTTCTTTTGCCACCTATATGATGAAGAGAGAGGCCAACTTCTGATGGGAAGTGAACTAGGCTAGGGATGGAGTGGAGGTAGTAACGTGGACACGGTTTAAGGAGATATTCTTTGAGAACTATTTCCCAACGAGTATGCAAGGTAGGATGGAGATGAAGTTCTTGGAACTGAAACAAGCGGATATGACTGTTCCTCAATATGCTGCCAAGTTCAATGAATTGGCAAGATTTGGTCCACGTCAGGTGGATACGGAGGTAAGAAAGGCGCGGAGATTCGAGAAGGGCTTGAAACCCTGGCTCTATAGCCGGATATCAGTGTTTCAAAGTAATTCCTTTGGAACCATTCTGGAGAAGACAATAATTACAGAGGGTGGTAGTGAGGCTTTAAGCCAATACCACAGAGAGAAGAAGAATAAGGGTAAAGTAGATGGGGGAGTGAAAACTGAAGGAGCCAGCGGGAGTGGCAACGGACAGAAAAGGAAGGTTTTTAACTCTTAGAATACCGGAGTAAAACAAGGAGATCCTAAGAAAAGGATGGAGGCATGTAAGAATTGTGGGAAGACTCATTTAGGAGTCTGTCTCAAGGGTAAAGCTGTATGCTACAATTGTAGACAAGAAGGGCACATTTCGCCTAACTATCCAAGTCCGAAGAAGAACCATGGATGCTTCGTATGTGGATCAACTGACCACATGGCGAAAAACTGCCCGAAAAAGGGGATGGATGGTAATGAGGGCGCTAATAGTGGTAAGTTAGCTATTAGTGGCCCAGCTCAGTCGAGTAGGCCGATGGCCCGCACCTTTAATATGACGATCCAGGATGCAGTTGCATCGGGAGATGTAGTTGCAGGTATTATCACAATCAACGATATAAATGCTTATGTGTTGTTTGATTCAGGTGCTACCTGTTCTTTTATAGCATGTGAATTTGCTAGACGGTTAGATTACTCCTTAAAAGATTGCCAATACCTTTGAATATTAAGGTAGCAAATGAATAAATAATTCTTGTTGAACATATTCATAGGCATTGTTGTGTAGAAATAAGAGGTTATAAATTGTCGGTAGATTTAATACCGATAAAGTTGGGAGAATTCGATATAATTCTCGGAATGGATTGGTTGTTTAACCATGGTGCAATTGTAGATTGTCAAAAGAAATGTGTAAATCTTCGAACTTTGAAGCAGCCTAAGGTAGTGTTTTACGGTAGTAAGTCGTCGGGACGTTCGTGTTGTCTTACTATGACACAAACTAGGAAATTGTTAAAGAAGGGATGTGTAGGTTATTTGTGTCTTGTTATTTGTGGATGTGTTTCCAAGTGAATTATCAGGTCTTCCACCGAATAGGGAGATCGAATTCGTAAAAGATATTGTGCCAGGAGTGGCACCAATTTCAAGGGCACCGTATCGTATGGCGCCAGTGGAAATGAAGGAGTTGATGGTTCAACTACAAGAACTGTTGGATAGGAAATATATTCAATCGAGTGTTTCGCCATGGAGAGCACCGGTATTATTTGTAAAGAAGAAGGATAGATCGTTGAGACTTTGTATCGACTATCGAGAGTTGAGCAAGCTAACAATAAAGAATAAATACCCATTGCTCAGGATCGATGATCTTTTTGATTAGTTGAAAGGGGCAAAGTATTTTTCTAAAATTGATTTGTGAACGAGGTATCATCAGTTAAAAGTAAGGAAGGAGGATGTACCTAAGACGTCGTTCAGAACTCGTTACGGCCATTATGAGTTTCTGGTAATGTCGTTTGGGTTGACAAATGCACCAGCTGCATTCATGGATATGATGAACAGAGTGTTCAAACAATATTTGGACAAGTTCGTTGTAGTGTTTATCGATGATATTCTAGTATATTCTAAGACGCTAGAAGATCACGCTGAACATCTAAGATTAGTGTTGGAGACACTAAGGAAGGAGAAGTTATATGCTAAATTCACTAAGTGCGAATTTTGACTTGAAAGAGTGCAGTTTTTGGGACAAGTTATCGACAGAGACGAAATTTCAGTGGATCCAGCAAAGGTGGAATCAGTGATTAATTGGGAACAACCGAAAACACCGACAGAGATACAGAGTTTCCTAAGGTTAGCGGGATATTATCGAAGATTTATCCAGGATTTTTCTAAGATAGCTACTCTGTTGACTAATTTGACAAGAAAGATAGTGAAGTACGTGTGGATTGAGAAGTGTGAAAATAGTTTTCAAGAACTGAAGAAAAGGTTGAGTGAAGCACATGTATTATCGTTACCCAATTATAGGGAATTTTGTAGTTTATAGCGATGCTTCGCATAGACGAACGAAAAGTAGAAAGTATGTAAATGAAACCGAATGTGTAAGGTTTCATAAGAATGTAAGAAAACGTAGAAAACGTGAGTCGTGGACCCAAGAACGAACAAATTCCGAGTTCGAATGATCGAATTACGGACGAACGAACGAAAAACGTTAATAACGTAAAACGAACGAATGACGAAATTTAAGCCAATTAAATGGCATCTTAACGGATTCAGAACGAATTTCTGTCCGAGGGAAGTTAAATTACGTAATGAGATTAAGAAAATGGCTTTGGAACGACCTCGTTCCGAGTTATAACGAAGAAGTTATGAGATTTCTAAGTAAGCGTCTCAAATATGTTGGAACACTTAAAGAAAAAAACTGAGTTTTTTGAACTGGCGCTGCAGCGCCAGTTTGAACTAGAAATGGGACGGTGCAGCGCCAACTCAGAGGCTCAGCTACTGCTAATATGAGGTGCAGAGCCATTAATAACAAGGGAACCGGCGCCGCAGCGCCGGTACAGGAAAAAACCCAGAGAAGAGCTTTTAACTGATCAACTCCTGAGGAAAGTGTAAGAAAAGATAATAAACATATAGTTCACCTAATGTAACACTTAAACAAGTTATTTAAACCTTTAGTGAAGGTTGAACGGAAAGATTGAACATGATTAAAAGACAAAGAATGTAAACGCAATGTAGTTGCGATGACCGATCGGTCTTAGCATACAATGAACCGTATGGCTTCGACATTACGAAAAGATGATGAACACAGTGTTCATATAATGGATAACGAATGAAAGCGATTAAAACCTTAAGTAAAGGTTGAATGGAAGTTTAAAAGACGAGCAACGTGAACGCTGAATACGTAAACGATTATCGTGAATCGTATTCACGTCGTGCAAACGTTCTAAGTATACATTGGTTGTATGACTTAAACGTTAACGAAGATAGTAAGTAAGATATGAATTTATCAAGAAAGCCGTAACGAACGGTAATAAGATTAATGAAAGTCTGAATGTGAGTCGGATAGAGAATGTTAGAATGAACGTAAGCATTAAACACTTTAGCCAACGTAAGGGTTGAGTGTACGCGAATATTAAAAGGGCAGAACCTACACACCGTGTATAGTTCGACCGTAAGGTAATGAAGAATAATGATTAAACCTGTAAATGGTGAAGAAACTGAATTAATGACGTATAATTAAGAAGTCGAGTTAATGATTATAACTTGGATGACGTTCCGAGTCGAATGAACCGAACGTTATAAGATATGAATAAAGTAATGTAAAATGATTAACGCTATGGAAGCGTAGTATCAACATTGAATGATCGTTCTAGGCATACAAAAGACTGTATGACTTAGACGATAAGGAATAAATTCTGAGGTATGACATTTAGTTGCCAGAAAATCATAAGGAATGAGAAATCAACTTAACGAACATTATAGCTTTAATGATTTGGATAAGTTAAGTTAAGTTTAGGTTGTGGTACAATTGTAATCTTTAATGGTTGACATATGGGAGCTGGGCTAAACAATTCCTTCAGATAGCGGAGGTATATACGAAACTAGCAACCGATCTAACTTGCTGTGAAAGACAGTGTAGATGAGCCGAGAAACTAGTTTTTTGGTTGTTTGTGGAAAACCACTCAGAGTACCATATGGAATACTAGTAGAGACTCGATGTGTGCTGAGTCCTAAAAGAGTTATAAGAAGAAAATAAGAATGTAAATCATCAAATATGATGATCGTATAAGTAAGACATCCCCGTATGTCATAACGCCGTAAAGCGATAAAGAAAGTTGGTCGCGTAAACTTAGATTGCAAGAACGCGGACCCTAAGAAGTAAAGTTAAGTTTAAACCAATGCATAAGTGAAATATACATGACTAATTAGTGTATATGCTATTCCTTATGTGATATATAGGGATTGCGATGAGCAATTCAACGTGAACTGTAAGGTGTAGTTGTGTGTAAGGCAAGTTTCTTAACTTCATTCATATTTTAAATAAATGCTAGTTTCTTAAACTTTCTCAGAAGTTGAACTTGAGAAGTTTATCTATGTGCAAATGTGTGATATTTGAACAAGGTGGTAGAATGTATGAGGCCTTGTGCCACAATTTTAACACTTCACTGTTTCTATGATATGAACTGTTCTGTGGTTGAATTGTTCAATATGAAAATGTTTAGTTTATACATGAACCGTTAATGTTAAGTGTGTGCTAAAGATTCTAGCCGGACAGAATGTGTATGAAAAAGGTAGAAGAAAGAAAGTTTTTCAAAATGAATGTGACTAATGTTTTAAAATGATAAGAATCAGAATTATTCCTATTATTCAAGCTGCTTCATAACCTTTGTTCAGTTATTGAAGTTTTAAAATAATGTGTAAATTCTTGAGGTTGTTTATTCAACTGCTATGATTTACTGGGTAATTGAATGCTCACACTTACTTTAAATGAAAAATATTTTCAGCGTACGAGTAGAAGAACTTAAGAATATCTAGAAGATCAAGCTAACCGATATCTAGACGAAATGCCATTCAGTAGATGAATGAGCGTGAAGATCAAGCCAAGACTTGTAATGTAGAATAGTTTAATGAATTGTTATGTATCCTTGGTGGCGGATGAAAGTCACTCTTGTAAGATGGAAAGAATAATGTAATTATCATTATTTGTAATAAACGAGGTTATAAAGTATTAGAACATGAGATTTGAGAATGTATGTTGTTATATTTAGCTATATAATGATGTATGTTTAGAAGGAGATGTACTCGTGATGTACGAAATTCGAGTGTGAAAATAGATCGAATTTCGGGACGTTACAGGATACTTCTGAAAAGGCATGGCATGACATCCTTTGGTCAAAACGACGTAGTTTTAAGCCTTTGCAGAATGGGCGCGTCTGTTCAGGCCAGAAACGACGTAGTTTTGGGCCTTACCCAAAAGGGCACTTTTGTTCAGTAAAACGACGTAATTTTAGGGTGTCCGATCGAGCAGATAGCGCTTCCCAAAAAGACGCAGTATTGATAATAAATAACACTTTTCAAAACGACACAGTTTTGATAATAGAAGTAATAAAACAAAATTTAAATAAATTGTAAATAAAAAATTTTAACGAATTTTGCCCAAAAAATTATATACAATAACCCAAAACCAAACCTTGGCTAGGTCATCTCCCTTTCACAAAAGTGGAGTGCATCTTGGGGCCCAAACCCAATACCAACTTTATTGTATATAAACCAATTAATACTTTAGTTCTTAATCGATATGGGACTTGACCTTAATAGATTTGAGCTTCCAAATACTTAATTTAATCTACTCATGAAGTAGAACACATTGATATGTGGATTCACTTCAAATAATTAATGAAACCGATTTCAAATTTAGCTCAAATACTAACAAGATTTTATTGTATCCTAGAAGTGAATTGCTTAAAAACAGGTAGCAAGCTCAAATCGAGAGAGGACAATTGTCACTTTAAAGATAGTGTTTGCACTCTCAAAACTAAATCACTTTCCATTTTATATACTATTGTTCTAATCGAAAATCAGTCAACAGTGAACCACATTCTCATGTTCTACGAATAGATGATTGATATTAGGGAAATAACATATCCTCCGACAAAAATCAGTCAAAACATTTCATCAGACGTGTCTCTGAACTTGCAATTATTTACAAGTTATGTCATTGTGCCTAGTCAACTGAATCAGCACATTTTCTCAATACATATAGAGCACTTCTGGGGCGACCGGATATGGGGACCGGTCTTGGCGACCGGTCCAATTTTTTATTTTATTTTTTTTTTTTAAATGTCTCTCAAATAATTTATAAGATTTATTGGAACTGAAATTTTTACAGGAAAAAGTGTTTTGGATGTCATTTGGATACATGCTCTGTACAGGCATATTTTTTGCATGTATCCAAATGACATCCAAAACACTTTTTCCTGTAAAAATTTCAGTTCCAATAAATCTTATAAATTATTTGAGAGACATTTAAAAAAAAAAAAAAAAAAAAAATTGGACCGGTCGCCAAGACCGGTCCCCATATCCGGTCCCCCTAGACTTTTCAATACATATAACATGACTCCAGATAGCATATAGAAGAGAATGGTATGATCAAGATTCCAAACTAAACCAATGTAGATGAATGAGAGAGTAACACTAAATTTTTATCAACTTCAACAAAATAATACCCTTAAAGTTACTCATTTACTGAAAATTAAAAAAATACAAAAATTCATTTCCCTGGTATATACGACGTAAATATTCAACATTACGAAGCTATACTTTATTATATTCTACTTTAAAGTTGAATATTTAACCTGAGGTTTCTGTATATCAATCTTTTTGAAGCTATGCTGAGATTTGGATTGCAATATCTTAACATTACGATTTTGTGAGCTTTTTCAGTTAGCAGTTTGTTGTTCTGTATCCCAATTGGGAATGTTAGCAGTAGCTTCATTCACCATCTTTACAAGAATGACCTGCAGATAAGTAAATACGGTCCATGATTAGGTGAACCAGAATTGATAGAATATAAGAACGTGTATCGAGATTCTATGGTATATTTGAGAAATTTGACTCTATGGTAGAAGTCCTCTACTGGCATATGATACATTTGATGCAAGAAAGCTAAGATCCTAAATGATAGGTAACAAATTTAGACCGAGAATCTGTAGTACAAAATAATATTTTAAAAAAGTTTAATAATATAAAAGCAGCTAGATAGTATACAAGCTTGATCACTGAAAGAATAGTGCTACAGCTAAACACTCTACTTAGTATGTTTCTACATATAAAATGCATGACAGAAGATTAATTTTCTAGTAAAGATGAAGAGGTTTTTCAAAGCCAAGTAACATAATGGTTGCAAGAGAAAATGGTGCACATGCATGTACATTCACTACAAGCCTGCATAGACCTATGTTACACGGACTAGGGTATGAGGATCGGGTGCAGAAAGTGTCTTTAAGTGTCGGATTTATCCTTTTTTTAAATTATAGGATTAAAGGATACAGAACACAACATTTAAGGATCCAAAACGGGTAATTACATCAATGCTTTTTGACATCACTACAAGGAAATTTCACCCAAGGAAAGTAAAAGGATCCGCGTCGCACCCGTGTCGTGTTGACAGGGATATTGCACCCTAAAGTGCCAAGTTCGTGTAACATAGGCATAGACATCTATAATTATACACTATACACGCTCACATGTAGAGGTATAGAAGCTAATACTTGTGCATATATCATGCAGTATACATTTTTAGTAATCACATTGATTACTTATCTCTACTGAATGTTCATGGTTGTAGTTTTCATAATGTGTACATATTACTGTAATTTAAGGATTACCATAACTGTAATTAAGATACTAGTGTATATATAAACCTATGTAACGGAGAGAAATTAATTCAAGGAATATAACTTATTTTCAGTTTTAACATGGTATCAAAGCCATAATCCTTATTATCAGCCTACACAATTCCGTTTCGCTGCTATTCTTATTTCTTCTTAGAAAATTAGTTGAACCAATCTATATGAAGAAATTGAGATCGTAATTGGGTTACCCATTGTCAGTCGATCATCATAGAGGTATCAGATTCTTCACCCACCGTCGCACACGCCTCTTCACTCGCGCAGCTCCGACGCCACGAGCCACCTTTGGTCGACGCGTGTGACTTTTTCGGCGAACCTTTTCCTTCACAACCTCTTCCAGGGAGATCGTCTCTCTCCCCTCTTGCCATCTACAGTGGTCTTATAGTGTTTGATTTAAGTTTATTAAGCTTTTCCTTTGACAGTAGCATCCATGGTATGCTAGTACTGCTAGTGTACTGTTAAGTGTTTGCATTCCTTTGCTAGTGTACTGCTAATTTTCTGCTTCTTCTGCATCCACTATAGTTCTAAAGTGTAGTAAATTTGGTGCACTGCTCTGCTTTATGGAATAACTCACTGCCATCTTTTTAAGCCTTTAAATTAACCTCGTTGATATTTTCTTGGATATTCTTGTTGCTCCTATTACCTTATCATGGCAGAATCTAGTTCCATTAAAAGTGGTGGTACTACTAAAATAAATAAAGGGCATTTGATTAGAAATCATCATCTCAACTCAACTTTGGTTCTTAGCCCATTTAAATTGGATGGAAACAATTATCTAACTTGGTCTGAAGCATACCGTATGTCAATTGAAGCTAACTGTATGCAACACTTTATCAATGGTACAATAATCATGCTTATACATGCAAGTGTAGCCCAAGAAGAATGTAAATCTAATAACTCCATGGTAAAAACATGGATTTTTAATTAAATGGAACCTAGTATGAGTAGTAGTTACATGTTCTTAGACACGACATATGAGCTTTGGGAGGCTCTCTCTCAAACTCTCTGTTTTTGGTGAAATGTCTAAAGCATATGACATCCGTAAACGAATCTGTAAGCTGGGTCAAAGGGAGAAGTCTGTGGCACAGTATTTTGCAAAAATTAATGCACTTTAGCAAGAGAAAAATTAATGCACTTTAACAAGAGATTGATCATTATAAGGTTTTTTCAGCCAAATGTCTGGAAGATGCAACCGATTAACAAAAGTTTGTTAGTGAAGATAGAGTTGTGAATTTCTTGGCCAGTTTGAATATAAAATTTGATCAAATTCGAGCACAGTTGATTGGTCAGACACCTTTTCCATCACTGCGAGAGGCTCATGCTATAGTCCAACAAGAAGAAAGTAGGCGTCGGGTGATGGTTCCAAATTCTGTTGACTGATCCGCCATGGTTGCTTTGTATCCTAAGTTTGGCTCCACCATTCAGTCTCCTGTTGAGAATGAATCCCGCAAATATGATTACTGTAGAAGAAAGAACTATACCAGGGATCGTTGTTTTAAGCTTCATGGACGTCCTAAAGGACGAGATCGATTTGGTAGTGGTCGTGGACGTAGACGTGGACGTGAATCTCAAGCCTATATGACTACTAAAACACTTCACGTTGATGTATCCAGCGCTGCACTTACTCCTAAGGAAATCTAAGCTTTTCGAAAAATTCTATTCCAAATCTACTTCTTCTTATTATGCTCAGTCAGGTATACATTCTTGAGCTTTTAAAGTTTCATCAACTTACCCTAGTTGAATCATTGACACAGGTGCTTCCAAACATATGACCGGGTCCTCCACCCTCTTTACTTCATACACGCCTTGCTCTGGAAAAGATAAGGTTCGAGTAGCTGATGATTTCCTTTCTTCTATCTTTGGGAGTAGTTCTATAGTTTGTACTCCTTCATTGACATTATCATCTGTTCTTCATATTCATTCATTTACTGCAAATTTATTATCTGTCCATCTTTCTGAAACCTTATACTGTTCAGCAACTTTTTTCCCAACTCATTGTATTTTTCAGGACTTGGTGACGGGGCAGAAGATTGACAATGGTAGTGCAGTTGGTGATCTTTCTTATTTAGATGTTCTCTCGTCTAACATGTTCTCTACTCAGGCTCTTAACTATACTTCTGACTCCAGTCTGACTTCTCTCCATCAATGGCATCGACGTTTGGGACATCCCTCTTTTTCCATATTAGAGTCTTTATTTCTATCTTTAGTTAAGTAATGTAATAAAATTTATTTTTTGTGTAAACCATGTGAATTGGGTAAACATAAACGTTATATTTATTATGCTATTAATAGTTGACATTCTGAAGCTTTTGCTATTATACATACTGATGTGTGGGGACCCTTTCGGGTTGTTTCCCGTTCTGATTATAGATGGTTTGCTAGTTTATTGATCGTCATTCTCGTATCATTTGGATTTATCTTCTTCGTTCCAAAAATAAGGCGTTAGATTGTTTTCAGGAATTTCATAAAATGATTGAAACCCAATTTGAAGCTAAAGTCAAAATTCTTCATAGTGATAATGGTCGTGAATATAGTAATAATAATGCTTTTGCATCTTATCTCTCTCAGCATGACATCATTCTTCAAACCTCCTGTGTCAAAACTCCAGAACAAAATAGAGTAGTAGAAAGGAAAAATCGACACTTACTAGAAATAGCCCGCACTCTTATTTTCACTATGAGCACCCCTAATTTTTATGGGGAGATGTTCTGACTGTTGCATTTCTTATAAACCGACTTCCTTCTAGAATTCTTGAGAACAAAAGTCTCATCTCTTTTCTGCAACACACGCTAAGTCTTTCTCCTTTGCCTCGAGTTTTTGGTTGTGCGCGCTATGTTCATGATTAATCTCCCACTCGGAAAAAATTAGATCTCAAAGCTCTTAGGTGTGTTTTCATTGTTTATTTTCCAACCCAAAAAAGGTTACAAATGTTATCATCCTCCTTCACACAAAGTATGTCATTCGGGATGTAACTTTTTGGGAATTAAAACCTTTTTATTCTTATTTACCTTCTCCTCAGGGGGGAGGATGTTATTGATGAGAAGTTTCCTCCTAATACTAGTATTACAAGTTCTACTATACCATCTTATCCTATAAATTCTTCTCATGTTCCTGTTGTTTCTGATAATTCTACTTATTCTTCTAATTTTAATGACATTCTTATTGCTCTTAGAAAAGGGGTTACATCTTGTACTCAACATCCTATCTCTAATTTCTTAACCTACAATAAATTATCTGCATCCTACCACTCTTTTGTTTCTTCCTCGTCTTCAATATCTGTTTCTCAGGGATGGAGAGAAACAATTAGCGACGAGAATTGGAAACAGGCTATGATAGAGATGAATGCCCTGAAAAAAAAATGATACATGGGAACTAGTTGCTCTTCATTACCAGAAAAAATCAGTTGGTTGCAAATGGGTATATACAATCAAACAGATGCCAGATGGGACAGTTAAGAGACTTAAAGTCAGACTAGTTGCAAAAGGGTATACTCAAAAACCCGTGGAATTAATTACTAGGAGACATTTGCTCCTGTGGCGAAGATGAACTATGTTCATGCCATAATCTCATGTGCAGCAAACTTCGGCTGGGATATTCAGCAATCGGATGTAAAAAATGTGTTCTTTTATGGTGACTTGGAGGAGGAAGTATACATGAAAATACCATCTGATTTTGATTCATCTGTAACCAAAGGTAAGGTGTGTAAGTTGCGAAAAACTTTATATGGTTTGAAGCAATCTCTCAAAGCTTGGTTTGGTAGATTCCACAAAGCAATGATAAGATTAGAGTAGAAGCAGAGTCGATCAGATCATACTCTAGTTATCAAAAAATAAAAGGTAAGACTACCATTCTTATTATTTATGCTGACATTATGGTGATAGGGGATAATAAATAAGAGATAGCTAATCTCAAAGCCAGTCTGGACAAAGAGTTTGAGATCAAAGATCTTGGTCCTTTGAAATATTTCCTTAGTATTGAAGTTGCAAGATTGTCCAGTGGGATTTTTTTATCTCAAAGGATGTACTTGATCTTTTAACAGAAACTGGCATGTTAGGATGTAAGCCTGCTAATTCTCCTATTGAAGTTAATCATCATCTAGTAGGTGACACAGGACATACGGTTGATAGAGAAAGATATCAACATTTGGTGGGACGATAGATATACATTTCTCATACTAGACCTAATATATCTTATGCTATGAGAATAGTGAGTCGTTATATGCATGATCCTCGACATTGTAACATGAAAACTGTTTACAGAATTTTGAGGCATCTCAAGTCTGTTCCTGGAAAAGGTTTATTGTTCGCCCCACATGGTCATATAAGAGTTTAAGCTTTTTTCGACTCAGATTGGGCTGTCATTCTACATCCGGTTACTGTTCATTTGTTGGAGGTAGTCTTGTTACTTGGCGCAGTAAGAAACAATTCGTGGTCGCAAGATCCAATGCTGAGGTCGAATCGAGCTATCGCCTTGGGAATATGTGAACTAATGTGGCTTCGAACTTTGCTAGAAGATTTGGGTGTTACAACAAAAAAACCTATGCAGTTATTTTGTGAAATAAGGAGGTCATTAGTATTGCAAATGACCCAGTACAGCATGATAGAACGAACCACATTGAGATTGACATGCACTTCATCAAAGAAAAATTAAATAGTGGTCTTATTTGCTTACCTTTCGTCAAAACAGAACATCAGCTTGCTGATATTTTGACTAAGGGCCTTAGTAGTATATGTTTCATCCATTATGTTTCAAGTTGGGTATGCCAGACATCTAGGGAGAGTGTTAGAAGAAATGTCATGATTGTAGTTTTCATAATTAATGTGTACACATTACTGTAATTTAGGGGTTACTATAACTGTAATTAGGATACTTATGTATATATAAACCTACGTACAAAGAGAAATTAATTCAAGGAATATAACCTATTCTCAATTTTAACGTTTCCTATTGTATAATATTAGGGGTTCAAACATCTCTACCTCTTGTAAAGACGATTAAAAGTGACAAACGAAGGACAGTTCAATCTTTAGAATGTAGCTCCCTATAAAATGAAGTTTTGAATGGCATCAAAACACATGACAAATCCATCCCTTGTGACATAATCAGAAGTTTGTGAAGTTTATGGTCTGTTAACTTGCTCAAGTTATTATATAAGGAATCTATTATACATAGGCATAAATAGAACATGCGTAACAGTTGTCACACAAGATTTGACAAAGAATCCTAGTAAAATTGGTCTAAAAGAAGTTCTAAAATATTATTTCAAGAGAGAGTGAATTAAGTCCCTCATTCTAAAAAAATAACAAAAATATGCAAATGTTCACTATAGTTTTTTAATAGTTTTCCTAACAAAACCATTATTTTGGTTTAAGTTGTCTAGAAATTACAATAGACAACTTATACGATGCAACGTCAAACACAAGTTGTGGCAAGGCATAAGCATAAAGACTAAATGTTAGCAAAGCAAGGAAAAAGAAGAAAAAACAATAACCCAGTACGTCGCTATTATATCCAACTTTTCAATTTCATTGTTTATGGGGTTCAAAAATTGTTGTTACTAAGAAAAGCAATTAACGTCAAAATGGAGCACTTGAAAATCTCAAAATACTACTAAATGAAAACTTCATATTGTCGCCCACCGGCTCAGGCCAAGTTAATAATTTATTGGCATGGCAAATAAAGACATCAGCAGAAATAAAAATAATTGGGCAAACAAGAAAACTTGTGTTTGCCAACAAAACGTTAAGAATTTAGGGAACTTGTCATATAAAACAATTTTCCTGGAAACTTTCTTGCATGCCAACCACCAACGCTTTGAATGGTGGTTGTTGACATGTACATCTACATTTTTTTTCCGATAACCCTAGCACCACTGATAAACTACTTCATAGTTAATATTGAGCTTTCATCATTGTTATTCATTTGTTCAGCCAAGTAATTAGAGTCAAACAATGATTAGGTAGATATATGAAGACAGAAGAGTTCAATGTCTATCAACCCTCTCTTCGGTGGAGGTTAACAATGATTCTCAACATCACATACTGTAAAATTTGTAAGCTAAAAATTATTTCAGTTTTATCAAATAATCTTAAGAAACAAGCTTCTGTGGAGTTGTGCCCTGAGGCCCTCAGGATGTGAAGCGTGAAGTTTTCGAGAGTCATCTCTCCTCAGTTTTGTTTGGTGGACCCTCCCCTTCTTTCTTTGTCAATTCAAGAACTATAAGAGTTGAGGTGATCCATTATATCCTTTTGTTAAGTTTTACCTTGGGAATTCCTGTTGTAGTTATGTTCTTTATTCAGTTCAATCTAAGCTTAAGTTTACAAAAATTACACATTAAAATTAAATTATAAAAACAAAGATAATTTTGTCCTTCAGGTTTTAATTTCTCTAGCATTTTGTCTTCTTTTTTGATAAATTTTATTTCTCTAGTATTAAGCAAGTTGTTTCAAATAATTGTTGTGTAAATGGCCTAAATGGATTTATGTAAAATATATGGCGATAATCTTTATATATTTTTCACAAGTATGACTATCTCTAAAGTCTAAATATTTGTTAGTACTACCTCTCTGTCACAATTAAATGGCCAGTCTATTTCTTTTGGGATTATCCCAAATTAAGTGATTTTTTTCTATAAATAAAGCAATGCACGGATTTTTCAAGTTCCTTATGTTTGCAAAGTTATCAGGGAGAGTTTTAGTACTGCCACTGCATTTCATTTTACAGTGAACTCTTTTACGGGTATAATATGAACATACTTAAAGTATCTAAAGTACTTCGACTTAAACTACGAGCCAAATGTGGAGGTCACTTGAAATGGGACCTACGGTGTATTTTTTTTATACTTCTGCAGATATTTCTACTAACAGATATTTTTAGTTGGCTAGGTTGACATTCAGGTGGTTACCACGGCTTTACGTTTTCTGCAGGTAAGATGTTAGCCTATGCATTCTTTGAGAGGATAATTTTGGATGTTACCAATGTCTCTGTTGATAATGCTTTTCTGTTTACCAGTTGTAACTTGAAGTTGATAATTACAAGATAAGACCTCACCTTTTTTACAAATACGGAAAAAGAACGATGCTTGTGTTCTATGTTATACGAACTCGGATGGAGTGTCAAATTGAGCACAGTATTTTGATGAGTCCGACATGGGTTCTCCTCAATTTTGCCAATTTTTTCTACGAAAATGAAGTGTCCAATACCTATACCCTTGTCTGAGTGTCGAGTGTCGGACACCGGTACTGATGAGTGAGTTTTATACCTACAAATTGAGTACTTTTTGGCTTGATGACTGCGGGTCCTTGGG
Organism: Panax notoginseng; assembly: GCA_016801055.1. Lineage (NCBI taxonomy): Eukaryota > Viridiplantae > Streptophyta > Magnoliopsida > Apiales > Araliaceae > Panax > Panax notoginseng. Next base: position 231,009,553 of record CM029013.1, on the reverse strand, counting down.
TATTTTATGTTCATTTTATTGTGTTTTTGTAGGAAATGGAAGCAGAAATGAGAAGCGTAGTTTTTGGAACGAAATGGTTGATTATGTGTCAAAGTCAATTTAGCAGTCAAGTGGGCATGGCCCAAGGAAAAAATGATGTGCAAATCAGGGGCTATGCGCCCCAGCGCTAGCTGCCTTCCCCGCACGCACGGAAGGCAGACAGCACTACAACGCTGGTTAATGGCGTTACAGTGCTGGGGAGTCAAAAGGTAAGCACTGCTGCGCATAGTTGCTAAGGCGCTAAGTCGATACGAGTCGATGGCCGACTGCTTAAGCAACTAGTCGACTAGGCACCCGACTAGTCGTCCATAAAGTGATGAATTATTTATAATGTGCATTTTATAAATAAATATTATATATATAGCTCAATTCATAGGTACACTAAACATAAAAAAATTACTCATTAATATATTATATATAATTAACACTACATTACAGTTCATAGACTCAAAACATATACTTAAACAAAAATAGCAAGTAGATACACCATACATTGGTAAATTTAACTTGTAAAATAAAACACTAAAAATTTAAATCATTTATAAAAAAAATTAAAATTGAAAGTTAAAATAATTATTGATTATGTTAAATTTAATTTTCATGAATAATAAATAAATATGTTTATTAATTATATTAAATTTATTTTTCATGAATATAAATAAATATATTATTATACAAGTGAAAAGATAAATATAATATTATACTAATATAATAAAGTATAATAATAAAACATATAATACTAATTTATTCTGTTATATATATAATATTAATATTTATTTATCATGCATATAATATAATATTCATATAAACTATATGTTGTAATTTACTATATATATAAAATATAAAACATATCATACTTAGTACATTAGTAGTATACAGCTATACAACATTCATAACATCATTATTATGTGTGTTGAGTGCTTTGTTTGCCTTATAACAGGAGTCTCATTTACATGAATGGATAGAATAACATGCGCCACCTGTTCTTTAACTAGTGGGTCATGTTAATGGGTTAACAAAATACCTAATGAATAAACAAAAGCCAAATAGAGCAAACCCTGTCATCTTCGCCTAAAGCAATTGAAGGATGAAGCGAACCTCAGAAGAGAAGGGAGTTACGACTCACGAGTCACATCGGATTCGCAGCAGCATGGCTAATCTATCTTCCTTTCTTTCTAATTCACAGTCGATTGCGGTCGCAATTGTTTGGGCTGGAGTTTTAGGGCTAATCTCTCTCTTCCTTTCTTGATTCGATCGACTTTTGAAAAAATGAACCTGCTGCTAAGTCGCCCAACTTGGCTGCTTAGTGTCCAAGACCTTGCCAAGGCGACGACTAGCAGCCAAGTCATTCGACTTAGCAGCAGGCCCCAAGTCAAGCCCTCGCTTTGTGCTGCCCAACACAACTGGACGACTAGTCGGCGATTAGTCGACGACTTAACAACCATGTTGTTGCGTTGTTGGATGGCGCCGCAACACTGGTGGTTGGAATGGTTTGCCAAGTTTGTTGAGTTTTCCTATTGGACTTGGGATGCTACGTTGAGTTTGACTGTGATTCGAGGACTGCTAGGTTGCTTGAAGAAATCCTATAAGTATACAACCAAAGACTGATACAAGAGATACACATCAAAGCAAGATTGAAATTCAGATTTCTAAGGATCGTGAAGGAAAGCACGCGAAGGAGAGCAAGGATCCAAGGCTGAGCGTGGAGATTGAGAGTTGCAACATAATTTTTATTCTCCTCTTTTCCTTATATTTTTTGTAATTCGAGGATGCTATTTAATTTGATGATGATGTTTTCCAATTACGTTGTGAACTAATTTTTAATTAAGATTACAATGGAATCCAATGTCTAGTTTGAATTAATTTACTCTCGCGTTAATTATTGTTGATCTTATTCAAGTCGTTTATCATATTTTATGTTTATTGTGATAATTGTTTGGTCATGAATTAATTTGATAACCTAGACGAAATTCAAAGATGAATTCTAGGGCTTAAACTGAATAAGATAACACGTGTATAGATTATTCTTCTTTGGATTGAATAACATGATTTGTGTATTGGATATGAATATATCTATATGTCATGTGTAACCATTGTGAGACTCTTGATCTTAATGAATCTGTTCTAAATTATTTCTCATAAATATATATTGATTTAATTAGAATGGATATTTTTTATCTAACCATCGGAAGAGGTTTTATAAATAATTTGGAATTCTTGGTTAACAATTTCCTATAATTAATTAATTGAAAAAGAGAGTAAAGAGATTTAGACGAAACATTGGGGGAAATTGTAATCTTAGTATTAAAATCTGGTGTCAATCTTTGCTTAGTAATTTAGCTTTAATTTTAAATTATTATTTTCATAACCTGAATTCATTTGTCTAAATAAAATTTAATTGATATAAAGTTAGTACTTGGTTATTATTAGTAAAAATTCTTCGTGGGATTGACACTCTACTTATCATTATATTACTTGTAGATCGTGTATACTTACACGTAATTGTCAATACCAAAATCAGACAACAAGTACTTTAGATCAAAGTGAAGAGTCCATGTAATAGCTTGTGTTTCATGAAAGCATGCACAAACATTTCGAATGTCCTCCCATTTGAAAGAGTTTTGCATGTATCTGATGTTACAATGTCAATTCCTTGAGAAACAACATCAAGGCATTTAGCTATGCAAGTACTTTTTTATTTCCAATGTATATTGTTTTCAGTTACTGCTTAATAATTAATTAAAACTAATGAATGTAAGCTATTAAAGAGCATGACTTTTATGTTTTTAACAAATTTATATTTCTTCACTTTAACAGAGAATTCTCTGATAATATTTATATTCTTAACCAATATTTGGGGTAAGAGCTTATCCTTATATTTCCCGTTTTTATATTTCATATACAAGTTCCTAGCACTGCCGCCATATTTGATGATGCTTTGGATAAGACTCGTTAACCTTAAGCTATATCACAAGCGCAAGTATCACATATGATGAGAAATCATGATATACTACTGTATTTTAACAATCAGCTAGTTGAGGGAAATACAATTTTGCATATACATGTATAGAGTGTGTATGCACGCGCGTGCATATGTATATATGATACATTATACTAAAATGTATATGAAACGTATACACTATTACATCAATCTAATGTCTGGATACAATTAGAAGACTAAAATGCTTAATGAACATTAACTATATAGCCCGAAATCTGTACAAACCTATATCCCTGCTGAAAAAATTATAGATAAACTGGCTGTGACTTTACCAAGAATCATTCGAATACCAAAAAAATTATGACATTCAATAGATATGTGAACCAAATAAAAATACTTGACAATGGTAACTTTGTTAGGAATCTATGTATGGATTAATAGGTTGTTTAATTAAGGGGGAGTTTGATTAGAACCCTCACTAAATTCCAAATGTATGTGATTTGATGATAAAGCTCATAAAGTATATTTGTATGGATAACTTTTGTAGAGTCCGTAACTGAGATATCCATGTACAAGGACTTAGAATAGTATGGTCAAACTTGTTGGGTTAATCTTAAATCTGACATATGTAATAGATAGAATCATTGTAAAAGGCTACTCTGCATGATAGCAGCATTATAAGCAAAGACATGTGCTTAAAGTGAAATTTAATTAATGTATATTTGTACAAGTTTTGTAAAGTCCTTCAAAAGAATTGATGTACAATGACTTAGATTAGAGAGATCAAATAATGTTACGTTGATCATTGAACTTGATTTGATGTATAGATGATAGGAAAGCATGATCATAAAGTTATTCTGTCAGTTTGTAGTATGGAGATACTTCGCAGAGTTAACTTTGTTCGTAAAGCATCAGAAGATCAGAGTTCACTTCATCTCTTAGGCAAAAATCAGTTCGTAAAGTAAACAAATGATCTCAAAGTTGCAAGGCTATCACAGAGCTGTAGAAGGAGTTGAAGAAATTGTTATATATTGAACATCACCTAACAAAGTCACGAGCAATTTGCTAACTGATCAATGAATTGTAAAGTCAAGTAAGGCTTGATTAGTAAAGGTTGATCGTAGAATACTCCGAGCAGACATTGAATGAAAGTAATATCTTAAGATAACTCCAAGATTGCTCAGTAAATTCAAGATCGCCTCAGAACCGTAAAGAAAAATGTGCAATGTTGATTACGCAAGCTAAAGGAGATTACTCAAGAAAAAACATATGACAAGAGAATATACTTTAATGATATCTAAGTATATCTCTCACCAGAAGAGATCTCCAAAAGAAATCTATAGAGATCACAATGCAAAGTATTCTGCCATATCGCAAAACTTAGAACAGATAGCAGAACAATCAGGACTTCAGAAAGAAGTTGTCAGTTCTTGAAAGCAAAGAGGAAAAGCTCAGTCATAAAGATATTCTCGACCTCGCAAAGCAACTAAAGTATTAAGAGAATGAAGAAGAATATGCACATAAGTCTAAGTATTGAAAAGCAATCAAAAAGCAGAACTGAAGCTGAAATCATAAGTAGCAGTGATGATCAAAACACAAGTCTACAATATCTATCACTCTACTATTGACAGACACGAACAGAAAGTTCAAACAGAACGTAAAGCTCAACCCTACGATTCTTGGAATGGCAGATCGTATAGTCAAGTTCAGGTCTGACAAAAGGACTGCCAAATGGAACATTGCAAGTAGAAGAGCTCGAGACTACAAAGAATATATCTTTGGAAGAAAACAAAGGTGTATCTACTGGCTAGTTGGCCAAAAGCAAGCTGTCAGAAAAGTAAGGATATTGATTGATGTGACAAGTCCCGAGTCACAAAGACGCTAACACAAGCTCCAGAAAGTCAACATTAGAGATATCAAAGTATTTGAGCATTAAATGCTTCAACAGATACTTCTCAACGGGAAGATTTCAAAGGAGTACAAAAGATGGCATGATTCAAAAGAAAATGATGATGATAAGCACTGAACGCCAATACAAAAGGAAACATCATCAGAGATGAACATGGAGCTGAACAAGAAAAAAACGTAGAGTAAGGTCCACTCTACGAGCAAAGAAATGTTCAAAGCTGACCAAGTACAAAAGAGGAGATTAAACGTAATCTTGGCAGCACCTCATCAAATTACAAGAAGCTAAAGAGTACATGGAAAGGTCAGAGCCGCAGAGCCAAAGACAGAGCTATAAAGCTAAAGAGCTAAGGAGCCGGAGCCGGAGCCGGAGCCGGATCCGGAGCAAAGAAAGTGGAGGACATGACAGAACTGAAAGTCCAAGTATGAAGAAGCCATGCAGTTGATGCTGGTAACGTGAGAATGGCAAATCGGAAGGAAAATCTCAAGCACCACTCTACATTTCACCAGGAACACTCAGAGCCAACCAGCTAAAGACATAGAGCACAAGTATGCGATCCAGAAAGTGTTCAAAGCTACTAAGGACAAAAGATGTAAAGCTAAATTGAATAGTTTAACAGCACATCAACCCTAATCATGAGTAACTGTTGATAATCAGAAGAGATCAAGCTTCAATAACAGAGTTCAGCAAGCATCAAGAAGATGATCAACAATGCTGCTAAGTACCATAAGATGAAGAGCATTCAAGCCACCTTAGCATCACCTCCAACACAATTCTACAAACAGGAAGAAGGGTCATTGGATCCTGGTTTGAGGAACCGAATTGGAGTCGTTGGATCCTAGTCTTAAGGACCGACCGAATTGCCGAGACTTAGTGACTCGATGCTGAGACTTTGCGACTCGAAGGAACCTTGGGGGTTCAAATGTAAAATGGTCTGTTGGGCCTATATCCTTAGTAGATATCTTACTCGTTGAGTAAAAGAGTGGAGTATGAGTTGTTTAGTCTGCGAACCACTTCAAACCTCCTGTGTCTTTTACTTTACATCATTTACATTATGCAAACTATAACTGCTATGTGTTTGCCTATCCATAGAACTTGTTTTAGAACTAAGAATTATTAGTAAATCTTTAAAGGGAGTTTTCAAACTTATATCCCGATGTGCATAGATAATCTTGATTAATTAATTAATGGGTAATGCTCAATTAAGTAATTGAAAGAATTTTAAAGATCTATTCAACCCCCCTTCTAGATCTATATTGTGCCTTTGGGAAATAACAAACTTTACTAAAAAATTAACAGTGTTCTAAAAATCGTTAGGCGGACTAAAGCGACAAAGGGGGCGCCTACACAGTGCCTAGGCAGACTAGGTGCTTTTTTAGCGGATCTCATTTATTTATTTTTCTATTGTATTTACTTGTTATAATATACAAAACTTATAAGCCAAGTAAAACATTACCAAAAAAACAATCTTTTAAGGCTAAACAAATTCATTTAAGTATTGTAGAGTTTCAAAGTAGAGGTCTGATTCTACCTAGGCATGAGCCTAAGTGCCTAGCCAATCAAGGCGGTACAGGACTGCCTAGCGCCTAGGCGGGGATTAATCGGACCTAGATGGAAATTTTTAGAACACTGAAAATTAGCAATAAAGTGATAGAGTATGCATACATATCATATAGATTTTGTACATTTTTTTGTATCGAGTTCAATTACTGTTGATAGGGGAATCAGTGCGCATGCATAACTTTGCATTTAGCATAAAGACGCACAGCATCAGAACGTGGAAGGACAAGTAAATGGACTAGGCGTGTGAGCAAACAGCCATAAAAAAAAGTTCACAATAAGAAAATGAAAATGAGTTCAAGCAGAAAGATATTCACAAAGGGAACTTATATCCACGTACCACACTTTCAGGAACTCCTGGAGGAGGCAAAGGAAGGTTTCTGGGTGGTGGCCCATCAAGGTATGATCTTTTGTCAAATTGCCACTCCCCTATTTTTCCATATGTTAGCTCCCCCTGCACATGAAGGAAATTAAGCATACACGTAAATAAAACAAGAAAAATTTAAAGATGTTACTCATACAAGTTCTAAGAAATTCATCTCCCAAGGTTATACTATTTTTATTCATCATTTGAGATATAGGGTTGGGAGTGGTTATCATATTCAATTGTGGGAGGATTCTTGGTTGGGAGATAATCACTTTTTTCTTACTTTTAATCTATTATATCGTATTTCTTCACTGCATGATGCTCCCATTTCTAATTTCATTAAGTGTGAAGGGAATTTCTTTTCTTGAGATTTTCATTTCTTCAGGAATCTCGCTGATCTGGAGACTATTGAAACGAAAATTTTGCTTATCTTGCTTAATTCATTTATCCTCCTCTTAAGCGACTTTAGATCCATCTGGTTCTTTTTCTTGTAAGAGTTAATTCTCTTTTTTGACTCGGTCTATTGTTCTTAATTCATTTTTTTTGGCTTCATATATTTGGAAAGCTAAGATCCCTTCCAAAGTCAAGGCTTCGGTGTGGTCTGTGGTTTAACAGAGATTAAATACTAATGACCTATATCAAAATCTCAGGTCTTACATAGTTCTATCTCTGGACATTTATTTTATGTGCAGACAGAGTAATGAGACTCATGCTAATTTATTTTTTCATTATCCTGTTGTTGGGGCTTGTGGAGCTCTCTCCCAAAGAGTGTTGGGAGAGGAGTAGGTGTGTCCTGGTTCAGTGAAAAATATGTTGCTAGTTCATTTTTGAGGATTTGGAAACAAGAGAGATGTTAATATTTTATGGAAGTGTCTTTTTTCCATTTTATGGGGAATTTGGAATGAGAGTAATGCTACTGTTTAGATTAAGTTGCTCTTCTTTTAAGCTGTTGAATGATAGGATTATTTTCCTTGCTTCTCTATGCGCTTCTTCTATGGGACCTTTAAAGGCATCTTTGTGTCTCATTTGTGTAGAGATTGGAGGGTTGTCTTTTTTTCTTTTTTTTAGTTCGTTGGAGGTGGACTTCTTGTTCTCCCTTTTATTGTATCCTTCCTTTTCTATTAATAAATTTTTTTCTTTTATCCAAAAAAAAATAGTAAAAAAATCATAAAAGAACAGCTCAGCAATTCACACCACAAGCAAATCTTAAAAGGAAGACCAAGTACATGAATATAGTAGACATAAGCTTTGGATAATCAAACATGAAAATGGAAAAACAAATTTACCTTCATGTTGTAGTCACAACCGTAAGTGTAATGGATGATGAACCTTTTCCCAATTTCCAAGTCCCATGGGGGCTGGAAAAATCAATAATGCAAGAAGAACAGATTAGGTGAGCATATAATTGGTGTATCTGTGTTAACATTAAAGGTTAAAGAGTGAGATTCAAAACCTGTAGCATAAAATCTTTCCGTAAAATATACTGTACACCATGCAAAGCAGAGGCCACAGCATATGCATACCTTCATTCAGGAAAATAGAAAGTACGAACATAAAAGTTTTAGCAGATGAATCAAATGAGATGTAAGACAGATGAATCATTCATCAGAAGAATAAACTCACATTTCTAGCACCCAACCAAATGTTTTATCAGTCTCTGGATCATCTTTCATTCTTAAAGAAACATTCATCCATGTAGGTGCAATTTTCTCTAACAAATCCTGATCAGGACAGCTCAGTCATCCAAACAGGACTTAATTCATTTAAAGCTAAAATGTGTTGAACAGGTGATATGAAACAACAGCACATTGTCACAGCAAGCATCATCAGGTAATCATAAACTTCAGTTATTTAAAACTAAAACTAAAATCTGCAAAAGCTTCAAAATTAAATGCCTATTACAGAAAAGTCGGTTTTAGCAAGCAAAACAGTACAAATATTACCTTTTTGATAATTACAGGAGAATTGCCAATTGGATCTACATTAGTTACAGGGCCCTTCTCAGGAAAAAACTTCCTAATGAGTTTTTCATTTTCAACAGGTTTGATGTAGGAAAAGGGGAAGCCAGCAGGAAACTCTCCGTGAGCCAAATTAGGCAGTTGCCTTATAAATATGTGATCAGGTTCTACCATTAATATGTATCTGCAGCAATAGAAGAACAAAAGCATATATTAATGTATTCTGACTTCTCAGTGTAAGCAAATTTCACATCAATACAAGGACTCACTCTTCCTCGATTGTAGCCTTTTCCAGCCATTGCACAAAGGCCCATGGTCTATTTAAAACAATGTACCCCTGGATACAATATATAAAAACCCATGTCACAAAAAATGATAAATTGTTGTAAAGATGTACCCTGATTACACAGTATCGATACATGAGGAAGACAAGAATACAGGGAGAGAACACAAAAAAACAAAATTGCACAACATTATTTCAACGAGGAGACATATAAAGGCAGGAAAATGGTGGACCAAGTTGAAGAAAACATTACTGACATCAAATCCTAAGAAAATGAATCCATTAAATTTCTCCTATATTCATAATGTAGCAACAACAGAAGATAATGAAGACTCATACAACATTAAATTTAGCAATTACGTGTTATCAAACAATAAAAATTGGAAAAATTCTTATTAGATATGCTTCATACAGTTTTCGTGGAGCATATATTTGAATGTGATAAGAATATCAAATTTACCTACCCATAAAACTGAAAGTAAATGTCAGGGAACACAATGCCTGTATTGAGAATTATAGTAGATTTAGATGCGATTAAGGAAGAGAAACACGCAAGAATTGGAAAAGTAGGAGATTAGAAGAGATTTTTGAAAGAGCAAGAGTCAGAATAGAGAGAGAGAGAAATGATAGAAAGAACAGAAACAAGTAGGAAATTCTGTTATTCATAAACTGACTTCAATACAAAACAACAACTCCTATTTATAGGCTAAGATTCCCAACTGAAAATAAATAACTATTACAAAGATACCCTGAGTTACAACTGCCTATAAACCATACATGAGTACTTAGTATTCTAGCACTGTTACTCGTGGCAAACCCCTTCCCTTAGAACAACACATGCTCTCGTGAATTACACTCAGAATCAAGAAACTAGTAATTTTAAGTGAGATCAGTTGGAGAAAAATGGAGTCAGCATCAAAATTCACCTCCTACATGTACAATATAAACAATCTAGGTGTTCTTGTGGCAAGAGAAAATTGGCTTTTGATGTAAAACTTTGGGTGTAGAACAGTAGAACTTAAAGAACACAAATTAGAAACCTGTTGTCAGCTACTCAGCTTGAGTGCTATCTTCTGCCACCTCAAAAAGGAAGATACAGAACTCAAGTTCCAGTCAACATAGGTGTTTCAGTTATGTATTACTTGTCAAAAATATTATTTATAATTTCAAATACCCAAACAAATCAATATTGGAAAAGGCAGCATGAAGAAAATAATTTTAGGAAACGTGTTCTTTGAGTTTTTTTGGAAAACAATAAAGTATAAATGGTTCTCATATTTACACACATTTTGAGAATATATCCAAGTATCTATAGGCAGTCCTACCACAAAAAGAACTTACAAGAAGAAAACAGATTTTGACCCAGAAATATGCGCGCACATAACAACATAGAGACATACTCACTATGATAGCACAGTAGTTAGTTTATGTTGTGTAAACTGAACATTCTTTTTCAGATTGAAACAGCCTTGTACTCCTGATTTCTTCTGATATTTTCAACAAATTCCAGAATGCTCAAAGTTTTATACAAACAAGCCCTGAACTCTAAATTAGTCATCTTCATTTTGGTTATCTGCCCAAATTAAACAAAAGAATAATCTTGTACATCTCTACGATGATTTGAATGATTGTTATTGAAAGCACAAGCAGTTTTCATTATATTTTATAGCATTGTCCCCACTGTGCGACTAGCTAGAAAAGACTTCCAAACATGTTACACAGTTTTCAACATTAGAAAGCTGAATGAAAGGTAAACCAAAAACCACAATAGGTAGCACAAACACCAAGTATCTGTAATACCTTCCTACCACATAGAAAGATATAAAGAAGAACAAACAAGATTTCTAGCAAATATACAGTCTAACTTTATAACTAAAGAAACAGAACCTCAAATATCACACATATTACCATGTAATTGAATGGTGCATAATTGACATTATACAACATTTTGGGCACCAATACTACTAAAATTGAGTCATATATTTCCAACAAAAGTGCTACCCTCTAAAATGAGAATCTCTCATTCTGTTTTGAAATTCTCAGTTATGTATTCTTTCTAATTGTTTTCTCAATTGATTCAATATTCTTTAATTCTTTCTGATTTTGTATCTAAGATTCTAAACTAATCATGCAAGTTACAATCTCAACCCATTACAAACAAAATAGTGTAGAGCTTGTACATTTTTATAGTGGTTCAAATGATGGTCAGTAGAAGTAATTGATGCTAAAAATAAATAAATAAAATGAATTTCTACAAAAAAAAAAAAAAAACTAGTATGAGACCTTGCATCAAGCAAAAATGTTGGATCTTTTTCAGTTGTTCCACCACATTCTACTCTGGCAACCAGATAAGAAAATTACAATTGAACAAAGAGAAATACTAATAATAAAGAAGATCTCTCACCCGATCTAAACCTGCTGGAAGGGGGTCAACTACAAAAGTAGGAATCTCATCCATTAGGTTGTCAGGTTTCCCCGAATGCAGAATCCGGGTTAATCTTCCCATTTCTGATCCAGGCAAACCTTTATGCTTCTTATACCAATAGTACATAATCCGACACTGCCATTTACTATAAGGAGCATCAGTTGCTGTGAGAGCAATGTGGAACAGCATTTTGCTGTTCTCTGTTCTTCGTACATCCCGAGGCATCTCAATAACGGGATCAAACTGTAGACTACTATCCAAATCATCCACAGCTCGTTGCAATTTAATAACTATTCTATTCTGAATTATCATCGTTATTAAATTATATGTGCCAAAGAAAGACCAAATAGCCAAAAGAACCAAAAATAATGGGGCAGCGCATCTAATATTTCTCCTCTCAGACATTGTTGAAGACCCAGATCTTATTTACCAAGACAAAAGATTCAAAGACCCTTTAACTCAAGAAAAACAAATTTGTTCTGTTTGGACAATGGACGGACTACCAAACCAGAGCAAATCTGTTAAGTGCCCTGCAAAAGCATAATGCAACTGCATATATAGGCACTAAATTATATGATATAAACTCAGAAACAATTTTCAATAAATGCTGCAAGATTTCAATCTCCAGAGAGCAATCTGCATATATTAGAAACAAGATCAAGTAATATTGAAAAAAAAATTAGGTTTGCCTTGTTTAACATTAAATTATATACGAGCTTACCACATACCAACTTGCAAATAACTAAGGAAACTTATGAACACTGACATCAAAACTCCTCACACTATCACTAGTCCATTTTAATATTTTATATAATTGAAAATCCTGAGTTCTAAAATTAGAGATACATTTACAAAAGGAAGACTTTTAACGACAATTTTATGTTCTCAAATATTTTTAACTACAATTTTATGTTCTCAAATATAGTCTAGAAATTCAGCTGTGGTAATTTGATATTAAAAATGATAGGAAAAAAAGTAATAGCAAATCGGGAACATCACCTCACTTTTGACCGTTTCATAGCACAATATCCCAACCACTCCCATACAAAGTTCTCATACATTACAATTTTGTACCAAATTTTCTAACTAATGCCCACAATAAATTTAACTATAACAAAGAATTGCAATGACATAACCCAGGAGATCAGTGATGCATACAGCGCGGACACACATACCAAATTATCCAAGTTAATTGAATTGGGAGTGAGAAGTAGAAATGGACCTTAGAACCAAATGGGTGCTCAGCAGCAAGAACTAAAAGAGATGCAGAGAATTAGTAAACGCGAGGACAAGAAAAATAAATGTACGAGAAGTGACACGGAAGAAAAATAGTGAGGAGTAGATCAGAGATTCAGAAGAATAGAGACGTGCCTTACGCGTAAAATCTGTACTATATTTAACGAAATTAAGACTTTAGTCGCAGATTCAAGGCTTGAAATTGGGTTCTGACCGGAGATTTTAGAAAAAGCTGGCATTGGGTTTAGAGTTATGTATTGCCACAGTTTTGTACTGAATTACGATTACATAGAAGGCTCGATCCCTTTTATAACCCTAATATTTAAAATCTTCTAACAACGTCCTCCAACCAAGAAAATAAAAGTGACCTTAATATTAAGTACAATAAAACTTCTATTTAAGAATATATTTAGGACCAAATTATTTATATTTTAATTAAGAGATTATTATTAAATAGAGATATTGGTACAAAATATTTTTCAAACACTTAAAAATATTCACTTTAACAAAAATATCAATAAGAACTCTCTAATAATTATTATTCAAAAAATATTTATGCAAAGTAGTCTTTTATAGGAAAATGTAATCTTTTATAGGAAATATAGTATTTTATAAGAAAATATAGTCCTTTATAGGAAATATAGTCTTTTATAGTATAGGAAATGTAGTTTTTTATAGGAAAATGTAGTTCTTTATAGGAAATTTAATCTTTTATAGAAAATATAGTCTTTTAAAATTAATATTGTATCTCTCTCTCTCTCTCTCACACACACACACACACACATATATATATATATATATATACATTAAATTATTACTATATAGAGGTATAATTTCTTAATACGGGACTTAAAAAGTATATAATATATTACAATTTAGAGGTTATTCCTATTTATAACTAGCTCAAATTGGGACCAAATTTTTTTATAATATTATAGAGGTTATTCTTATATAGAGTATTCTTAAATAGGGGTTTTACTGTATTTCGGACCAAAAAATTCGCATGAATGTTGACACCGAAAAACCATGTATTTCATTATATTTTATAATCTATCTATTACTCCCTCCGTCCTATGATAAAAGTCCTTATTACTATTTTGGGTAGTCCCATGTTAAATGTCCATTTTCCTTTAATAATTAAACTTTTACACATATTTTCTTATTATACTCATAACATTAAATATCTCATACTTTTCTTATTCTAATTCTCTCTCCATATTTAATGACATTATTATGGATAATTTTGTCATTTCATTTATCTTCTTAATATACGTGAAAAGTCCACCAGGACTTTTATCTTGGGACGGAGGTATCTATCTATTATTATATATACTAAATCACAGTACATGACATAATAAATTGACACATGTCATTCTACAAAATCAACATATGTCCATCCTAATTAATGCTTCTTATTGCCCTTGACAAAAATACCCTTGACAATTATTTTGATATATATATATATATATATATATATATATATATTGATCACCTTATTTTATAGATATTATCAATAGCCACGTTATTTTAGAATCCATTAATTAGATAACTCTTTTAGGCAACAACCAGATTTGATCAATTTAAACACGATAGGGCCAACTTGCTTTTTATGAAAAATTAGTTTTAATTATTTGAAAAATAAATTTCCTTTTGTGACGCCCCCAAAATTAGGTATACATCACCCATCTTGGGTCGTCAGATACATAGTACAGAATACAAATACAACTTAATAATACAACTGTCGTGTACAATACGACAAAATATAAACTGTGAGTTTAAATACAAATATTATCTTCTAGAGATTATTCATACTCAAAAGGAGTCCTCATTACATTTATTAACACACCATTACATAGAATAGTGAGGACTACTAACTAATACTATCATTCGGAACATCACTCCGTTCCCCGACTTGCCACAGCTACGTTCTCATTTCCTGAAGAGAACAGTGAAAGAAAGGGTGAGCTCAACTAGCCCAGTAAGAAATATTACGACTAAGATAATGCAGAATAAATTATCATTAGCCTTCAACAATGTTAAACTGATAAAATATAATAGACATCAAGTTTAACTGTAGCGGAACAAGCAATCCATTAAGAGAGTCAAGTAGAAAATAAACTCTACTATCTTTTATGATTTAAAAGATTTTTCAACACTGTGATCGCTGAGACTCAGCTTAATAAAATAATTCACATCATCGAATCACCCCTGCACTATGGCCAAGGATATTCGTATATTCATTAATGGTCATGATCATGCCAACAACTGTCCATCAATGCACTACGGGCCAATGAGGACTTTTACCACATCATTCGTAACATTACGGTCATGATTACACCGAATAATCCCTGGTCATAATCATATCAAGTCCATCTATGCACTACAGGCCACAGATGACTTTCAACAGAATATAAACATGAGGATGATGACAATGATATAAGAATTCAATAAAACAAGTTCAAGAATTAATTTATCCAAGAATTAACAACGTCCAAATTGTCAACATGATACTACTTTGTGGAGTAAAATTCAAGAATGATCAGGAGAATATTTTCATGAATAGATACTGGATGAAACGCAATTATCAAGGATATTCCACAAATTTCATGGAGTATAGAAGTCAAAACTTAACCAACTGAGTACAATAAAGAATGAAATAACAAAAGAAATCACCATGCATGCGATAGACCGCACAAACAGGTTATTCCAACATAATAATAAATAATGGAACCAGGTCCGGCGTAAACGCACAGACAGGATATTCCGACAGAATAATAAATAATGGAACCAGGTCCGGCGTAAACGCACAGACAGGATATTCCGACAGAATAATAAATAATAGAACCAGGTCCGGTGTAAAACACACAGACAGGATGTTCCAACAGAATAATAACAAGACGGAACCAGGTCCGGTGTAAAACACACAGACAGAATGTTCCAACAGAATAATAACAAAAACAGAACCAGGTCCGGTGTAAAACACACAGACAGGATGTTCCAACAGAATAATAGAAGAATGTCACCAAGTATAGGGTAGACCGCGTATACAGATTATTCCAACAGAATAATAAGAAATGGAATAACAACAGTTCTCTTCATGAATAAGAAAGAATAACACCCCTTACTGTTTTAAAGAAGAGCTGAAATAAGGAAGTAGTTAAGTAGCAGAATACTCTTCTTCTCTCTCTCTATAGTTTCTCTCTCTAGAGTTCAGTGAATTCGTAAGAAATAATGAAGGAATGAGCTGCTATTTATAGAAAAATAGAATGCATAGTAACTAATCTATGAACGGTCCATATTGATTACTTTAATCTGACGGTCCATATTTAAAGAAAAATCTTTTAAATAAAATATAATATATTCTATTTATAGAATAACTTTAATAAAGTATTCTGTTTTATATAAAAAGATGTTTCTGTTTTATTACGTTAATAATACGAATAAAACAAAGCGTCATTATCGCTAAATAATTCATATTATTAACTGACAATAATTGAATCAAACTGAGTGACTTCTCACATAAGCATTAATAATCAATACCGTGTGCTACTATGCAACCACACGTATTACTGTACTTTTACTACCGAGTAGTTCAACAGTAACAATGGTAAAACTTCCGCCGTTATTTTTAATAAAATATTTTTGTCATTTTCTCAATCCGACAATAATTTCGTTGTGGGGTCCACCAATGATTGTGCCGTTGTACGAATATTTCCTATTAAAACGAATATTCCCCGACCAATCGAATATTATATAACAACTTGCGTACTTTGTAAAATTTATAAATATTATCCACAACTATAACATTATATCAAATTAACTCCATAATATTCAAAAATGATATTTATAGAAAATTCATCTTTATTTATAAAAGTTGGGGTCTTACAACCTCCCCTTCTTATGAAATTTTGCCCTCGAAATTAGGGTACGTACCTGGTATGTTGAAGAGGTAAGGATACCTTGATTTCATTTCAGATTCTAACTCCCAAGTCATTTCCTCAACATCGTGGTTTCTCCATAAAACTTTGACTTGAGGTATAACCTTGGAGCGTAGAATATGTTCCTTCTTATCCAAGATTTGAACAGGAACTTCTTCATACGTCAAATCTTCCGCTATTTCGTCCGGTTCTAACTCAATAATGTGGTTCGGGTCTTCCACATATTTGCGTAACATGGATATGTGAAAAACGTTATGAACACGAGACATACTTGGCGGTAAAGCGAGTCTATAAGCCACAGTTCCTACTCGATCGAGGATTAAAAATGGACCGATGAATCGAGGATTGAGCTTTCCTCTCTTTCCAAATCTCGTAACTCCTTTCCATGGAGCAACACGTAAGAATACATGATCTCCTACATCAAATTCCACGTCCTTTCGATGAAGATCAGCATAACTCTTTTGTCGATCTTGTGAGGTTTTTATACGTTGTCGGATCGTTTGAATCTTTTCTGTAGTCATACGTACCAACTCTGGTCCCAACAACGTTGCTTCACCCACCTCATCCCAGCATACTGGAGAACGACATTTTCTTCCATACAATGCTTCGAATGGAGCCATGCCAATACTTGCTTGATAACTGTTGTTGTAGGAAAACTCCACCAATGGTAAGAACTTGTCCCAACTTCCCTTGAAGTCAAAGACACAAAGTCTTAATAAATCTTCTAGAGTTTGAATAGTCCTCTCTGATTGTCCGTCTGTCTGAGGATGATATGCCGAACTAAATCGTAAATCTGTGCCCATAGCTTTTTGTAAACTAACCCAAAATCGTGAAGTGAATCTTAAGTCTCGATCAGAAACTATGGATACTGGCATACCATGCAGTCTTACAATCTCGTTTATGTACATACGAGCAAGACGTTCAAGTGTATAAGTTTCTCGTATCGATAAGAAATGAGCAGACTTGGTCAATCTATCAACAATGACCCAAATCGCATCTATACCTTGAGAAACCTTAGGAAGACCGGTAACGAAATCCATGGTAATGTGCTCCCACTTCCATTCTGGAATTTCAAGTGGTTGCAATGGACCTTTTGGTACTTGATGCTCCGCTTTGACTCGTTGACAAGTTAGACACCTTGAGATAAACAGCGCTATCTCTCTCTTCATATTGCTCCACCAAAATGTATGACGAAGATCATGATACATTTTGGTACTTCCAGGATGGATTGCAAACGGTGTGTTGTGCGCCTCCATCATGATTTCATACTTTAAATCAGGGTTGTTAGGAACACAAAGTCTGGAGTTGACTCGAAGTATTCCTTCTTCAGTACGATGACATGGGATTAGAGTTTGTGCGAAGTCATTGAAGATGGGACGGTGCCCTCCGGTCTTCAAGCTTCAACTTTCATCCGTTACCCCGCACAATAGTCACTCGGGATTGGTTAGTCTTGTGGGACACTGTTGCGTAGAGACATTGAGACAACGTGGCGTGGCATTGTGTTGGTCAGATGACGATGTTACCCCTCACCGGTGTTATCGCCGGATTGGGCTGATAAAGCAGACGTTGCTCAGCTTCGCTGGGATTGGACTGCTGCAATTGGTTGAAGGTTCTCATTGTCATCCTTGAAGTGTTTTTGTCTTCCCGATGTTATCGCCGGGCTGGTACAGTGGATCTCGTTGTGAGCGCCGAGATTAAAGCTGGTTGCATTTGTAACAAGCATTTTCGGGGTTATTGCCGAAATTGCATTCCTTGGAGTTATCACCAAGGTTGGTGGCTATTCCCATGGTTGGGACTGAGACTGGAAACCTCGGGGTTATCTCCGATATTAATCGGTCTTCTCCGGTGTGTGTTTCGATATTGATCTGCATGCCTCGGGGTTATCTCCGAGATTGGAATTGTTACTCCCAGATTGCGATCCAGGGTTGATGCTGAACTTCCGGTAGTATCCAGCATGGATATGGATCGTCTTTCAGGGTTCCTTCTTAAAAGACGAATCTGCTCTCCTGCAATGTTAGTGACAGGTGTACAGAAAATTTCAAGTGTCTACATACAGTTTGAAAAAATCAAGTTCTGGAAAGGTACTAATACGTGTTTGTATTAAAAATATCTTTCCAAATATATGTTTATTAACTATGCAATATTTGCCATTACATAGGTACACCAGCTTTGTTCAACTCAATGTTTGGTTCGAGACTTCTTATAAATGCAGATATCCCTGAGGTTGTTAATTTTAAAAATAGGTATACTGTGTTCTAATTTGAACCCCTTATTAAAATCTATTGCTACTACAAATTAATTTTCCATTTAACTACAATCACCGTTGTCTATCAGCATTTGTGATGCCAATTCCGATAAAACTATAATAACTCATCTATCTAGCCAGAGCGCATTATCTATTACAGATGAATTCCTCCAAATCTGTGATAGGAAAACTCTTGAAGAAATACGGGATGCAACAGAGGTAAAACTGTTTTTAAAACACCTTACTTTTTTCACAACATTTACTAATTTTCTGCTGTTCATTTTTTTTACACTCCAGGAGTTATCATGTGTGGTACTTGCTACTATTCTGTGTATAGAAACCGAATATAATTGGTTTTACGATTCTTGCAAAAAATGCCGCAAAAAAGTAAAATCAGACTGCGAAAAATATTGGTGTGATAAATGTTTTGAGCATGTTAATTCTGTTACACCGAGGTATTATGATACAATATTTTGTTATACGTTATATCTACCTTATGTTCATACTTTGTTCACTCTGTTAATATTATCTAACTTTGTAAATGTAACTTTTAATTGTAGATTTGAAGTTCAAGTTAAAGTAATGGATGATACGTCCAGTGTATCTTTTGTTCTATTTGATCGTGAAGCCCAACACGTCATAGGAAAGTCAGCTTATGAATTGAGGGAACAATTGATTAAGGTAAAATCAAAATATAAAAACACATTACATATTTAAAGTATACAATCTTAACCTTGTGTACATAACTATTGTCATTTCATGTTTTTTAAATGCGTTAAAGGATGGAGACTCTGATTGTTTTCCGGATAAACTCAATATATTGTTGCAAAAGAGGTTCCTTTTCAAAATACAGATATCATCTTATAATTTGAAGGCAAATTATGCGACATACACAGTTGCTAGGATGACTAACGATGAAAAAAATAATTGAATCCTACACAAGTATATGTGATGAGCCTTAGGTAATTCATGTAGTTGATGTTGAATCCTACAATAAATTTGTACAATAAATTTGTTTATACTTATGAAAAAAATAATTGAATCCTACACAATTTAATTCTGTTACTACAGTCTATACAGGGTGAGTCAATGTTCGATGTTGTCAACTGTGTCACACCTATAAGCAAAATACCTATACATTCAATCAGCGATGATGATGTACAAGGATCAGATGTTGAAAGGTCAACCAACAAAATGCAAAAGAAGATCAAAATCGAGAAAGATGACAACTTTACTGCTTCAAATTAATCTAATTCATTATCTCATTTTACTGTGTATGTTGGTTGTTTTAAATATTAGAAACTTCTAAATACAATTAGTACGTTGAACTTTGAGTTTTTAATTTGGATTATTTGGATGTTCTATGTGACATGTATTTGGATTATTTAGATTATTTTCCTTATATATGTTCTGTGTGACATATATGTCCCCTACAATGTATATTCATTTGTTTTTCTGTGTAAAATTTGATCATTACACAATAATTTACCATCTTTTTATTATATTTTAATTTATTAATTGTACGTACATATTTATTATTAAAAAATTAAACAATTTCGCCGCAACGCGCGGGTTTGTATCTAGTTTAGAATCTATTTCATAGTTTGGTATTAAAATAAAATTGGGAAAATGTATATACCCAAATTTCCTTATTCTTATTATTTTGGAATAGTTTTATTTTAGATAAAATAATTAAATTATTATTAACAATTTAATTAATATAATTAACACTAACAATAAAATGGAATACTATTAAAATTAAATTATATAAAGTTAAACTAATTATAGATTAAATACTTCAAAAAATACAGATGAACCCAGGAAATCGAGATCAATCAAACTTCTTCAAACTTCTCTGTTCTAAAAAAAAATTACTTCTCTTCATTCCAAAAAAATTACTTTTTCTTCGTTCCAAATAAATTCGGATGAGGAGAACCTCAACTCTGCAACCATCATCAATAGCCAAGATCATTCTACCCATCATCAAATGTGATTTTGAACAAACCCAACATGAGTGATAAAGAGAAAAATAGAAGGAAAAAGAAAGAAACAGAAGAAGAATAACAGATCGTGATCGCCAGAACTCGATCAAGACACATAGTTTTTTATTAAAAGCCTCCAAGCCACCATCACAGATTAAATCTCAATCACCATCACCACTGTCCCACACCACCACACCACCATACCATGCCGATTCACAACATCATCCAACAAAATATCAAATTACAACATTAATTTACTTTAACAATTGGGTCTAGATCTTAGCGACTTCAAAGGTGGGTCAAACTCCTCTTTCAGCTTTGAATCTTCTAACAGAGGAGTTTAAAAAATAAACTTGCTTCCTCCTCCATTTCTTTGCTTTAATTTTTTAGATCTGGTGTAGGATTGCGAAAATATAATCAAAGCATACAAAATAGAAAATTAAAATTTTCTGTAATCTCAATGTATAACCTTATGAAACATCATTAATTGAGGAAGGATAAAGATATACCTTTGAAGAGAATCAACGCTTTGATGTAGACTTCAAATTTCAATCCTTGCTCCTTCACGATATCTCTAATCACGTTCGTCACAAAGTATATGCAACACCTAAGAGGTATGCACCAAGAGTAATAGATTGAAACTGTGATTTTAGACTCAACTAGGTCTTTATCCTAAGACCTTAGGGTTTTGAGAATGTTTACAAGAGAGATGCAAATTGTGACGCCCCCAAAACAGGTATACAACACCCATTCTGAGTCGTCAATAACATGGTACAGAAACAACTACATCTTTACTATTACAACATAAGAACTGTGAGTTTAAATACAAATATTGTCATCTAGACAATATCCACACTCAAATAAGTCCTCATTACAATTATTGATACAGTATTTCACAAAAATGGTGAGGACTACTAAAATAACTTCTAGAACCATCATTCCATACCCCGACTAGTACTCGCTACATACTCGCCTCCTGAGAAAAATGGAACAAAAAGGAAAAGGGTGAGCTCAACTAGTCCAGTAAAGAACATTATGACTAAGATAACATAGAACAAATTATCGTTAGTCTTCAACAGGGAAAAAATATAATAGAATACAATAGACAACAAGTTTTAAATCAATATTTGCAGCGGAAAATAATAATTCATAGAAGAGTTACGTAGAGAATGAAATCTACTATTATCTATGAATTTAAAA
This sequence comes from Panax notoginseng, assembly GCA_016801055.1. Classification (NCBI taxonomy): domain Eukaryota; kingdom Viridiplantae; phylum Streptophyta; class Magnoliopsida; order Apiales; family Araliaceae; genus Panax; species Panax notoginseng. The sequence continues at coordinate 230,987,473 of CM029013.1, read as the reverse complement.
GTCCATCATCAGCATTTTATCCCTGTAACATCAATCAATATTCATCTTCGCACTATAGGCCAAAGATATTCATCAGTTGGTCATGTTCATCTAAGCATCTGTTCATCTTTGCACTACGGGCCAAAGATATTCATCAGAAATTATTAATCTTTGCACTACAGGCCAAAGATATTCAATTATATCATCATTTAGGACTAAGGATGATGAAAAATATTTTAAAGGAAATGAATCCAGTGAAACAAAATAATAAATATTAAGGATTCGTATTTCAGCTATTCCATGTCCAAAAATACCTCATAAATAATCATAGTGGAGTAAAATTTAAGAATGATCAAAACATGGATACAATCAAAGCTAGTATCCAGAATAGATATTTTGGACGAAAAGAAGAAAATTTTATTTTTCGGTAAATAGTAACTCGTGAATAGTAACCCCGACATGAAAAGTTCCAAATTTGATAAAAAGTTCAGATCAATACTTCGGCATAATGATATTGAAGAAAATAATATCATTTAAGAAGAAATAACATCCCTTACCTCGGAAAGACGGTACTTCTGACTGGAATACTAGATATAGTGCTGAAGGAAACTTGCACCGTATAGCAACACTCAAAGTATCAAATACTCACAAGAATACGCTCTATATAGAGAGAGAAATAGAGAGAAACTTGTGTTTCTGGTGTGATTTTCAATTCTAACCTAAGCACCCTATTTATAGAAAAATGCTTAGAACACCAAAGCAGAAAATTTAATATAATATTAATATATTTAACAAATTTTCCTTAGCCCACCTCTAGACATCTGATCTCAGCCCATTTATATCACATGTTAGCCCACTTAAATGCCAAAAAATATTTTTCTTCAAAATAATAAATAAAACTTCCAAAAATCAATTATTTCGGAACTTCATAACTTTAATAATTCATAATAAATAGCCCTTTTATCAGAAAATTCAAATCTGGCGAGTTTTTATAGGAAATTCAATTCTCTACAACTTTGCGGAAGAAAGTTTTTCTAAATTCCAAACAGAAATTGACCGAAATCCATAAACGGGGCGATTTTACAGTCAATAATAAATTTTCGGTCAAGAATTGTGTCCACCAACATACAAAACATGTGTTAATCATTTAATGCCACAAAAATACTCTTCCTCCTCATATACTCATATATCCCACATTCATTGTAAAAATATCACCATCAATATATTATTAAAATAATATATTTAAATGAATTATTTTATCAAAAAAAGATAAAATATTAATTTTTAACAATTGTCACATTAAAAATTTTCTCCATCTATATCCACATAAAATCAATATTTTCCTCATCATATAAATTAATAATTAATTATACACAAATAATATTACAGAATCACAGTACTGGCAACCAGGCCGTTCCTAGGAAAGAGGGGGCTTTCCAATAAGGATTTCTCCTTACTGGCGCGCAATTAGATGACCAAATCTCTCCTTAGACAGAACTTTCTAGACATTGCCAATAATGTTATCTAATAATATTATTCAAATAATATGAAATATTGCTCCGATAATGGAAAATACTGTGTAGTGACAATTATAAAATATCAACGTAGCAATTATTTAATCAATAAAATAAAATATTGAACAGTAATTACTGTAACCATTATTGAGTAGTGCCTTCTTACGTAAGAATCAATAATTGGTGCAATACCGTGTGCTACTGTGCAACAACGCGTATTACCGTGCTTTAACCACCGGGTATTCCAACAGTATTAACGGTAACAACTACGCCGTTATTTATAAACAACTTATTTTTGTCATTTTCTTCATCCAATCGCTTTCCGTTATGGGGCCCACAAAAGACTGCGCCGTCGTACGAATATTCTCCGACAGTAAGAATATTCCACGACCAAGCGAATATTCCCCGACAACAATGAATATTTTATAACCACTTGCTTATTTAAAATATTTGCGCATTTTACCCATAACTAACCACATTAATCAAATCAACCCTTACTATTTCAGAATAATAAATAGAGGAAATTAAATTTTATTTATTAATAATTTGGGGTCTTACAACATCCCCTCCTTATGAAATTTCGTCCTCGAAATTGACATACGTACCTGGTGTTTCGAAAAGATGAGGATACCTCGCTTTCATTTCTGTTTCCAACTCCCAGGTCATTTCCTCAATAGCATGGTTTCTCCACAAAACTTTAACTTGTGGTATGACCTTCGTGCGTAGGACATGCTCCTTCCTATCCAAGATCTTGACAGGTACCTCCTCATACGTTAAGTCTTCGGCTATCTCGTCCGGTTCTAACTCAATAACGTGGTTCGGGTCTTTCACATATTTACGAAACACATATATATGAAAAACATTATGAACACGAGACATACTTGGAGGTAACACGAGTCTATAGGCCACATTTCCTACTCGGTCAAGAATCTGAAATGGACCAATAAATCGTGGATTGAGCTTTCCTCTCTTCCCAAATCTTGTAACTCCTTTCCATGGAGCTACACGTAATAATACATGATCCCCAATGTCAAATTCCACGTCCTTTCGATAAAGATCCACATAACTCTTTTGTCGATCATGTGCCGTTTGTATACGTTGTCGAATCGTTTGGATCTTCTCTGTAGTCATTCGTACCAACTCTGGTCCCAACAACGTTGCTTCTCCCACCTCATCCCAACATACTGGAGAGCGACACTTTCGTCCATACAATGCTTCAAAGGGAGCCACACCTATACTTGCCTGATAACTGTTGTTGTAGGAGGATTCCACCAATGGTAGGTACTTATCCCAACTTCCTTTGAAATCTAGGACACAAAGTCTTAATAGATCTTTAAGAGTTTGAATAGTCCTCTCTGATTGCCCGTCCGTTTGAGGATGGTATGCTGAACTGAACCGTAAATCCGTGCCCATAGCTTTTTGCAAGCTAACCCAAAATCTTGAAGTGAATCTTGGGTCACGATCCGAAACTATGGATACTGGCATGCCATGCAACCTTACAATCTCATTCACGTACATACTAGCAAGACGTTCAAGGGAATGAGTCTCCCGTATCGGCAAGAAATGAGCAGACTTGGTTAATCTATCAACTATAACCCAAATAGCATTTATGCCTTGAGAAACCGTGGGAAGACCCGTAACGAAATCCATGGTAATGTGTTCCTACTTCCATTTCGGAATCTCAAGTGGTTGCAATGGACCCTTTGGTACTTGATGCTCCGCCTTTACACGTTGACAAGTTAAACACCTCGAGATAAACTTTGCAATCTCTCTCTTCATATTGTTCCACCAAAATGTATGTCGAAGATCACGATACATTTTAGTACTTCCAGGATGGATTGCAAATGGTGTATTGTGTGCCTCCATCATGATCTTGTACTTTAAATCAGAATCGTTAGGAACACAAAGTCTGGAGTGGACTCGAAGTATTCCTTCTTCATCGATTCTTGCTTCTGGAATAGCACATTCTTGCACTTTCTTCATACGCATCAGCTCCGGGTCTGTAGCTTGAGCAACTTTAACTTTATCGATTAAAGTTGGTTCTACGCGTATACTTGACATCATCGCACTCGTTCCTGCATATGATCTTCTACTCAACGCGTCAGCTACCACGTTTGCTTTTCCAGGATGGTATTGAATAGTGTGGTCGTAATCTTTCAACAGCTCGAGCCAACGTCGTTGCCGCATGTTGAGTTCTTTTTGAGTGAAGAAATATTTGAGGCTTTTATGGTCTGAATATATCTCCACTTTTTCCCCATATAGATAGTGCCTCCAGATCTTTAGCGCGAAAACGACTGCTGCCAACTCTAGATCATGAGTAGGATAATTCCTCTCATATTCTTTAAGTTATCGCGAGGCATAGGCTATGACTTTCCCACGTTGCATGAGAACACATCCTAACCCTTTGCCTGAAGCATCGCTGTAGATAACAAATCCATCCGAACCAGATGGTATTGTTAGAACAGGTGCCGAAATGAGTCTCCTCTTAAGCTCTTGGAAACTCTTCTCGCATTCTTCGCTCCATACGAATTTGATATCCTTCCAAGTCAGCTGAGTTAACGGGGTAGCGATTCGAGAAAACCCTACTACGAATCTCTGATAATAACCAGCTAAGCCCAGAAAGCTACGTACATTGGTCACTGTCTTCGGTTGCTCCTAGCTTTGTATTGCTTCAATCTTCGCCGGGTCCACTGATACTCCATGTTTTGACACCACGTGCCCTAGGAATGCTACTTCCTCAAGCCAGAACTCGCATTTTTTCAACTTAGCATATAACTTGTTTTCACGCAGCCTTTGGAGTACCAGCTTCAAATGGTGCTCATGATCTTCACGACTTTTGGAATATATGAGGATGTCATCAATAAAGACAACAACGAACTGATCTAAATAATCCTTGAATACTCGGTTCATCATATCCATGAAAGCCGCAGGAGCATTAGTCAATCCAAAAGACATGACTAAGAATTCATAATGCCCGTACCGAGTTCTAAAGGCAGTCTTAGGAATATCCTCAGTTTTAACCTTCAGCTGATGATATCCAGAACGAAGATCGATTTTTAAAAAGAATTGTGCTCCTTGTAATTGGTCAAACAGGTCATCAATACGAGGTAGCAGATACCTATTCTTGATAGTGACATGGTTTAATTCCCGGTAATCGATACAAAGTCGCATACTCCCGTCTTTCTTCTTTACAAATAAAATAGGAGCACCCCAAGGAGATGTACTAGGACGAATGAAGCCGATGTCCAACAACTCTTGTAGTTGGACTTTTAACTCCTGAAGTTTAATAGGAGCCATTCGATATAGGGTTTTAGAAATGGGCTTTGTACCAGGTTCAAGATCAATAAAGAATTCAACTTCACGTTCCGGGGGTAGACTGGGAAGTTCTTCAGGAAATACGTCAGGAAAGTTACTAACAACAGGAATATTATTCAAATTTGACGTGTCTTTATTCAAATCCATAACATGGGCTAAGAAAGCTTGACATCCATTTTTTAATAAACGAATGGCTTTATGGCTTGATATAACAGTGATTAATTTTAATGGCTTAGTTGCTTGAATTCGCACAACAGGTTGATTAGGAATATGAAAACTAACCACACCAGAGTGGTTACCGTTCTTGTCTGTATTTTTCTTTCTCTACTAGTTATCATTGTTCTGATGACTGTTGTCACCGATATGATCCTGGTTGTGGTCCCTCGGTTGACCGTACTCGTTATCTCGCTCTAATAATTGAGCCCTGTTGACAACATCTGAATAGAGAGAAAATTTATGAGATATGAGATATTGATGTATGCCGGGTTTCAAACCTCTCAGAAACATCCGCGTCATACGTTCCTCATTCTCCACCAAATGAGGTGCAAACCTGGACAACTCTGCAAACTTCGCCTCGTACTGGGACACCGTCATGTTATTCTGCTCCAGTCTAATAAACTCTACCTCCTTCATATGACGAATACTTTCAGGAAAGTACTTGTCATTGAATAGTTTCTGAAATGTCTCCCAAGACATGCTGAGTGCGGCTGGATGGGTACGCTTCACAGATTCCCACCAGTAGTCTGCCTCGCCACGGAACATAAAGGTGGCGAATGGAACCTTCTGTTCCTCCGTGCATCCCAAGACATCGAATATCTTGGTAATTTGCTTGACCCATGTCTCCGCCTTAATCGGATCCGGCTTTCCCCAGAATTCTGGTGGTCCCAACTCTTTGAACTGCTTGGCTGTGACCAGCTGTGCGTTGCCATTGTTTCTTCCTATATTTTGAACAGGAATCTCCTTCGTTTGGTTTTGCATGAACCGTAAAAAACTTCTAAACATCTCATCGTTCACCGTCTGCTCAGTGGTGTTGTTCACAGGAGGAACATTGCCAGCCTGTTGCACGTTCTCCTCGTTGGTGAGTATAGGCATCTCCACCGTCTCATTTACTCCACTGTTAACATTCTCAGTCGACATTCTCAAATACTGCCATAAAACAAAGGTTAATTTAACAAATTAACATATCACATAATATCCCTATATTATGACCGACCAACAAATAAGCTTAGGTAGGACACACTAGCGAAGGATTTACTCGTCTCTCCCCTCCTAGTTCTATTCCCCGATCTCCGCCAGAGATCATATCCCTAAGCTCTGATACCAACTGTGACGCCCCCAAAACAGGTATACAACACCCATTCTGAGTCGTCAATAACATGGTACAGAAACAACTACATCTTTACTATTACAACATAAGAACTGTGAGTTTAAATACAAATATTGTCATCTAGACAATATCCACACTCAAATAAGTCCTCATTACAATTATTGATACAGTATTTCACAAAAATGGTGAGGACTACTAAAATAACTTCTAGAACCATCATTCCATACCCCGACTAGTACTCGCTACATACTCGCCTCCTGAGAAAAATGGAACAAAAAGGAAAAGGATGAGCTCAACTAGTCCAGTAAAGAACATTATGACTAAGATAACATAGAACAAATTATCGTTAGTCTTCAACAGGGAAAAAATATAATAGAATACAATAGACAACAAGTTTTAAATCAATATTTACAGCGGAAAATAATAATTCATAGAAGAGTTACGTAGAGAATGAAATCTACTATTATCTATGAATTTAAAAGTCCATCATCAGCATTTTATCCCTGTAACATCAATCAATATTCATCTTCGCACTATAGGCCAAAGATATTCACCAGTTGGTCATGTTCATCTAAACACCTGTTCATCTTTGCACTACGGGCCAAAGATATTCATCAGAAATTATTAATCTTTGCACTACAGGCCAAAGATATTCAATTATATCATCATTTAGGACTGAGGATGATGAAAAATATTTTAAAGGAAACGAATCCAGTGAAACAAAATAATAAATATTACGGATTCGTATTTCAGCTATTCCATGTCCAAAAATACCTCATAAATAATCATAGTGGAGTAAAATTCAAGAATGATCAAAACATGGATACAATCAAAGCTAGTATCCAGAATAGATATTTTGGACGAAAAGAAGAAAATTTTATTTTTCGGTAAATAGTAACTCGTGAATAGTAACCCCGACATGAAAAGTTCCAAATTTGATAAAAAGTTCAGATCAATACTTCGGCATAATGATATTGAAGAAAATAATATCATTTAAGAAGAAATAACATCCCTTACCTCGGAAAGACGGTACTTCTGACTGGAATACTAGATATAGTGCTGAAGGAAACTTGCACCGTATAGCAACACTCAAAGTATCAAATACTCACAAGAATACGCTCTATATAGAGAGAGAAATAGAGAGAAACTTGTGTTTCTGGTGTGATTTTCAATTCTAACCTAAGCACCCTATTTATAGAAAAATGCTTAGAACACCAAAGCAGAAAATTTAATATAATATTAATATATTTAACAAATTTTCCTTAGCCCACCTCTAGACATCTGATCTCAGCCCATTTATATCACATGTTAGCCCACTTAAATGCCCAAAAATATTTTTCTTCAAAATAATAAATAAAACTTCCAAAAATCAATTATTTCGGAACTTCATAACTTTAATAATTCATAATAAATAGCCCTTTTATCAGAAAATTCAAATCTGGCGAGTTTTTATAGGAAATTCAATTCTCTACAACTTTGCGGAAGAAAGTTTTTCTAAATTCCAAACAGAAATTGACCGAAATCCACAAACGGGGCGATTTTACAGTCAATAATAAATTTTCGGTCAAGAATTGTGTCCACCAACACACAAAACATGTGTTAATCATTTAATGCCACAAAAATACTCTTCCTCCTCATATACTCATATATCCCACATTCATTGTAAAAATATCACCATCAATATATTATTAAAATAATATATTTAAATGAATTATTTTATCAAAAAAAGATAAAATATTAATTTTCAACAATTGTCACATTAAAAATTTTGTCCATCTATATCCACATAAAATCAATATTTTCCTCATCATATAAATCAATAATTAATTATACACAAATAATATTACAGAATCACAGTACTGGCAACCAGGCCGTTCCTAAGAAAGTGGGGGCTTTCCAATAAGAATTTCTCCTTACTGGCACGCAATTAGATGACCAAACCTCTCCTTAGACAGAACTTTCTAGACATTGCCAATAATGTTATCTAATAATATTATTCAGATAATATGAATTATTACTTCGATAATGGAAAATATTGCGTAGTGACAATTATAAAATATCAACGTAGCAATTATTTAATCAATAAAATAAAATATTGAACAGTAATTACTGTAACCATTATTGAGTAGTGCCTTCTTACGTAAGAATCAATAATTGGTACAATACCGTGTGCTACTGTGCAATAACACGTATTACCGTGCTTTAACCACCGGGTATTCCAACAGTATTAACGGTAACAACTACGCCGTTATTTATAAACAACTTATTTTTGTCGTTTTCTTCATCCAATCTCTTTTCGTTATGGGGCCCACAAAAGACTACGCCGTCGTACGAATATTCTCCGACAGTAAGAATATTCCACGACCAAGCGAATATTCCCCGACAACAATGAATATTTTATAACCACTTGCTTATTTCATATCTTTATCGAAAGGACGTGGAATTCAAAATACGCAAGTGGTTATAAAATATTCATTGTTGTCAGGGAATATTCGTTTAGTCGTGGAATGTTCTTTCTGTCGGGGAATATTCGTACGACGACGCAGCCATTTGTGGGCCCCATAACAGAATAACTGTCGGATGAAGAAAATGACAAATTGGTATTTTCTGTACCATGTATTTGGCGACTTAGAATGAGTTGGATGGAATGGACCTATTTTGGAGTTGTCACATTTGGTATCAGAGCTTAGGGATATGATCCCTGGCTGAGATGTGAGACAAGAACTAGGAAGGGAGAGACGGGAAATTCCTTCGCTAGTATGACCTACCTAAGTTTATTTGTTATTTAATTGGTCAGTCATAATATAGGGGTATTATGTGGTATGTCAATTAACCCTTATTTTGAAACTATATTCTAGAATGATATTTGAAATACAGGAGATGAGAAATGGAAAATCATGATAGAGAGGAAATAATCGGGAAGGTACAATCCAAAAAGAAAGCAAGGTATTCTCATCTCTTCGAATATCAGGTACGTACGTAAATTTCGGGAAAGAAATTTCATAAGGAGGGGAGATTGTAAGACCCCGAATTTTATGAAATAAAAGTATTCAATTTTTCTTTTAATTACTATTCAGTAAATGGTTAAATTGATAAAAGTTAAAGTTATAAAATATTCATTGTTATCGGGGAATATTCGTTTAGTCGTGGAATATTCTTTCTGTCGGGGAATATTCGTACGACGACACAGCCATTTGTGGGCCCCATAACAGAATAACTGTCGGATGAAGAAAATGACAAATTTGAGTTTTTATAAATAACGACGTAGTTGTTACCGTTAACACTGTTGGAATACCTAGTGGTTAAAATACAGTAATACGCGTGGTTGCACAATAGCACACAGATTGCACAGTATTTTTGAATTATTGATTCTTACGAAGGAAAGCACTACTCAATAATTGTTACGATAGTTACTGTTCAATATTTTATTTTATTGATTCAATAATTGCTGCATTAATTTTTTATATTATTGTTGTTTCAATAATTGTCACTGCATAGTATTTTCCATTATCAGATCAATAATTCATATTATTTGAATAATATTATTAGATAGCATTATTGGCAATGTCTAGAAAGTTCTATCAATGGAGAGGTTTGGTCACCTATTTGCGCGCCAGTAAGGAGAAATCCTTATTGGAAAGCCCCCTCTTTCCTGGGAACTGTCTGGTTGTCATAATTGTGATTCTGTAATATTATTTACGAATAATTAATTATTGATTTATATGATAAGGAAATATTTATTTTATATGGATATAAATGATGGATTTATTTATGTGGTTATAGATGAAGGAATTAATGTTGAGATGTTTTATCAGTATTTTGTCGGAATGGAGGTATTAATAATCAATCAGGGTTTTTGAGATATATTGCGGGGGTTATAATTTTTAATCCGACCGTTGGATCGACTTTAACAGTCATAAGACTATAAGGATTTCACGTACTTAGGGGGATCAACCCTTCATACAATGTATTGTGCACAACTATTTCAACGCTAAGCGTAACCTCTTATAAAAGAGTTGTTCTTCTCAGTATTTAGAATACAAGTCCGTACCAAAGTGATTTTGGTTTGGATACATCATGGGGTAATTTAGAATTCAACGGTAATCAACTAAGGTTTAGGTGATTACAAACGACATAACTGTATACTATGGAATAATCATAGTTTAATTGATGTTTATAAATTGACATCATGCTTTAGGGATAATCTAATAGCATACAAGTTGAATAATTACAACCTACCTTGCTTGAATAATAATAAGACAAGGTTAATTGATTAATAAACATCCACAACATGTATATAATTGTACATGCTAAACCACAAGTTAAGTACAAGAATAACTTGTTCCAAATAAATTTACACCATTATATGATAATCGAAATTGAAACAATAATTAGTTCAATAACACCAATGATTAGAAAACTTATACAATAAAGAACTTGCTAAATATCAAAAGTTAAGGCTTAGAAACTTGCTCAATGTAAAAGGTAGGTTTAGGAAACTTGCCTTTAGCACAAGCTACACTTTTACCACTTGAATTGATACCCTAAACATGTCATATTGACATAATTAGTCCTAACCAATATTGTACATTTATATAAACAATTACATTCATCATATGGGTTGAATTACCCATTCACACAATCAATTATTTTTCAAGTAGATAATACTTAATAACATGATAGTTCATAGTCTAATCATACTGAAATTATCATTTAACATTATTATGATAAACACATAACATTTATTTTCAAGTTTTGTACATTTAAACAAAACTGTCAGACAGTTCTGCCAAGCCGCGCCGCGGCGCCATAGTTTGTACTGTGGCTCGCGCTGCGGCGCTGAGTCGGCGCTGCGGCGCAGCGATTATACTATGAGCCGGCGCTGCGGCACAGTGATTGTGCAACAGGCCGCTTACGTCATGGTGATGGCGCTGCGGCGCCAGCAATGAACTACTGGGCCGCGCCGCGGCGCGAACTGTCAGCGTCGACTGACAGCTTCGGCAACCATGAAAGAAAAAGCCAAATTGGCCAAAAAGCTCGAATCTAATAGACTAGTTACACTCTATTTTGCACATAAACTTCATATAAACATATAGTAAAGACTTCTAACATGTTTCTACTCATAAATTAACACAAACATCAAATATTCAACACCCAATTTCAATATTTTTGTCAAAAACTCCATTTTTGATATCTTCCATGAAAATCAATACTGTGATTTTGTTATTCAACCAAAACAGTAAATTCTAAGCATCATGATTATGATGTTACATACTCTAGCGATTCTTATAATCAATTTATCAATACAACAACTAATTATACCTTAATTTCCATTTTAACTAAAGCCATACTCATTCATAAAAACTCTCTGTAAAACAATTTCTTCATAAAATACATACATAAATGAACCAATGTATCTTATAAACATATATAATCAACAATCATACCAATTATAATCTTAAACAACAAAAATTCCTTTTATAAAATTTTCACAGAGAACTTTTTAAAAGAAGAAAACTAAATTGTTTAAAGAAGAAGATGAAGCTCCTACCTTGTATTAGGAAGATGATGATTATCTTCTTTGATTAACAACTTTTCTCCAAAACTTGAAAAGAAAACTCTCAATTCTCTCTAGAACTCTCTCACTTTTCCTTCTTTTCTTCTTCTTTTTCCTCTGTCTTTTCTAACTGAGTCTTTCTCTAACCTTAGTCTAACATATGTAATAAGAAAATAACGTATATAATAATAATAGATATATTAAGTATAGGATTGCTAACTGACATCAGTTATCAAATTTAAAAATCAAAAGCCATAAGGCTTGTTTGGTTAAGTTAAATAAAATAACTCATTATTACTTACTCCTTGTTTGGTAAAATCCAATTAAAATACTATTATATTAAAGACTTATTATGCCATAAGGCATGTTTTTCAAAAACTAAATTAAACTCTTTTAATTTATTTTAATAACTCCTTTATAGCAATGTTATTAGTCACCCTTTATTTAATTAAATAAATCAATTAAAACATTAATCTATTAAATTACTTTGACACATGAACAATTATAATTCTTTTTATAATTATAATTTTATTTAATCAACTAATATTTCAAACTACAATTTCTCATTTAAATATTATTATTTAATTAAAATCATTATAAGTTCTCTAGCTTATTAAATTAAACTCCATTATTATAAAATCTCATCATAATTAATTTATTTAGCTCCTTAATTATTTACTCAACAAATAATTAATTAAATCACATCAACTCAAATTGCCATATAATTCAATAAATATTTAATATTGCCAATAAATATTTAATATTTAATATTTAATTATTTATTCAACAAATAATTAAATAAATCACATCACTCAAATTGAATAATTATTTATTTAACAATAAACATATCCATTAAATACTTAAATAAATCAATAAATATTTAATGTCACACCTTAAAATTATGGAATGTTACATCATTCCCTCCTTACAAGGATTCTGTCCTCAGAATCATAATTCAAACAAATCATTCGTTACATTTCTTCCCTACTTACAAAGATTTTGTCCCCGGAATCGAAGACACAGATTAAACAAATAACTCAGGGTATTCCTTCAACATTTTCTCTTCGAGTTCTCACGTAACTTTTTCAGCGTTGTAGTTTCTCCATATCACTTTCACAAAAGGTATCACTTTATTCGTGAGCACTTGTTCTTTTCTGTCAACTATCTGGATAGGAACCTCTTCATAAGTCAAATCTTTCTCGAACTGCAATGGTTCATACTCAATCACATGTTTGTAGTCTGGTTTATATGGTCGTAACACCGAAATATGAAAAATATTATGAATATTTTTCAACTCTGGAGGTAGAGCTACCTCGTAAGCCACTTCTCCCACTCTTCGCAGCACTTCAAAGGGTCCAATAAACCTCAGACTTAGCTTTCCCTTTTTACTGAAACGAATTTTCCCCTTCCAGGGAGAAACTTTTAAGAATACAAAAGTTCTTACGTCAAATGTACGATCTTGTATGTGTTAATCAGCATACTTTTTCTGTCTGTCTTGAGCTGCGACCAATCTTGTCCTGATGAGTTTGATCACTTCAGCAGTTTGTTGTACCAGTTCTGGTCCTAACAGTTGGCGTTCACCGACTTCATCCCAACACAGTGGAGTTCTGCACTTTCTGCCGTACAATGCCTCGTAAGGTGGCATGCCGATGCTCGCGTGATAACTGTTGTTGTAAGAAAATTCCACTAATGGTAGTTGATCTTCCCAGCTTCCTTTAAAGTCCATGACACATGCTCTTAGCATATCTTCTAATGTCTGAATTGTTCGTTCGCTTTGGCCATCTGTTTGTGGATGATAAGCCGTACTCATTCGCAACTGTGTTCCCATACATTCTTGTAGTCTCTTCCAGAAATTCGATGTAAACCGCGGATCTTTATCAGACACAATTGATACTGGTACTCCGTGCCTCAAAATGATCTCCTTAATGTACAATCTTGCCAACTGATCAAGATTGAATCTAATCTTTATTGGTAAAAAATGCGCTGATTTCGTCAGTCTGTCCACTATTACCCAAATCGCATCGCATCCTCTCTGAGTAGTTGGAAGACCCACCACAAAATCCATCGTGATGTGTTCCCACTTCCATTCCGGTATTTCTAACTGTTGGAGTAATCCGCTGGGTCTTTGATGTTCGGTTTTTACTCTCTGACATGTCAAGCATTTCGCTACGCATTCAGCAACATCTCTTTTCATATTTGGCCACCAAAAATGTCGGCGCAAATCCTGATACATTTTCTACGATGATCTATTAAGGTACTTCGTAGCCCTAACACGTTCTTCCTCCATGACTCGAAACATTGTTCTGTGATCTAACACGAATGATGGCAGTGTCTCGAACTGATTCGGATATCCCATGACCCGATCTTGAGCTCGATTAATTGCGGTGTTAAATACTTTATCCATCTCTTCCATCTTCATCGTTTTTGCCTGCGCGTCTCTCGCTACTCTTCCAGTTCGTTGATAAGCTTCCTCGTATGCATCTTCAGCTCTTGCCCTCTTAGCAGCTTCTTCTCTCAGCTTGCTCTCCAGTTCAGCAACCATCTCAATCAATTGTTCTTTCTCTCCTTCAGTCTGTATTAATTTCTCCTCGGCGTTAGTCAGTCGTTCTTCAAGATCCAGGATCTCGTCGTCCTTCTGTGTCACTGCAGTCTGTTGTTCAGCTACTATCTTTTGCAATTCCTTAACTGTATCCTGAAGTTCCACGTTGCGGTCATGAACCTCATCGTAAATACAGCCTGTTATCGAGTTAAGTGGAATCCTTTCTTCCTCATCCTCCTCATCTTCTCCACATCATTCTCCTCATCTTTAACTACTGTGACCAACGGTAACTCCCGTGGCAGTAGTTGTTCCCAAACTACCTGAATGCCGCGAGGCTCCTCCTCTATAGGCATTTGAGGTCCCTCCTCCCTAACCTGACTGGATTCTCCGACATTAGTCATCCTGACAACAAAATTTTAAAGTTTTAGTTATTAATCATTTTACTCGACACTCGCGAGCACATAAGTTATAAACAAATAAGCACATAAGTGTTTTATTACTTCTTTCTTAAAACTCAATAAGAGTTATCTCCACTATCTTTTCAAAAGTTACTTCCTAAGGCTTTTCCCCCCCCCACCTAAGGTTCATAACCTAAGGCTCTGATACCAACCTGTGACACCCCCAAATCCCGGTACTTTATTTCCTCAGGATTTGGTGTTCACGTAATCAAAACATTCATTTCTAACTACCCAATTATAATAAAATTGAATAAACAAAACCTGCCCATATAGGATTAAACTTAAATAAATCTCCCAGGTTATCTAACCTTTACAAACATTCATTCATGCGGAAAAATAAAATAAACTTCATTACAATCTTTAAACTAAGTCTGAAAATAAACTATTCAATTATTATAAGTCTTCAGCATTGCTTCGTCTTTCCTTTCCCTTTACTGGTACTAGGTACATCACCAGTTTCAACCTTAGCTGTAAGAAATTTTACAGGCAAGAGTGAGCAAACAAGGCCCACTTGAAATAACAATAATTAAATCATTAAACTTTTACATCATTTGTCAACATTAAGCTCAATAGAATTTAACAATATATTATATTAACTTTTGGAAAGCTTTAACCTTTACTGAGGGTCTAATGACCTCGAATCATGTCCACAGTTATAAGTAATTTTTCAACTTAAACTTTAACAGTCATAAGACTATAAGGACTTCACGTACTTAGGGGGATCAACCCTACATACAATGTATTGTGCACAACCATTTCAACGCTAAGCGTAACCTCTTATAAAAGAGTTGTTCTTCTCAGTATTTAGAATACAAGTCCGTACCAAAGTGAGTTTGGTTTGGATACATCATGGGGTAATTTAGAATTTAAACGGTAATCAACTAAGGTTTAGTTGATTACAAACGACATAACTGTATACTATGGAATAATCATAGTTTAATTGATGTTTATAAATTGACATCATGCTTTAGGGATAATCTAATAGCATACAAGTTGAATAATTATAACCTACATTGCTTGAACAATAATAAGACAAGGTTAATTGATTAATAAACATCCACAACATGTATATAATTGTACATGCTAAACCACAAGTTAAGTACAAGAATAACTTGTTCCAAATAAATTTACACCATTATATGATAATCGAAATTGAAACAATAATTAGTTCAATAACACCAATGATTAGAAAACTTATACAATAAAGAACTTGCTAAATATCAAAAGTTAAGGCTTAGAAACTTGCTCAATGTAAAAGGTAGGTTTAGGAAACTTGCCTTTAGCACAAGCTACACTTTTACCACTTGAATTGATACCCTAAACATATGTCATATTGACATAATTAGTCCTAATCAACATTGTACATTTATATAAACAATTACATTCATCATATGGGTTGAATTACCCATTCACATAATCAATTATTTTTCAAGTAGATAATACTTAATAACATGATAGTTCATAGTCTAATCATACTGAAATTATCATTTAACATTATTATGATAAACACATAACATTTATTTTCAAGTTTTGTACATTTAAACAAAACTATCAGATAGTTCTGCCAAGCCGCGCCGCGGCGCTACAGTTTGTACTGTGGCTCGCGCTGCGGCGCTGAGTCGGCGCTGCGGCGCAGCGATTATACTATGAGCCGGCGTTGCGGCGCAGTGATTGTGCAACAGGCCGCTTACGTCATGGTGATGGCGCTGCGGCGCCAGCAATGAACTGCTGGGCCGCGCCGCGGCGCGAACTGTCAGCGTCGACTGACAGCTTCGGTAACCATGAAAGAAAAAGCCAAATTGGCCAAAAAGCTCGAATCTAATAGACTAGTTACACTCTATTTTGCACATAAACTTCATACAAACATATAGTAAAGACTTCTAACATGTTTCTACTCATAAATTAACACAAACATCAAATATTCAACACCCAATTTCAATATTTTTGTCAAAAACTCCATTTTTGATATCTTCCATGAAAATCAATACTGTGATTTTGTTATTCAACCAAAACAGTAAATTCTAAGCATCATGATTATGATGTTACATACTCTAGCAATTCTTATAATCAATTTATCAATACAATAACTAATTACACCTTAATTTCCATTTTAACTAAAGCCATACTCATTCATAAAAACTCTCTGTAAAACAATTTCTTCATAAAATACATACATACATGAACCAATGTATCTTATAAACATATATAATCAACAATCATACCAATTATAATCATAAACAACAAAAATTCCTTTTATAAAATTTTCACAGAGAGCTTTTTAAAAGAAGAAAACTAAATTGTTTAAAGAAGAAGATGAAGCTCCTACCTTGTATTAGGAAGATGATGATTATCTTCTTTGATTAACAACTATTCTCCAAAACCTGAAAAGAAAACTCTCAATTCTCTCTAGAACTCTCTCACTTTTCCTTCTTTTCTTCTTCTTTTTCCTCTGTCTTTTCTAACTGAGTCTTTCTCTAACCTTAGTCTAACATATGTAATAAGAAAATAACGTATATAATAATAATAAATATATTAAGTATAGGATTGTTAACTGACATCAGTTATCAAATTTAAAAATCAAAAGCCATAAGGCTTGTTTGGTTAAGTTAAATAAAATAACTCATTATTACTTACTCCTTGTTTGGTAAAATCCAATTAAAATACTATTATATTAAAGACTTATTATGCCATAAGGCATGTTTGGCAAAAACTAAATTAAACTCTTTTAATTTATTTTAATAACTCCTTTATAGCAATGTTATTAGTCACCCTTTATTTAATTAAATAAATCAATTAAAACATTAATATATTAAATTACTTTGACACATAAACAATTATAATTCTTTTTACAATTATAATTTTATTTAATCAACTAATATTTCAAACTACAATTTCTCATTTAAATATTATTATTTAATTAAAATCATTATAAGCTCTCTAGCTTATTAAATTAAACTCCATTATTATAAAATCTCATCATAATTAATTTATTTAGCTCCTTAATTATTTACTCAACAAATAATTAATTAAATCACATCAACTCAAATTGCCATATAATTCAATAAATATTTAATATTGCCAATAAATATTTAATATTTAATATTTAATTATTTATTCAACAAATAATTAAATAAACCACATCACTCAAATTGAACAATTATTTATTCAACAATAAACATATCCATTAAATACTTAAATAAATCAATAAATATTTAATGTCACACTTTAAAATTATGGAATGTTACAGAAACTGAGCTGCAAAAAGTTGAAAGAACAAAGGTGATGGCAAGTATTAGTTTCTTACTAAGCAGGCTATAGAAGCTAAGGTAAAAGGAGGGTCGGAGAAGCTATTTTATTGGGGTTTTTTTTCCCAGGATTAGATAGGAAAATGAGAATTTAAGCAGAGTTATTGTTTTTTTATTTTTATACTTTTACCAAATAGACAAACAGACCAACAATATGATACTTGAAGCTATTAGATAAACCGACACAAGGGACACATGGTAGTTACACCAACAAGTCAAACACAAAAGTCATGGGCATAAGAAAACCTTCATGAGACGTGAATATATAAAATTAACAGCTGAAATTTTGCATCTCAATTTCAGCAGATAATAATATTTTCTTTAGTAAGTAAACTATATAAAAGTATTCCAAGAAGCAAAGAAAGCAGGCAGTATATTTATAGGATCATAGGAAAAAATGATAAAGAAAATTAAAACAAAGACCGCTTTCAAAACGAGAATTTAATTACCCATAAATTAGAGAGAATGTTTCTTCTTTAATGGTGTCACACAACATGTATATAGCTTTTATTATATCTTATTAGGATTTTAACACGAGTGTTTTAGTTCTAGCATACAAAAATGCTTTTGTAGCTTATTAAAGGTATTTCCAATTTACATGCTCAACTTTTGTCTATCCCATGGTTTATAGCTTTTATTTCCATACTAAGGCATTAAGTATCTGTGTTTTTCTATATTATGCAAAAACAACCCCTTTGAGGTTTAAACAGTCCCAATTTGGCTTAATACATCCAATAATAGATGTCCATCTATGTTTAGCCTCATTTTAGAGTTTACTAACCTATATCATGCCCTTTTGCAAATCCCAGGATAACACATACTCTTGTAATGCTATTACTTCAATTATACATTCAAGGTATCACATGTACACTGACTAGAAGCCCATAAAGAGCTCCCAGTTACTGCCCTCTTGAGCCCACTGCTGCTGCAAATGGGCAGTCACCCTGCCCTCTTTTCTTCTTTCTCGTTCTAATTTTAAAGTTCCTATATGTTTACTTAAGATTTGTACATGATAGGTAAGCTTTTTTTTAATCACACTATAAAGTCAAAAAATGGTTTTCTAAGACTGCTATAGCAGTTGTCTGCTTTAACAGTCCTTTTTCTTCCATCATGTTAGCAGCCACTAAAATATGGCTTTGACACCTGATCTTGGAACTGAAGAGGGCCATTTACCTATTGTGGTTGGTGACAGCTGTTGTCCTTGGGTAGTAGCTGGCTCTTTTGATCCCCACTTTGCTACCTCTTCAAGGATCTAATATTTTAATAACTCATGCTAACAGAAAATCACAAGGAAACAAGCCAGAAAAATAAAAATTTAGTTCCTGCTGCTGCCATTAGGCAGCAGCCCTGCCTCCCCTGCTCCTTAACCCATTCCCAGCAATCCTCTAACCTCAGTTTTGCTAGATTTCTAGGAACAGACCTCGTGGCTATAATCTTTTAAAGTTCTAAAGTTATCCCAATTGGCCTATAAAGCTTTGGCTCCTTGGTTTAGTGACTGTTTCAACAGAGTAGGCAAAGGAGTTTGTCAAGCTAGAATTACTTGGCCTAAAAACTGAACTATGCTAAAATCTTTCTATGCCAAAACATTTCAGTCATCACATATGTTGGGTAAATCAAGTAAATAGTTTACTTGTTCTACTATTCAGTTCCTTTTTTACCAAAACAGTTCGGTTAGGTCTTTTATCAAACAGTTGGTGGGCATGGTTATAAGCTACTAGTTCCACAGCCCTTTGTTTATATTATAACCCATTTTATCCTCCTTATTTCTCCACAGCCCATCCTAAATCCTCTACTCAAACTGAGTCATCAATAGTGCAATATTTAGTCATCAATACAGTCCTCATAATACCACGACAGTTAGTAAGGTCACACAAGTAAGGCTAGCAGTCAGTCAATATAGCAATATAGCATAGTAGTGAATTTTAGTACTACAACAGTTAGTAAAGCAACACATAACAGTTCATATAATGCAATAACAGTTAGTATAGCAACTAAAGTCTTTCTAGCAGTCATTTATGCTCATTCCAGCCACAACAACAAGTATATAGTCACAGTCCATTCTGCATACCAGTTCTGGGCATGGTAATATATTTTTCAATCATAAACAACCACCCATTTTGGGCTCCCTTTCCAGCCATACTGTTTTGCCATTATAGCAGTTTTAGACTAACATCTTATGCATGGTTCATTACACCAAAACAGTATCAAGCATTGACATATATGTCTTTCTAAAACATGCACCTGGTAATTATGATGTAAAACATTTAAAGGCAAGGTCTCAATGCCTTAGACCAACACAGCCCCCTTTTAGATTAAATTTCAAAAATAACCATGGCTTACACATATGTTTACAAGGATAGCATGAAGGTGCAATATAAAAACTTATACTATCTTTTTATATTGTATTGAACATGCATATCATACATCTAGGTTATACATAATATACCAATGCACATAATATACAAACATAGCTAACTTTACTTGATTATTAGCTTGGTATTTTGGTAATGAATCTAAACTGCACACTTAGTCTAGTCATTTAGCATATAGCAGTCCTTATTAATAACTATAGCATAGCAGTCCACTTATCACCACAGCAGTTCATATGGTAACACAGATCATGCTAACAGAAATTAACCATTAATCTTAGATATCATTGTGTAAGGCTTTTGATTTCACATACTTAATTATCATGTCAATGATGTTGTTCCATATTGAAAGCTAATCCAAATGGAAAATCACAAATATTCCCTAGAAAATTGGTTAAACAAATTTTCATTTCTTATAAAACAGAAATTAACATATAAATACATAACACATATGTGCTGCACACATATTATATAATTATAGAGAGAGAAAGACCTTGACATCGCGAGTGGCTCTGAGGTGAAAAGTAGGACCAAGGTCAAACGAGCCCTTAACAAGAGCATTTTTCTCCTCGACATCGTAATCGAGCGAAAGATACTTGGATACGAAGCTCAATTGAGGCTCAGCCACTTCTCCCTTGCTGTTGTTCTGAAACGTTAGCTTCAGTTTCGCCAGATTCTCCAACAACTTGCACGATATCTTGTGAAAATACACCGAGTTGTCACTGTCAAACTCCGACGTCACCCTGAGGGTCGGTCGCTTAGCAATTATTGACACTAATCCTCCACATTCACCGCTGCGAACTCCGGCGGTGGGTCGTGGTGGCTGGACGGCTCTTCAATTTAGGTTTCTAAAGTCAGATCCCCAAATTTTTTGTCGACTGAACTTGGAAAAGTATATTAGGAGAAAGCAGAATTGCCTAAATTATATTTAACTTTCTCAATTATATCTTTTTTATTCAAATTTTCTTGGAATATACTCTTCTTTTAACCAAATTATGTAATTTAAGAACAATTTTTATAAATAAAAAAACTTTATTTTTTAAAAAAAAAGCTTTAATTTTTTTTTAAAAAGATTTTATTTTTAAACGAATATTTTTTAAAAAATAAAAAACTTCAACGACTACCGTTGGGAGTAAAGGTTCTCACATCTAATTTGGGAAAAACTACTAAACGCTTGAAATTTTGGATTTTTTTTGGCTAAAAATCAGAAAGGCAATCAACGCCACTTTAAAAAAATTTTAAAGATGAATTTAAAAAAATTATCTTAATTTTTTTTAAAACGATTTTATTTTTTAAAAGAAATTTGAAAAAAAATAAAAATGTGATCCAATACTAAACTAACCGGCATTGTAACTTTTTTTAAATTTTTTTATAAAATAAATTTGTAAAAAAGAAGAGTAAGATGTAACATCACTTTAACTGACGTTGGAATCTTTTTTTTTTAATTTCTTTGATCTTTGTTCTTGTTCACAAATATTAATATTTTTTTATGTTTATTCTCTGTCATCGGCGTTGGAAATGAAGGAGTATATAAGACTTCAGCTATAAAAAAATAAAAATAAAAATTCTAACGCCAATAAAAGTGACGTTGCATCTTACTCTTCTTTTTTATAAATTCATTTTTTTAATAAAAAATTAAATAAAATAGGGATAAAATTGATATTACATTAATATGTGTCAAACTAACTTATTAGGAATGACTTATAAGTCATTTTAAATAACTTTATTCTGTTTTAATTCATAAAACATAATAAAATTTTCTTCATCTTTTATATTTTCTCTTAGAACTGATAGTATTATAATTTAATTTTATAATATATTTGGAAAAAAGGTAAAAGGAGAACTATGAATAGCTAGGGGTATACCATTACTATTCTTCTTTTTATGTTTTATTTTTGGACTTAAAAATATGTTCACGATTTAAGTTACTCCCTCCGTCTAAAAATAAAAGTTCTTATTATTTTATGTAATCTCAAGTTAAATATTTACTTATATTAAATAATCTATTTTTTTACAATAATTTGTGCGTAATATCCTTAGTATTAAATGTTATATTTTTATTATTTATATAATATCACTAGTCATGTATAGAAAAATATGCAATTAGATGAGAATTTAAATATGAATAATTTTATCATTTGACCATTTTTTTTAAATTCGAATAAAATCAATCATCACTTTCATTCTCGGAGTGAGGGAGTACTTGTAAGTATATCCTACTTCTATCTAGAAATAGGAAACATTGGGAAGCATAGATATAATAATAAGGCTTGATGAGGTTGAGTTTATTTGGGTCGGAAGCCCGGAACTAACATGCTTGGCAATCGATTGTCACGAGTACTATTTCAACAACCATAATCTATATTCTTGTTCGCAACATTGGATGACACAGATTGAAATGGATTTCCCCCTGCCGCTACAAGTTGTAGCGACATGAAAAATTACTCATTTGCTCATGTGCTACACTGTCTACCACTAATAGTTATGGCGGTAGTTTAACTAATTAATAAATTAGAATGGCTCAGTGGTAGCTTAATGGCCCAATAACCCATAGGTCTTAGGTTCAAAACCTAGTTATGATATTTTTGCTGCTTATATTATATTTTTTGTGTATTAGATAAATTCTATTACCATATATATATATATATATATATATATATATATATATGTATGGGAAATGATCCATAGCAAGTATTTGCTATGGAGAAAAATTGGGCAAATAGCATCATATCCGTCCATTCTATAAATTAAGAGCGTAGATTAAAAAATAACTCAGCCCTTACGCCAGACGAAGTAGCGTAAGCTGAAAAAGACCTCTCATATCTGCTAGACGAAGTAGCGTAACTCTATCTCAATATCTCTAGAATGCGATTTCAATGTTTTCCTAAAACACTCCCTGCGACTTGAAAATAACCCCAATTCAGAGTAACTACTAAGTAGACATAAAATGAGTAATGCTAGCAAAGAAACTGGGAAACAGAGAAGAATCTAACCATGATACTGGCATTTCTGGAGCAGAACGTCCAATAACTTCAAACAAGTGGGGTCATCATCAACAGCAAGAACTCGCACACCCTTTGGAAAATTATCAAAATCACTCTCAGAACTTCCTCTAATTTCCTCGACAGTCAACTTTAGAACTCAAAAACAAATACCCAAATGTGAAATGAACAAAGAACAGAGATCACAACAAAAGATTGGATTTTTAACGCTAAGTTCAAAAATACTCCATAATAATCAATTGTGGAGCAAAATTCAAGAATGAAGATCAAAACATGGATACAATTAAAGATAGTAACTATAACAGACAACTTGGACCAAGAAAAGAAAATTTAATTTTTTGTGAATAGTGCCATATTCGTGAATAGTGTCGTATACGTGACTAGTGTCGTATACGTGAATAGTAACCCCGCACAAAAAGGTAAGAATTTTAAAAGAAAAAGTCATACTTCTTGAATAATACTCGTGAATAGTACCGTATTCGTGAATACTGCTGTATACATGAATAGTACTGCATACGTGAATAGTAACCTCAACATGAAAATGTAAGAATTTCATAATAAAATTCATACCAATATTTCGGTATAATGATATTGAAAATAATAACATCATTTACGAAAATAATAACATCCCTTACCTCAAAAAAATAGTACTTTTGGCTGAAATATCGGATATAATGTTGAAGAAAACTTGCACTGAATAGAAACATTCAAGATATCTAAATACTCACAAAAACACGTTAGATATTATAGACAGAAAAAACTTCAGATTCTGGTGTGATTTTCAATTTTAACCTAAGCACCCTATTTATAGGAAAATGCTTAGAACGCCAAAGCAGACTAACCTACTACCGATGGCTTTTACCCATTGCTATTCACGCACACTACACTTGAAATTCAGCAATTTTTTCCACAACAACCAAAAGTGGGCCCTATCCATGCTTTTAATAAAAATATTTATTTTTGAAACTTTAATAATTCATAATAAATAGCCCTTCATCAGAAAAATATGAACCTTATGTCCATTCCATATAAAATTTAATTCTCTACAACTTTGTAGAAGAAAGTTTTTCTAAATTTTTAACAAAAACGACCGAAAACTACATACGGATGATTTTTAATACCTCTATTCCGATAAAATACTGATAAAACACCTCAGCATTAATTCCTTCATTTATATCCACATAAAATAAATATTTTCTTATTATATAAATTAATAATTAATTATTAATTATTCACAAATAATATTACAGAATCACAATAATGACAACCAGGTCATTCCCAGGAAAGAGGGGGCTTTCAGATAAGGATTTCTCTTTACTGGTGCGCAATTAGGTGACCAAACCCCTATCCTAGACAAAACTTCCTTAGACATTGCCAATAATGCTATTTAATAATATTATTCAAATAATATGAATTATTAATCTGATAATGGGAAATACTGTGCAGTGACAATTATTGAAACAATAATAATATAAAATATCAATATAGTAAAATAAAATATTGAACAGTAATTAATTGAGTAGTGCCTTCTTACGTAAGAATTAATAATCCAAAAATATTGTGCAATACCGTGTGCTACTGTGTAACCGCGTGTATTACTGTATTTTAACCACCAGGTATTCCAACAGTGTTAACGGTAACAACTACGCCGTTATTTAAAAAAAATTCATATTTGTTGATTTCTTCATCCGACAGTTTTTCGTTATGGGGCCCACAAATGGCTGTGTCGTTGTACGAATATTTCCCGACAACAAGAATATTCCACGACCAAACGAATATTTCTCGACAATAATGAATATTTTATAACTACTTGCTTATTTTGTAAAATTTACACATTTACCCATAACTAACCACATTAATCAAATCCACCCCTTACTATTTTAAAATAATGAATAGAGGAAATTTAATTTTATTTATAAAAAAGTTGGGGTCTTACAACCTTCCCTCCATATGAAATTTTGACCTCGAAATTGACGTACGTACCTAGTGTTTCGAAAAGGTGAGGGTATATCGCTTTCATTTTGGATTCCAACTCCCAGGTCATTTCCTCAATAGCATGGTTCCTCCACAAAACTTTGACTTGTGGTATAACCTTTGTGGGTAGGACATGCTCCTTTCTATCCAAGATCTTGACAGGTACCTTCTCGCACGTTAATTCTTCGGTTATCTCGTCTGGTTCTAACTCAATAATGTAGTTTGGGTATTTCACATATTTACGAAGCACATATATATGAAAAATATTATGAACGCGAGACATGCTTGGAGGTAATGCGAATCTATAGGCCACATTTCCTACTCGGTCTAGAATTTCAAATGGACCAACAAATCATGGATTGAGCTTTCCTCTCTTCCCGAATCTTGTAACTCCCTTTCATGGAGCAACACGTAACAATACATGATCCCTAATATTAAATTCCACATCCTTTCGTTGAAGATCTGTATAACTCTTTTGCCGATCCTGTGCCGTTTGTATACGTTGTCAGATCATTTGGATCTTCTCTGTAGTCATACGTACCAATTTTGGTCCTAACAATATTACTTCTCCTACCTCATCCTAGCATACTAGAGAGCGACACTTTCGTCCATACAATACTTCGAATGGAGCCACACCTATACTTACCTGATAACTGTTGTTGTAGGAGAATTCCACCAATGGTAGGTACTTATCCCAACTTCCTTTGAAATCTAGGACACAGAGTCTTAATAGATCTTCAAGATTTTGAATAGTCCTTTTCGATTGCCAATCTGTTTGAGGATAGTATGCCGAACTGAATCGTAAATTTGTGCCTATAGCTTTCTGTAAACTAACCCAAAATCGTGAAGTGAATCTTGGGTCACGATCCGAAACTATGGATACTGGCATGCCATGCAATCTCACAATCTCATTCACGTACATAAGAGCAAGACGTTCAAGGGAATAAGTCTCCCGTATCGGCAAGAAATGAGCAGACTTGGTTAATCTATCAACAATAACCCAAATTGCATCTATACCTTGAGAAACCTTGGGAAGACCCATGACGAAATCCATGGTAATGTGTTCCCACTTCCATTTCAGAATCTCAAGTGGTTGCACTGGATCCTTTGGTACTTGATACTCCGTCTTTACACGTTGACAAGTTAAACACCTCGAGATAAACTCTGCGATCTCTCTTTTCATATTGTTCCACCAAAATGTATGTCAAAGATCATGATATATTTTGGTACTCCTAGGATGGATTGCAAATGGTGTGTTGTGTGCCTCCATCATGATTCTATGCTTCAAGTCAGAATCGTTAGGAATGCAAAGTCTGGAGTTGACTCGAAGTATTACTTCTTCATTGATTCTTGCTTCTTGAATAACACTTCTTGTACTTTCTTCTTTATACGCATCAGCTCTGGGTCTGTGGCTTGAGCAGCTTTAACTTTATCGATTAAAGTTGGTTCTACTTGTATATTTAATATCATCACGTGGGTACTTAGAGCCTTTAACTCTATCTCCATCCTTTGTAAGTTATACGAAATGGGTCTTTGTGTTAACAACATCGCACTCGTACCCGCATACGATCTTCTACTCAATGCGTCGGATACCATGTTTGCTTTTACAAGATGATATTGGATGGTATGGTCGTAATCTTTCAACAGCTCGAGTCAATGTCGTTGCCGCATGTTGAGTTCCTTTTGGGTGAAAAAATATTTGAGGCTTTTATGATCTGTATAAATCTCCATTTTCTCCCCATACAGGTAGTGTCTCTAGATCTTCAACGCAAAAACGACTGCTGCCAACTCCAGATCATGAGTAGGATAATTCCTCTCATATTCTTTGAGTTATCGCGAGGCATAGACTATAACTTTCCAATGTTACATGAGAACACATCCTAACCCTTTTCTCGAAGCAGCGCTGTGGATAACAAATCCATCCGAACCAGATGGTATTGTCAGAACAGGTGCCAAAATGAGTCTCCTCTCGATCTCTCGGAAACTTTTCTCGCATTCCTTTCTCCATACGAATTTTGTATCTTTCTGAGTCAGCTGAGTTAACGGAGTAGCGATTCGAGAAAATCCTTCAATGAATCTCTGATAATTATTAGCTAAGCCCAAAAAGCTACGTACTTTGGTCACCGACTTCGGTTGTTCCCAACTTTGTATTGCTTTAATCTTCGTCGGGTCAACAGATACTCTATGTTTTGACACCACGTGCCCAAGGAATGCTACTTTCTCAAGCCAGAACTTGCATTTCTTTAGCTTGGCATATAGCTTGTTATCACAAAGCCTTTGAAGTACCAGCTTCAAATGGTGCTCATGACCTTCATGGATTTTGAAATAGATGAGGATGTCATCAATAAAGACAACAACGAACTGATTCAAATATTCCTTGAACACACGATTCATCATATCTATGAAAGCAGCAGAAGGATTAGTCAATCCAAAAGAAATGACAAAGAATTCATAATACCCGTACCGAGTTCTGAAGGCAGTCTTTGGAATATCCTCAGTTTTAATCTTCAACTAATGATATGCAGAATGAAGATCGATCTTCGAAAAGAATTATGCTCCTTGTAACTAGTCGAATAAGTCATCAATGCGAGGTAGCGAATACCTATTCTTGATGGTGACATAGTTCAATTCCCGATAGTCAATACAAAGTCGCATACTCCCATCTTTCTTCTTTACGAATAAAATCTGAGCACCCCAAGGAGATGTATTAGGACGAATGAAACCGATGTCTAACAACTCCTGTAGTTGGACCTTTAACTCCTGAAGTTCAATAGGAGCCATTCGATATAGGGTTTTAGAAATGAGTTTTGTACCAGGATTAAGGTCAATAAAGAATTCAACTTCACAATTTGGGGGTAGATCGGGAAGTTCTTTAGGAAATACGTCAGAAAATTCACTAACAAAAGAAATATTATTCAAATCTGACGTATTTTTGTTCAAGTCCATAACATGGGCTAAGAAAGCTTGACATCCGTTTTTTAATAAATGAATGGATTTATGGCTTGATATAACAGTGATTGACTTTAATGGTTTGGTTGCTTGAATTCGTATAACAGGTTGGTTAGGAATATGAAAATTAACAACCTTACGAAAATAATCAATTTTGGCATGATGAACCAATCAATCCCTAAAATCACATCAAATGCAAGTATTTTCAAAGAAATAAGATCGACAGGTAATGTGATGGTCACAACTTGAATCAAGCAAGATTTATAAACTGTGGATGTAACGAAATTTCTCCTAACGGAGTTTCAACAGATAAGTCAAAGTCTAATTTCTCAAGGGTCAAGTTCAAATGTTGAGCACACGTATGAGAAATAAAAGAATGGGTAGAACCGGTATCTAATAAGGTATAAACTTCGCAAGAGTTTATGTTTAGCTTACCCGTGATCACCTCGTTTGGGTTCCTCGCGTTTTGGGCAGTCATGACAAATGCTCTTCCAGGAACCAATGACTTTAACTTGTCCGGGACAGCCTTTAGAGTCACCATTCCTGCTCGACTTGGTTTCACTACAGGACAATCTCTAGCTATATGACCTTTCTTTCCACAGCTATAACACACCTTAGATTGTTGTGGGCAGTTTTGGCTGATGTGTCTCTTTTTCCCGCATTTATAACATACGACCGGTGGTCGTTTTACTCCCCTAGGAACAGTTGATGTTGGTGTTGACGTCTTCACGTTGTCATTATTGTACCTTCTCTTTTTAAAATCTCCCCCGACTCGCTTCTTCTACTATCATAGCCACGATTACCACTAGAGTGGTTACCGCTTTTGTCCAGATATTTTCCTCCCCGTTGGTTTTCATTGCTCCGATGACTGCTGCCACCGGTATGACCCTGGTTATGGTCCCTCAGTTGAACATACTCATTATCTCGCTCTAATAATTGAGTCATGTTCACAACATCTGAATATAGAGAAAATTTGTGAGAGATAAGGTATTAACAAATTTCTGTTTTCAAACCTCTTAGAAACATCCGCGTCATACGTTCCTCATTCTCTACCAAATGAGGTGCAAACCTAGATAACTCTGCGAACTTAGCCTCGTACTGGGACACAGTCATGTTGTTCTGTTTTAGTCTAATAAACTTTACCTCCTTCATATGACGAATACTTTTAGGAAAGTACTTGTCATTGAACAGTTTCTAAAATGTTTCCCAAGACATATTGAGTGCGGCTGGCTGGGTACGCTTCACAAATTCCCACCAGTAATCTGCCTCACCACGAAATATAAAGGTGTCGAATGGAACCTTCTGTTCCTCCGTGCATTCCAAGACATCAAATATCTTGATAATTTGCTTAACCTACGTTTCTGCCTTGATCGAATTCGACTTTCCCAAAAACTCTGGTGGTCCCAACTCTTTGAACTGCTTGGCAGTGACAAGCCGTGCGTTGCTATTATTTTCACCTGTATTTTGTACACGTGTCTCCCTCGTCTAATTTTGCATAAACTGCTAAAAGCTTCTAAACATCACATCATTCATCGTTTGATCGGTGGTGTTGTTTATAGGAGGAACATTGTCGTTCTGTTGCACGTTCTCCTGGTTGGGGATTAAAGGTCATATTCATCTCAACACCTGTCCATCTTTGTAGTACGTGTCAAAGATATTCATCAGGTAATCATTCATCTTTGCACTACAGGCTAAAGATATTCAGTTATATCATCATTTAGGACTGAGGATGATGAAAATATTTTAAAGCCAACGAATCCAATGAGATAAAAGGACAAAAATTAGGGATTCATACTTTAGTTTATCCAAGTTCAAAAATACTCCATAATAATTAATTATGGAGCAAAATTCAAGAATGAAGATCAAAATATGGAAACAATCAAAGATAGTAACCATAATAGACAACTTGGACCAAGAAAAGAAAATTTAATTTTTATGTGAATAGTGCCGTATTCGTGAATAGTGTCGTATATGTGACTAGTATCGTATACGTGAATAGTAACCCTGACACAAAAAGGTTAGAATTTTATAAAAAAAAATCATACTTCGTGAATAGTACTCATGAATAGTACCGTATTCGTGAATAGTATCGTATACGTGAATAGTACCGTATACGTGAATAATAATCTCGACATGAAAAGGTAAGAATTTCATAATAAAATTCATACCAATATTTTGGTATAATGATATTGAAAGAAATAACATCATTTACGAAAATAATGACATCTCTTACCGGGTTAAATGCTTTCTAGGTCACTGTACTATAGGTCGACTTACAAATGGGTCACTGAACTTTTTTTTCTTACAGTTAACTCACAGAACTTTAGTTTACTAACAAAACATTTGCAATTCCATCAAGTCTGTTGACTTTTAATGGAATTTTCCACACAAGCAGCTGAGTTGGAAAAAAAAGCTTATGTGTCAATAATTATGTGTCAATAAGAAACTTCATTTAATAATCAATGCCACGTGGGATAATTATTGACACATAAGCTTTTATTTCCAACTCAGCTGCTTGTGTGGCAAATTTCGTTAAAAGTCAACAGACTTAACGAAATTGCAAACATTTTGTTAGTAAACTAAAGTTCAGTGACTTAACTGTAAGAAAAAAAAAGTTCAGTGACCCATTTGTAAGTCGACCTATAGTACAGTGACCTAGAAAACATTTAACCCTATCCCTTACCTCAAAAGAATAGTACTTCTGACTGAAATATCAGATATAATGTTGAAGGAAACTTGCACTAAATAGAAATACTCAAGATATCTAAATACTCAAAAAAATACGCTCGATATTATTGAGAGAGAAAACTTTAGATTCTGGTGTGATTTTCAATTCTAACCTAAGCACCCTATTTATAGGAAAATACTTAGAAAACCAAAGCAGACTAACTTGCTACCGATGGCTTTTACCCATTGCTATTCACGCACACCACACTTGATATTTAGCAATTTTTTTCCATAATAACCAAATGTGGGGCCCACCCATATTTTTAATAAAAACATTTATTTTCAAAACTTCAATAATTCATAATAAATAGCCCTTTTATCAGAAAAATATGCTAGATTCAACAGTTCGGGTGGTATGAGGATTAATACCCCAATTAGCAAGAGGCATGATGCTCTTGATAGTTGTTTTACTATATTGGATTGGACTGGTTGGCTTAGTAGGATCATGAAGCATATGCTTAATGTCCATTGATGCTGTTTCAATGATAATATGTTCATAAACATAGCGGTACTGGTTAAAACAAGGAGGAGACTGTTAAGTCGTTAAATAACATCTCTTTATTTCTCATGGATCTTTCATCCATTTCTCATCATTCTGGTCAATGATCAATACTGTTTCTTCCACATATTTGTTTGGAATGTGCTATTCTGGTAAAAGAAGAACATCCTTTACTGTAGGTTGGCTAGAAGAAGCCGAAGAATTATTGGGTTGAGTATTTAGACTCAGAAATTCTGTATAATAGAAATTAGCTCTGCCTCGGCCTCGTTAACCGCGGCCACGGCCTTTACTGGTCATTCATGCAAATATTCTCTGGTTAGAAAATCTAGTAAATAATTCTGTTTTCCTTTGATATATTCAATATCAAAGTCAAATACGGATAAAGAACTTTGCCAACTTACAAATATCTATTTAGAGGCTAAATTCTGAACAGCTTTCTTAAATATCTATTTTGCAGCTGAACAATCTACTCGTATTAAAAAGTGTTGATTCAAAAGATCATCCTGAAATTTTAAAACACATTTAACAATTGAAAGATATTCTTTCTTTATGGTAGGAGAATTTAAAGAAGGTCCTTTCCAAACTCCTGAAGTAAAACGGATAAGATCCTCTTTTTTACGGTTAGGATTAAATTGCTTAAGAATTCCACCATACCCCGTATTAGAAGCATCAGTTTGAACGATCTTCTTCCATTCAGGATTAGGTAGGGAAAGACAAGGTGTCTATTTAACCTTGGTTTTAATTTTTATTACTGCATCAGTATGCTCAGTAGTCCAAGGTAAAGGATTTTTTTTCGTAATCGAGTATACATAATAGCAGCATCTTGGGAAAGATTCGAATAATAATCTCGAATATAATTTAGACTACCCAAAAATCTTTGCAGTTGGTTAATACCTTTGATTTCATCTGGACATTTAGATACAAATTCAATACATCTGTCAATAGGAATAATAGTTCCATTGGATATATTATGCCCTAGAAATCTGATTTTTGTTTGGAAAAGTTTCATTTTGGGGGCAGAAATTACCAAACCATTTTTTATGAAAACATTTTTGAAAATATTTAAATATTTAATGTGTTGTTCAATGGATGAAGAGAAAATTAAGATATCATCAATATAACAAATGATAAATTTAGTAAAAGGATTAAAAATATCATTCATTATATGTTGAAATTCAGAAGGTCCATTTTTGACACCGAATGGAAGAACATTCCATTCATAATGGCCAAAGGGAACTGTAAAAGCAGTTTTTATAAGTATCCTGTTCTCTAATTTATATTTGCCAAAATCCTGATTTCATGTCTAATTTAGAGAAAATAGTGGCATCATGAAGTCTGTTAAGAAGGTCCTTCTTGTTTGGAATTGGATATCTAATCCATTGAACGGCTTCATTAAGCGGCTTATAATTGATAACGAGTCGGGGAGTTCCTCGTTCAATTTCTGAATTTTTATTAACATAGAAGGCTATACAACTCCAGGGAGAGGTAATAGGCTTTATTAATTTTTTTGTCTGAGAGACTCAATTTCATTTTTACAAAGAAGTAAATATTCCTTTTTCATCTGACTAGGTCGAGACTTAGTAGTAATATTTTTCTCATTGAAATTAGGGATATAATGAAGAGAAATAATATGCTTCTTCCTATTCCAGAAAGCATTCGGGACATCACTACAGATTTCAACTTGAAGAGTTTTGTGGATTAATTTAATTTTTTCCTGTAAAGAAGGTTGTAAAATTCTTTGTTATGTAGTAAGAAATTTTATTTGCTTTTGAATAAAATTAATCTATTTTTCTTTAGAATAAATCATGTGCTTAACTTGATTTAATTCTTTAGTATAAGGTTCTGTTATAAATTCAAACACAATATGCCCGTTGTTAAGAATAGTATGAATACCTAAAGTATCAATATTTGAAATAGGCATCAAAAGACATAAGAAAGGGGTGCCCAAGATGATACTTTAATTCATATTATGGATAAGGACAAAAGAAGTAGGTAAACATAAACGTTGATTACAGATTAAGGCTTAAGGGATTTTATATTTAATATTCATAGTATTTCCACTTGCACTAGTTAAAGATTGAGTGGTTTTCTGGAAGTATTTAGTAGGAATTAATCCTTCCCGTATACAGTTTATGTCAGCACCACTATCCACTAGGGCAATGGCGTCTTTAATAATAAAATTCAGTTTAATGACAATAGTAATTCTGATATACCATTTCTGAAAAACTACTTGATTCATAAGCATTAAATATTGTTCAGAAGACTCAGGTTTATCAGAAGATTCAGTTTTAGAGGATTCTATAATATTATCTTGTTTATGGTTTAATTGTTGTTTGAAATTATTTAAATCTTGGAAAATAATAACATTAGTATTTTGTAACTATTTTATTTCAGATTTTAAAATATTTATCACACTTTTGAGATCCTGAATAGTAGTGGGCTTTTGAGAAGTAGAAACATTCTGCATACGTTTCATAACTTCTCTCATGCTATATTGATCAATGGGAAGAATATCTTCTGTTTTTTGATTTTTATAACAGATCTCCAAAAATTTTAATTTAATTTCTGGATCCTTAATTTAATCAGCCAAGTCGAGAAGGAATTTTTGAGTGTCGATCAAGACATTGATACTAGGTCCTTCAATATCTAAACCATTCATTTCGACGATAGCTTTCCAGTAATCAGCTTCAGTAGTTATATTACAGTTTTTATTGTATATGCCTAACATTGTTCATTATTAGAATCATTGTCAGATTCAGAATAGATTTCAGCTAAATCATCTTCTGAACTTGGTTCAGATTCACTGTCAGATAAACAATTAAGAATTTGTTGCTGAATGTTCTCATCAAGGGACATTTCATTAAGTTTATGTTTTAATTTTGATTTGCATTTATTAGCAAAGTGTCCTGTTTTCCCACATTTATAACATTGAATTTTAGATTTATCTTTTCTACTACTGGTCTTTTTCTTCTTAGTAGATTTTTTAGGGGTTTTGTTCTTAGAAGTAGAAAAACGTCTTCGGTAAGATCTAGAAGGCTAAGAACTTTGTTGTTTTTTAGTCTTTTGGGGATACTACAATTTTGTCTCATAAGAGAATTGGTCACAAAATTCTCATATCTCATGTCTTTTGGTGAGGTTCTATTTTTTCATTAATTGTTGAAGTTTCATATCATTGCATAATGACAACCCTTCTTCAATAATTACTGAAATTAGATGGCCATAAGAATACTGGTCATAAGGGATACTCATACGGTCATGCTTATCTTTAAGCTTTTTACGAATCTTTTTAGTAAAGAAAGTAGTAAGTCCATCAATGAATTTGGCTTTCCAGTGTTCACTGTTAGCATTCGATCTTTGCATAACTTTCATTAAAAATACATCCTTATACCATCTAAAATGGGTTAAGGATGGGCAACGAAGATTCTGTAAGAGTTCTCTACTCCTATCAGTATTCATAAGTCCCGGTCTAACAAAATGATGGAGAACTGCTTGAACAAGGGTGTAACAAGCATCTTCTCTTTTTGTTTCCAGTTTAGTAATAGGATTAGTTTCATTCTTGTAGGATTGAAGAATTTCAGTTCTTTGTTTTTCAGTAAGTGCATTATCCCACCATCCTTTAAGAATGCCGGTAAATCCATTTACTAGGAAATGACAGATCTGATAGTCTATAGTATCATTCTGTTTACAGACTGTTGCATACATCATGATATGATGGAATTCTTAAGCAATTTAATCCTAACCGTAAAAAAGAGGATCTTATCCGTTTTACTTAAAATAACTATCAAGAGCGTCATGCCTATTGCTAATTGGGGTATTAATCCTCATACCACCCAAACTGTTGAATCTAGTCATACAACAGAAACCAGATACAGCTGTTGGGATTATATTGATTCCTTTACGCAAGTATTCTATTATCAGAATCCTATCCATAACCATACTTGGTTTATCCGTATCTGTCCCGATGTCCTTAAAATTGAAATTCCCAACTGGTTTTTCTTCTGGTGGGATAAATTCGGTATTACTATTGAAAATTTACCAGAATCAGTCCAAACACCATTTAAGGAGTGGCAAGTTGCTTATGCCCATGTACCAGTAAATAAAGATTTATCCATGCTCAAATTACTGACCCATTTCTTAATCCGTTTTAGTATCCCTTGAATCTGGAAATGGGATTTCCAATGCGATTACCAGAATAAGATCCCCCATCTTAAAAGGGTATTCTATACCAAATAGTGGGATAAAGGAATTAATCCTACATTACCAGAACTTCTCAAAACCGTAAAGAATCATACTCAGGCTTGCCTTGATGCAATCCCTCAAAGCCTTCCTTCACCAGTACCAGTTAATCCTTTTATCAAAATTCAAACTGATTTAAAATAGAAGTTCCCAAATCTAACTGAAACAGAATTGTTAGTCAAAACTATGGATTATATGAAAACTCAATTCTTACAATCCTTAGTCTAGGATGATGTTTCTATGAAAACAGCTAGTGAAGGATCTGAACAGGATGGCAATGTGTTCAGTGTATTAGCCAGTGAAAGCCAAGAGCCAGAACCCACTATGGGAGATTTCTGCGATTCTCTCACCTCCATGATTTCTAAAAAGATGGAACATGACAAGAAAGGAAAAGAAAAAGCATAATGCTATCCTCCACTACAGAAAGGTTAACCAATAATCAGAAAAGGACATTAACAGTGCCTCCACCATCAGAAGTGTTAAGCCAGCTGCTCTCTCCATTATCGGAAGACGACACCAGCTGTCCCCAATAATGCTCCACTAACCGACAACCTGTCTCACGCCTTCCACTTCCTACGGCTGAGACTTAAAGAAGAAAAGATAAGGATTACTGATCGACTACACCGACAAGGACACGCCTGATCCTTTCTTATCTTCTTACTTGTATAAATTGGTAGACCTCACCCATTGTTGAGGCAAAAGTTTTCTTTGCATTCTCTCTGTACTCTTTCTCTCTTGTAAAATATTTGATATATAAAAGTTTGAAGTTTAAAGATCTGCAGAGCTCTACCGTAAGTTTAAATTATTGCTTCTATTAATTATTATGTTTCCTTACTTGAGCTTTTAGATTATCATATCGATAACAGTAATCGTTATAAAATAGCATATTAAACTGCTATAGATAACCATAATCGTTCTTATTTCTTAGAACAGTTTAACAAATCAAAACAATTAATAGTTTCAACTAAAGAAGCCATACAGGAAGAAACCTGCCGGCTTATAGTTTTGGGTAAACCCCCAAATCAACAGTAGTTTTATGAGATCATATATGTAATAATTTATTTGTTAATATATATTCAATATGCCTTTAAAATATTCATGCCATTTTATTAAATGAGATAAAATAAGGAAAGATATTGATTAAGTGGAACGTCACTCAAGTCGCGTTTAGGACTTTGCCGTTAGCCGTGTTGTGGCGTTGTGGCTTTTATCCTCTGTAAATCGTTGATAGACATGCTTGATCGATATCTCTTCCCGATCCTACCTCCTTTGATATCAGAGTCATGCTTAGTTTATTGACATATTGATGAATATATTGCTTATAAATTATGCATATATGATCACTTTGAAAAATGACTGATTTTTCTACTTCATCTGTAACAACAGTAGCTAATGCCTCAGCTTCTACTTTAGAAGCAACTGAACTTATTGGCTATCAGGATGTAAAGGAAGCCTTAGATAAATGGACCATTCCTAAAATCAAACCAGAAAAAATTTATAAAATTGGAACCTTTGATTTTATCAGCAAAAGAATAATTAAAACCTTTGAACATGTTGTTCCTGTACAGAATAATGATGAAATATTATATTCACTGCATGTTGAAGATTTATATCCTTTTCTGCAAAAATATAAATATGTTCATATAGGACTTGTCCAAGTAGCTTTTAAACCCTTGACTTTACTTGGCCAAAACATTAGTATTCAGTGCACACTTAGAGATGGTAGGTGTCTTAACTGGAAAGCCTCTTTAATGGGAGCTATTGAAACTAGTCTTGCTCATGGACTAGTTTATTTAAATATTTACCCGAATTTAAGTGTTGCCTTAACTGATAATAATTTCTCAAAAGTTTTAGAAATGAGAATTATATCTCATGGTTATGAGTATCTACCTGGATCTCCTCCTTTTGCCATATTATTCCGTATTCATCTTAAAGTTTTAACTACTTTAAACCCTTATATCCGAAAACAAAGCCAACAAGGACATACTGTCCTTATAGACACTAATCTTTTTAGTAGTCAAGTGACTATTCCAAGAATGATCCCTTGGGAAGAAATAACTTTTCCTAAATAATGGCAAATTACTAATGTCGTTCCAACCAGGCCTATAATTGGACAATGCATTGAGGATGTCGTCCAAACCAGTAATGAAAATGTTTATTTAAAATTTCTGAGACCTTTTACCCGAAGTCAATTTATTAGTAATGTCTCTTATAATATTGATTTTCCTAAATCATCTAGACAATCTGTGTCTGATCCCTTAGAATCTATTTATCAAGAGTCTAAGAATCCCAGTAATGAGTCTGTTAAAAATGAAGACTTAATTAGGTGAATTCATATTTCTGAAAATCAAATACCTCATGGTATTTATGAAACAAATACTCCTCAAAATAGAACACCTTATAGTCCAACTGCTAGTGATATGAATTTTGAATGTTAATGGATTTTTCACCTAATAGTAAAATTCGTCAATGTTTAAACCAGGAGTTCATGCAGGATAAATACCAGAATTTTAGAAATTGGTATTTTAAAAATCATGAAAATGAAAAATTAGCAGATATTAAAGCTAATTATTATGATTATCTGAATAAGAACCAGTGTATTTTATCATTTGTTAAATGGTATTATGATTTTGTTTCAAAGTTAGAATTTTACACTAAAAGTCAACTGAATATTTTAACTGGAATCCAAAAAGACTAGATTACCACAAACGGTAATATTATCCAATTAATTCTTCCGCCTCCAAAGTCTCTTGAACTTAGCTCAGGAAATGAAAGTTTAAAACCCTTAGTTATCAATCCTTATGATGATATATCTGATATACCCCACCAGCAGGAAGTGGTAAAAATAAAAGATATTTTACCCTTATCTAAACAGAATAATTATACTAATTTATTCCTTCAAACTGTAGGAAAAAAGTTAACCAGGATATAGGAACAAATTGATCACATTAATAATAATTGTCAAGTTATTCCGCAAAAGCTTGATCTTCAACCTATAACCATTAAACCACCTTTAGAAGTTAGTAATTTTAAAATGAAATCTTCTAAATCTAATGATGATTTTATTGATAATCTTTTAAATAAAATGAAAGATTTAAAACTTACATCTGCCTCTACGTCTCAGATCAATATGATGTCTGGACAACCCTCTTCACACACCAGTGATAATAATACTGACAGTGATGAAGAAAATTCCGATAATATGTCTCCTATTCATATTTTGGAAATCCAAAATAATTTTTAGGAAATGCAAAATAATAATAAAACCACTTACGGTCACAAGCCTATAAATAGAATGGCTTTATCTAGACCTAGTAGGTATTATTACCCCAGACCTACTCCCCAAGCTATTCTGTATGAGGAAGACTTTCTTCATTCTCAAAAATCTTACCATGGTAAAACCATTTATGAATGGAATATTGATGGTAAGACAGAATACCAATTTTTTGAAACCATTCATCATATCATGATGTATGCAACAGTCTGTAAACATATTGATAATATAGACCATCAGATCTGTCGTTTCCTAGTAAATGGATTTACCGGTATTCTTAAAGGATGGTGGGATAATACACTTATTGAAAAACAAAGAACTGAAATTCTTTAATCCTATAAGAATGAAACTGATCCTATTACTAAACTGGAAACAAAAAGAGAAGATGCTTGTTACACCCTTGTTCAAGCTGTTCTCCATCATTTTGTTGGACTAGGACTTATGAATACTGATAAGAGTAGAGAACTCTTACAGAATCTTCGTTGCCCATCCTTAACCCATTTTAGATGGTATAAGGATGTCTTTTTAATGAAAGTTATGCAAAGATCGGATGCTAACAGTGAAAACTGGAAAGACAAATTCATTGATGGACTTCCTACTTTCTTTGCTGAAAAGATCCGTAAAAAGCTTAGAGATAAGCATGACTGTATGAGTATCCCTTATGACCAGTATTCTTATGGCCATCTAATTTCAGTAATTATTGAAGAAGGGTTATCATTATGCAATGATATGAAACTTCAACAATTAATGAAAAAAATAGAACCTCACCAAAAGACATGAGATAGGAGAATTTTGTGACTAATTCTCTTATGAGACAAAATTTCACTATCCCCAAAAGACTAAAAAACAACAAAGTTCTAAGCCTTCTAGATCTTACCGAAGACGTTCTTCTACTTTTAAGAACAAAACTCCTGAAAAATCTACTAAGAAGAAAAAGTCCAATAGTAGAAAAGATAAATCTAAAATTCAATGTTATAAATGTGGGAAAATAGGACACTTTGCTAATAAATGCAAATCAAAATTAAAATAGAAATTTAATGAAATGTCCCTTGATGAGGACATTCAGGAGCAAATTCTTAATTGCTTATCTGACAATGAATCTGAACCAAGTTCAGAAGATGATTTAGCTGAAATCTATTCTGAATCTGACAATGATTCCAATAATGAACAATGTCAGGCATATACAATAAAAAACTGTAATACAACTACTGAAGCTGATTAATGGAAAGCTATCGTCGAAATGAATGGTTTAGATATTGGAGGACCTAGTATCAATGTCTTGACCGACACTCAAAAATCCCTTCTCGACTTGGCTGATCAAATTAAGGATCCAAAAATTAAATTAAAATTTTTGGAGATCTATTATAAAAATCAAAAAACAGAAGATATTCTTCCCATTGATCAATACATCATGAGAGAAGTTATGAAACGTATGCAGAATATTTCTACTTCTGAAAAGCCCACTACTATTCAGGATCTCAAAAGTGAGATAAATATTTTAAAATCTGAAATAAAACATTTACAAAATACTAATGTTATTATTTTTCAAGATTTAAATAATATCAAACAACAATTAAACCATAAACAAGATAATATTATAGAATCCTCTAAAACTGAATCTCCTGATAAACCTGAGTCTTCTGAACAATATTTAATGCTTATGAAACAAGTAGTTTTTCAGAAATGGTATATCAGAATTACTTTTGTCATTAAACCGGATTTTATTATTAAAGACGCCATTGCCCTAGTGGATAGTGGTGCTGACATAAACTGTATACAGGAAGGATTAATTCCTACTAAAAACTTCCAGAAAACCACTCAATCTTTAACTAGTTCAAGTGAAAATACTATGAATATTAAATATAAAATCCCCATAGCCTTAATCTGTAATCAAGGTTTATGTTTGCCTACTTCTTTTGTCCTTATCCGTAATATGAATCAAAGTATCATCTTGGGCACCCCTTTCTTATGTCTTTTGATGCCTATTTCAAAAATTGATACTTTAGGTATTCATACTATTCTTAACAGCAGGCATATTGTGTTTGAATTTATAACAGAACCTTATACTAAAGAACTAAATCAAGTTAAGCACATGATTTATTCTAAAGAAAAACAGATTAATTTTATTCAAAAGAAAATAAAATTTCTTACTACTGAACAGAGAATTTTACAACCTTCTTTACAGGAAAAAATTAAATTAATCCACAAAACTCTTCAAGTTGAAATTTGTAGTGATGTCCCGAATGCTTTCTGAAATAGGAAGAAGCATATTATTTCTCTTCCTTATATCCCTAATTTCAATGAGAAAAATATTCTTACTAAGTCTCGACCCAGTCAGATGAAAAAGGAATAATTACTTCTTTGTAAAACTGAAATTTAGTCTCTCAGACAGAAAAAATTAATAAAGCATAGTACCTCTCCTTGGAGTTGTACAGCCTTCTATGTTAATAAAAATTTAGAAATTGAACAAGGAACTCCCTGACTCGTTATCAATTATAAGCCGCTTAATGAAGCCCTTCAATGGATTAGATATCCAATTCCAAACAAGAAGGACCTTCTTGACAGACTTCATGATGCCACTATTTTCTGTAAATTTGACATGAAATTAGGATTTTGGCAAATACAAATTGGTGAACAAGATACTTATAAAACTGCTTTTATAGTTCCCTTTGGCCATTATGAATGGAATGTTCTTCCATTCGGAGTCAAAAACGGACCTTCTGAATTTTAACATATCATGAACGATATTTTTAATCCTTTTACTAAATTTATCATTTGTTATATTGATGATGTCTTAATTTTCTCTTCATCCATTAAACAACACATTAAACATTTAAATATTTTCAATAATGTTATCATAAAAACTGGT
This sequence comes from Panax notoginseng, assembly GCA_016801055.1. NCBI lineage: Eukaryota > Viridiplantae > Streptophyta > Magnoliopsida > Apiales > Araliaceae > Panax > Panax notoginseng. Next base: position 230,945,580 of record CM029013.1, on the reverse strand, counting down.
TTGGTAGTTTCTGCCCCCAAAATGAAACTTTTCCAAACAAAAATCAGATTTATTGGGCATAATATTTCCAATGGAACTATTATTCTAATTGACATATGTATTGAATTTGCATCTAAATAACTATCAAAGCCTACCTTCACCAGAACTTCTCAAAACCGTAAAGAATCATACTCAGGCTTGCCTTGATGCAATCCCTCAAAGCCTTCCTTCACCAGTACCAGTTAATCCTTTTATCAAAATTCAAACTGATTTAAAACAGAAGTTCCTAAATCTAACTGAAACAGAATTGTTAGTCAAAACTATGGATTATATGAAAACTCAATTATGACAATCCTTAGTCCAGGATGATGTTTCTATGAAAATAGCTAGTGATGAAGGATCTGAACAGGATGACAATTTGTTCAGTGTCTTAGCCGGTGAAAGCCAAGAGCCAGAACCCACTATGGGAGATTTTTGGGATTCTCTCACCTCCATGATTCCCGAAAAGATGGAACAGGACAAGAAAGGAAAAGGAAAATCATAAAGCTATCCTCCACTACAGAAAGGTTAACCAATAATTAGAAAATGACAATAACAATGCCTCCACCATCAAAAATGTTAAGCCAGCTGCTTTCTCCATTATCAGAAGATGACACCAGCTGTCCCCAATAATGCCCCACTAACCGAAAACCTGTCTCATGCCTTCCACTTCCTACGCCTGAGACTTAAAGAAGAAAATATAAGGATTACTGATCGACTCCACTGAAAAGGACACGCCTGATCCTTTCTTATCCTCTCACTTGTATAAATTGGGAGACCTCGCCCATTGTTGAGGCAAAAGTTTTCTTTGTATTCTCTTTGTACTCTCTCTCTCTTATAAAATAATTGATATATAAAAGTTTAAAGTTTAAAGAACTGCAGAGCTCTACTCTAAGTTTACGTTATTGATTCTGTTAATTATTATGTTTCCTTACTTGAGCTTTTAGATTATTATATCGATAACAGTAATCGTTATAAAACAGCATATCAAACTGCTACAGATAACCATAATCGTTCTTATTTCTTAGAACAGTTTAACAAATCAGAACAATTAATAGTTTCAACTAAAGAAGCCATACATGAAGAAACCTGCCGGTTTATAGTTTTGGGTAAACCCCCAAATCAACAGTAGTTTTATGAGATCATATATGTAATAATTTATTTGTTAATATATATTCAATATGCCTTTAAAATATTCATGCCATTTTATTAAATGAGATAAAATAAGGAAAGATATTGATTAAGTGGAACGTCACCCGAGTCGCGTTTAGAACTTTGCCTTTAACCGTGTTGTGGCGTTGTGGCTTTTATCCTCCATAAATCATTGACAGACGTGCTTGATCGATATCTCTTCCCGATCCTGCCTCCTTTGATATCAAAGCCATGCTTAGTTTATTGACATATTGATGAATATATTGCTTATAAATTATACATATATGATCACTTTGAAAAATGACTGATTTTTCTACTTCATCTGTAACAACAGTAGCTAATGCCTCAGCTTCTACTTTAGAAGCAACTGAACTTATTGGCTATCAGGATGTAAAGGAAGCCTTAGATAAATGGACCATTCCTAAAATCAAACCAGAAATAATTTATAAAATTGGAACCTTTAATTTTATCAGCAAAAGAATAATTAAAACCTTTGAACATGTTGTTCCTTTACAGAATAATGATAAAATATTATATTCACTGCATGTTGAAGATTTATATCCTTTTCTGCAAAAATATAAATATGTTCATATAGGACTTATCCAAGTAACTTTTAAACCCTTGACTTTACTTGGCCAAAACACCAGTATTCAGTGCACACTTAGAGATGGTAGGTGTCTTAACTGGAAAGCCTCTCTTATGGGAGCTATTGAAACTAGTCTTGCTCATGGACCAGTTTATTTCAATATTTATCCGAATTTGAGTGTTGCCTTAACTGATAATAATTTGTCAAAAGTTTTAGAAATGAGAATTATATCTCATGGTTATGAGTATCTACCTAGATCTCCTCCTTTTACCATATTATTCCGTATTCATCTTAAAGTTTTAACTACTTTTAACCCTTATATCCAAAAACAAAGCTAACAAGGACATACTGTCCTTATAGACACTAATCTTTTTAGTAGTCAAGTGGCTATTCCCAGAATGATCCCTTGGGAAGAAATAACTTTTCCTAAACAATGGAAAATTACTAATGTCGTTCCTACCAGGCCTATAATTAGACAATCTATTAAGGATGTCGTCCAAACCAGTAATGAAAATGTTTATTTAAAATTTCAAAGAGCTTTTACCCGAAGTCGATCTATTAATAATGTCTCTTATAATATTGATTTTCTTGAATCATCTAGACAATCTGTGTCTGATCCCTTAGAATCTGTTTATCAAGAGTCTAAGAATCCCAGTAATGAGTCTGTTAAAAATGAAGACTTAATTAGGTGAATTCATATTTCTGAAAATCAAATACCTCATGGTATTTATGAAACAAATACTCCTCAAAATAGAACACCTTATAGTCCAACTGCTATTGATATGAATTTTGAATGTTAATGGATTTTTCTCCTAGTAGTAAAATTCGTCAATGTTTAAACCAGGAGTTCATGCAGGATAAATACCAAAAATTTAGAAATTGGTATTTTAAAAATCATGATAATGAAAAATTAGCATATATTAAAGCTAATTATTAAGCTTATCTAAATAAGAACCAGTGTATTTTATCATTTGTTAAATGGTATTATGATTTTGTTTCAAAGTCAGAATTTTACACTAAAAGTCAACTGAATGTTTTAACTGGAATCCAAAAGGACTGGATTACAACAAACGGTAATATTATCCAATCCATTCATCCGCCTCCTAAGTGTCTTGAACTTAGCTCAGGAAATGAAAGTTTAAAACCCTTAGTTATCAATCCTTATGTTGATATATCTAAAATACCCCATCAGCAGGAAGTGGTAAAAATAAAAGATATTTTACCCTTACCTAAATAGAAAAATTATACTAATTTATTCCTTCAAACTGTAGAAAAATAGTTAACCAGGATAGAGGAACAAATTGATCATATTAATAATAATTGTCAAGTTATTCCGCAAAAGCTTGATCTTCAACCTGTAACCATTAAACCACCTTTAGAAGTTAGTAATTTTAAAATGAAATCTTCTAAATTTAATGATGAGTTTATTGATAATCTTTTTAATAAAATGAAAGATTTAAAACTTACATCTGCTTCTACGTCTCAGATCAATATGATGTCTGGACAACCATCTTCACGCACCAGTAATAATAATACTAACAGTGATGAAGACAATTCTGATAATATTTCTCCTATTCATATTTTGGAAATCCAAAATAATTTTTAGGAAATGCAAAATATTAATAAAACCACTTACAGTCACAAGCCTATAAATCGAATGGCTTTATCTGGACCTAATAGGTATTATTACCCCAGACCTACTCCCCAAGATATTCTGTATGAGGAAGACTTTCTTCATTATCAAAAATATTACCATGGTAAAACCATTTATGAATGGAATATTGATGGTAAGACAGAATATCAAATTTTTGAAACCATTCATCATATCATGATATATGCAACAGTCTGTAAACATAATGATAATATAGACCATCAGATCTATCGTTTCCTAGTAAATGGATTTACCGACATTCTTAAAGGATGGTGGGATAGTGCACTTACTGAAAAATAAAGAACTGAAATTCTTCAATCCTATAAGAATGAAACTGATCCTATTACTAAACTGGAAATAAAAAGAGAAGATGTTTGTTACACCCTTGTTCAAGATGTTCTCCATCATTTTATTGGACCAGGACTTTTGAATACTGATAGGAGTAGAGAACTCTTATAGAATTTTTGTTGCCCATCCTTTACCCATTTTAGATTGTATAAGGATGTCTTTTTAATGAAAGTTGTACAAAGATTGGATGCTAACACTGAACACTAGAAAGCCAAATTCATTGATGGACTTCCTACTTTGTTTACTGAAAAGATCCGTAAAAAGCTTATAGATAAGCATGATCGTTTGAGTATCCCTTATGACCAGTATTCTTATGGCCATCTAATTTCAGTAATTATTGAAGAAGGATTATCATTATGCAATGATATGAAACATCAACAATTAATGAAAAAATAGAACCTTACCAATAGACATGAGATAGGAGAATTTTGTGACCAATTCTCTCATGAGACAAACTTACAATACCCCAATTAGCAAGAGGCATGATGCTCTTGATAGTTGTTTTACTCTATTGGATTGGACTGGTTAGCTTAGTAGGATCATGAAGCGTATGCTTAATGTCCATTGATGTTGTTTCAATGATAATCTGTTTATAAACATAGCGGTACTGGTTAAAACGAGGAGGAGATTGTTGAGTCGTTAAATAATGTCTCTTTATCTCCCATAGATCTTTCATCCATTTCTTATCATTCTGGTCAATGATCAATACTGTTTCTTCCACATATTTGTTTGGAATGTACTGTTCTGGTAAAACAAGAACATCTTTTACTGTAGGTTGGCTAGAAGAAGCCGAAGAATTACTGGGTTGAGTATTCAGACTCGAAAATTCTATATAATAGAAATTAGCTCTGCCTCGGCCTCGTTGACCGCAGCCACGACCTTTACTGGTCATTCCTACAAATATTCTCTAGTTAGAAAATCTGGTAAAGAATTCTGTTTTCCTTTGATATATTCAATATCAAAGTCAAATACGGATAAAGAACTTTGCCAAGTTGCAAATATCTGTTTAGAGGCTAAATTCTGAACATCTTTCTTAAATATCTGTTTTGCAGCTGAACAATCAACTTGTATTAAAAAGTGTTGATTCAAAAGATCATCCTATTATTTTAAAACACATTTAACAATTGAAAGACATTCTTTCTTTATGGTAGGATAATTTAAAGAAGGTCCTTTCCAAACTCCTGAAGTAAAAAGGATAAGATCCTCTTTTTTACGGTTAGGATTAAATTACTTAAGAATTCTACCATACCCCGTATCAGAATCATCAGTTTGAACGATCTTCTTCCATTCAGGATTAGGTAGGGAAAAGCAAGGTATCTGTTTAACCTTGGTTTTAATTTTTATTACTGCATCAGTATGCTCAGTAGTCCAAGGTAAAGGATTTTTCCGTAACCGAGTATACAGAATAGCAGCATCCTGGGAAAGATTCGGATAATAATCTCGAATATAATTTAGACTACCCAAAAATCTTTGTAGTTGGTTAATACCTTTGATTTCGTCTGGAAATTTAGATACAAATTCAATACAACTGTCAATAGGAATAATAGTTTCATTGGTATTATGCCCAAGAAATCTGATTTTTGTTTGGAAAAGTTTCATTTTGGGGGCAGAAACTACCAAACCATTTTTTATGATAACATTTTTGAAAATATTTAAGTGTTTAATATGTTGTTCAATAGATGAAGAGAAAATTAAGACATCATAAATATAACAAATGATAAATTCAGTAAAAAGATTAAAAAGACATCCTTATACCATCTAAAATGGGTTAAGGATGGGCAACGAAGATTCTGTAAGAGTTCTATACTCCTATCAGTATTCATAAGTCTTGGTCCAACAAAATGATGGAGAACAACTTTTACAGTCAACTCACTGAACTTTAGTTTACTAACAAAACATTTGCAATTCCGTTAAGTCTGTTGACTTTTAACAGAATTTGCCACACAAGCAGCTGAGTTGGAAAAAAAAGCTTATGTGTCAATAATTATGTGTCAATAAGAAAATTCATTTGATAATCAATGCCACGTGAGATAATTATTGACACATAAGCTTTTTTTCCAACTCAGCTGCTTGTGTGGCAAATTCCGTTAAAAGTCAACAGACTTAACGGAATTGCAATTGTTTTGTTAGTAAACTAAAGTTCAGTGACTTGACTGTAAGAAAAAAAAGTTCAGTGACCCATTTGTAAGTCGACCTATAGTACAGTGACCTAGAAAACATTTATCCCCATTCCTTACCTCAAAAGAATAGTACTTCTGACTGAAATATCGGATATAATATTGAAGAAAACTTGCACTGAATAGAAACACTCAAGATATCTAAATACTCAAAAAAATACGCTCGATATTATAGAGAGAGAAAACTTCAGATTTTGGTGTGATTTTCAATTCTAACCTAAGCACCCTATTTATAGAAAAATGCTTAGAACGCCAAAGCAGACTAACCTGCTACCGGTGGCTTTTACCCATTGCTATTCACGTGCACCACACTTGAAATTCACCAATTTTTTTCTACAACAACCAAAAGTGGGGCCCACCCATATTTTTAATAAAAATATTTATTTTCAAAACTTTAATAATTCATAATAAATTGCCATTTTATCAAAAAAATATGAACCCTATGTTCATTCCATATAAAATTTAATTCTCTACAACTTTTTAGAAGAAAGTTTTTCTAAATTCCAAATAAAAAATAACCGAAAACCACATACGGATGATTTTTAATACTTCAATTCTAACAAAATACTGATAAAACACCTTAGCATTAATTCATTCATTTATATCCATATAAAATAAATATTTTCTTATCATATAAATCAATAATTAATTATTTATAAATAATATTACATAATCACAATAATGACAATCAGGTCGTTCCCAAGAAATAGGGGGCTTTTCGATAAAGATTTCTCCTTACTGGCACGCAATTAGGTGACCAAACCCCTTTTTCAGACAGAACTTCCTTAGACATTGCCAAGAATGCTATCTAATAATATTATTCAAATAATATGAATTATTGATCTGATAATGGGAAATACTGTGCAGTAACAATTATTGAAACAATAATAATATAAAATATCAACGCAGTAAAATAAAATATAGAATAGTAATTACTGTAACAATTATTGAGTAGTGCCTTCTTACGTAAAAATCAATAATCTAAAAATACTATGCAATACCATGTGCTACTGTGCAACCACATGTATTACTATACTTTAACCACCAGGTATTCCAACAGTGTTAACGGTAACAACTACGCTGTTATTTAAAAAAAACTCATATTTGTCGTTTTCTTCATCCGACAGTTTTTCGTTATGAGGCCTACAAATGGTTGCGCCGTCGTACGAATATTCCCCGATAACAAGAATATTCCACGACCAAACGAATATTCCCTGACAACAATGAATATTTTTATAACTACTTACTTATTTTGTAAAATTTGCACATTTTACCCATAACTAACCATATTAATCAAATCCACCCCTTACTATTTCAAAATAATAAATAGAGGAAATTCAATTTTATTTATAAAAAAGTTGGGGTCTTACAACTGTTTTCTATGAAGTTTATCAACCTAGATATATATTTATAATATAATTAGTAATTACAACAAATAAGTTTCATAGTGTTCACTAACTCGTAAATGATGAATTTTTTAAAATGGACTAGATAGTATAACTTTGTGTAGTGTACAAAATAGAGTATTTCAAAATAACTTTTGAAAGAATAAGAAATATTTCAAAACAATCTTCCAGAGGAAGCTTTTCAAATTAAATCTTCCAAAGGAAGTGTCTTCTAAAGGAAGAATTGTAAAAACTGTGTAATGTGTGTGGGTGCTTATGTAACTATTATAAAAACTCACCTGAACAATTGGTGCACCAAAACTTAAGACAACCTTAGCACTTCAAAGACATTTATACTAACGATTCAGATAGTGCTGTTAAAAAAATTAAGCAGACATTAATTTTTTATCTATGCGGCTCCGGAAAAAAATTTCAAAAATAAAAATATTTTTTGTACTCTAATCTCATATGTTTATCGATAGAACAAATTTCCTCGCGAATGAAACGTAATGCATCAGCAGTAGAAATAAAAATGCGCTAATTGACAACAACAACAACAACAATTTGCATCTACCTCAGAATTATCTCCGCATTCATCCATAAAAACGCAGGCTCCTATCAAATCATAAATATAATCACAACAAAATCAATTTAACCAAATATTACTATCACATGTATATACACACACACATAGATAATATATAGAGAGATTGGGAAAATGAGTGGACCTTGTGGAGGCGATCGAGAGTGAATGAGAGGAGTTTGGAGACAAAAGGCTTCTGATAGTCGGAGGTGAGAGGGAGGAAACCTACTGCAACACCATTTACTTCATATGTTGCTGTTGTTGGGGATTCAGACTCTATTGTTATATCTAATGCTGAACTTTGAAGCTCAATTCAATGTTTTGGGTATTCAGATATCGGAATTTTCATAGATTTTAGAGAGAGAAAATACGCATATGTATTTGATCTAGAAGAAGAGGGAGAAGAGAATGAGAGGAAGGAAGAGAGAGAATAAATCAAATTTGTTTATTTTTCTTTTTCATGTGCACGTATGATAAAAATTGAAACGATTTAACACTCGTGAGACAAAGATAATAGAATGACCCAATTTTAAAATATTAATTAGTTTAATAGGGTAATTTAAAAAATTAAAAGTTCAACGGTGTAATCAGTAAAACATGTCAACTATAATGGATAATTCATTAGTTTTGTAAATAAAAAATTAACGTTCGTTTATTTTTTAAACAAAATGACCCAATTTCAAAATAATAATTAGTTTAGTGGGGTAATTTTAAAAATTAAAATTTCAATGGTGTTGTTAACGCCAAGATCTTTCTATGCACCTCAATCATCGAAAAGCGCGTCCAACCTGCACAGTAAACAAGTCAATACCGAAAGCTTGACAGCTTGGACCGTCGGGGGATAGCTCCGGCGTGAGAATCAGTCCAGGCCGACACAAGGTTAACAATGGAGGTTTTGTCAGTTTAATGTCTCCGTGATAAAAATGTATCTTACCCCTTTTGTGTCATGCCTCTTACTCTTATCCTCCTTTACCGCCTTCCCTCCAGCCAACTTCCCGTCACCTCAGCTAATTGCAGGCAACCCACATGCTAATCCCATCACTGTTCCCCCTGACCAGGATTATGCCAAATCCTCATTAATTAAGTATTGGGTCAGTAATCTAATACTTATCCATCCAATATCCATCAGTCAAAGTTTACAAATATCCTCACTTAAATAATGGCCCAATACTTCAAAGGCCCAAATAAAGGCAGCCCAATAGGTCCAAATTAGTATGGCCTAACATTGCCCCAGTCTTTTATTAAATAGAATGTTTAATAAAAGAGTATATAGAAATGGCCCAAATACTAATGGAGCCCAAATGAAACTGAACCAAGCCCAATCGGTAGGAAATTCAAAATCGAATGCCAACTCTCCTAATTCACCATCATTAACATATTAAATGTGTCGTCCTCGTGTTTCGAAAGCAACTGAAAAGACAACCAGTATAAAAACCCATTTTCCCCAAATTTGACCGTTTTACCAGCTCATTTCAAAATCAAAGTGCTTTAGCTTTCTTATCCCTTCCGATTTCTTCTCTCTACAAATTGTTCAACAATGGCTTCTCAAAATTCGGACAACACCATCCCTATCTCTGTTACTCCTACCTCATCCATCCCTCATACTCAAACCCCCACCAACGTAGTTTCGAAAACCAACCCCAAATCCAACCCTTCTTCTAGCAAAAATACTCCTCCTATCCCCATTCCAAATCCTTCTCTATTTTTCCAGAGTGAAGAAAAGTTTCCTCATGCTAATACTCCTTCTGTACTTTTAAAGGATGATCTTCGTATCATCCGAGAACGATATCTGATACTAGATACCCATCATGTGAGGTTGCCTAGTTCTACTAAAAAAATGTATCAATGTCCCGAAGGTTGGACTGCCATTCCTCTCACTATCTTGGAGAAAGGAATTCGCTTTCCCCTTCACACTTTCCTTGTCACCCTTTTAGGGTTCGTGGGCGTTGGATTTGCCCAATTGGTCCCTAACTCTTATATTCATATTCTCGTCTTCATCGCTTTCTGTCATGAGATAGGAATTACACCTACTCTAAATTTTTTTTCTCTATCTATACTGTTGGTAAGTCTCGAGAAAAATGCTTCAAGATGCTGAGCAAGCAATCTCCCAAGCCCAACGAGAATTTCGAGAGGCAATCTTTGATGGATACTCCTTCAAGCATTAAAGGATGGCATAAGGAGTGGTTTTTGTCAAAGGACCTGAACTCTCTTCCATCCCAGATTGGACTACTGCCGAACGCCTTTCTGCAGACTTCGGCGACATTTCTGAGGAACACATAAGTCAGATGACGAAGCTTCTGGAGAGAATCCCTATGAAGGAATGGAGCTTCGAACTCCTAAGCAAGCAAGCGTGGTTGTATAACCATAAATGTAAGTCTTGAACTTAATAATTGTGTAGTTTCTCAAGTTCTTCATTTGTAACTATTCTAAAATAATGTCTTCATCTGCTTCAGTATCTCTCATTAAACCTACTTCTTCTGATCGAAGAGACCTTGAAGCATTCTTTTTTGCCAACCCTTCTCAAACTCCTATAAATCCCCAAAATACTGAACCTCAACCCTCTGAACCAAAAACCACCGAACCAACTCCTACCGAAGGAACAGGCCAACCTCGCCAAAGAAAAAGAGTTGCCAGAAAACCCAAACACTTTTATGTACCAATCCTTAATGAAAGTCTCTTAGATATGCCCATCGTCGAACGCACCCAAATTCTCCATACCAAAAAGAGAAGAATCAAAATAACCCCTCTTTCCATCAAAAAACTCAGAGTACCCACTGCTGAAGCCACTTAACCTCCCATCATTCCAGTAGAAATCATTGAACCCGAAGAAGAACCTGAAGAATACGCTGAACCCGCTTCTCCCCTTGTCCGTAAAAGAAAACACACTTCAGACGACCAACCATCGCCAACATTGAACCTGCAGCAACTTATGCCCCACCTCCACCTTAACAAAGAACACCTCCTCCACAACAACCTTCCTCTTCTAAAACCAGGGCCGAAGCTGTAGCATCTCCCACTTTATGGCCAGACCTCAATGAAAACTTCCCTCTATATCTCTACAATTCCTTTATTCTTGATACTGATGATCATCGCTTCGACAACAGTTCCATCATGGACTTGATCGAAGCTGGCATGACTCATCAAGCCAGAGTAAGTTAATTACGGCTTGTCCTTTTGTATTTACAAATTTCCACTTGATGTTTATTTGTTGAATTTTGAATAACTGCAGGCAAATAGTATCTTCGAGCGCCTCTGCCAAAGGTATAAAGAAATTGAAGCCGAAGAGGATGCTGCCCGAAAGGAAAATGCAATTCTAAAGTCCGCTCTGGTGAGGGAGAGAAGTCAACATGGAGATGCCCGGTGGATTGCTGAGTGCCTTCGAAAAGACCTTGATAAAGTTAAAGAACAACTAGATACAATCGAGGCCCTTCAATGAACCACTTTTGAAGTTAATGTAGATCTAGTTCGAAAGAACGAAGCTCTAGCAAAATACAACCAAAGCTTGGCGAGAGAAATTAATAATGCTAAAGTCGACGAAGAACGACACCTCAAACTTCGGCGTACAATTGAAACCGAGCTTCGAGAACTCAAAGCCCTCAGCCCCCTACTTACCAAAGAACTCCGCAAAGAAATTCAAATGGAATACCGCAAATCGCCCGAACTGAAAATGAAATAATTCAGATGTATGTTGAGGGTTATGAAACAGCTTGAAGCAAAGGTAAAGCAGCCTCTCTGAACCTAACACTCCTCGACTCTTCTAAGGACGAAGACGAGGATAACACCTGAAAACGACCTTCCTCACCTTTTGCTTTTAGGACTTTGTAAAAATTTATCAACAATATTACAATTACCTTATTTATATTTAATGAAATATAATTAGCTTCTTTCCTTTTTACTCCTTTCAAATTCAGCTTGAACTGTTAGTAAAAATTCAAGCAATCTGAACTTCAAATAAAACCAAGTTATAATATAATCTGAATTCACCACTTTAAATAAAATCAAGTAATAATGTAAAGTAATACTTATTCATTACCGAAGTGTAGAACAGATCATCAAAAATCTAATTCGCCATCTTTAAGACGAATAAATCTAACCGAACCTCCTAACATGCCTGTTCACCGCCTTGAGGATGAACATATTCTGCTCACCACCTTAAGGATGAACATTCCCTCGAACATCCATAAAAATCCAATTCACCATATATAGGCCAAATCTAAATCCTGTTCACCGACTAAGGGATGAATAGGTCACCGAACCTCCAGAAAATCCAGTTCGTCATCAACAGGTCAAATATGGATCCTATTCAATGCCTAAAGGATGAACAGGTCACCAAACCTCCAAAGAATCCAGTTCGCCATCAACAGGTCGAATCTGGACCCTGTTCACCGCCTAATAGGATGAATAGGTAACCGAACCACCAGAAAATCCAATTCACCATATATAGGTCGAATCTGGACCATGTTCACCACCTGAAGGATGAACAGGCCACCGAACCCCCCAAACAACCATTAGATAGAACATCATTGGAGACATTGGAGAAAAAAGCTTCTATTATTGATGATAACAGTTGGCATAATTACAGACTCTTGTACACTAATACTGGCCCTACTGAAAATATTTCTAAAGCCTCCCTGCATGCCAAGTATTCTTTATCTCTGACCCATCTAATGCTCACAGCCGATAAGTTCCTGGGTTCAGTACTTTAACCACCTCATAAAGACCTTCCCAATTCGGCATCAGCTTTCCCATATTCTGTGGTGTAGAGGCTTCAACTTCCCGAAGAACAAAATCTCCCACTTCAAATCTTCGAAGTTTCACCCCTTTATTGTAGTGCTTAGCCACACGACGCTGATATGCTACTAATTCAACCAAGGCTGTTTCTCTGACCTCTCCAAGCAAATTTAGGTTGGCCTTTATCCCCTCATCATTGTACACTTCCCAAAACTGACTGACCCGAAGACTAGTAAACCCAATCTCAACAGGAACCAATGCATCTGAACCATAAGCCAGCCTAAAAGGCGAATCTCCAGTTATAGTCCTCGTTGTAGTTCTGTAAGCCCACAATACGCTAAGCAGTTCTTCAGGCCATCTGCCTTTCGCTTCATCTAGTCTTCTCTTTATTCCATTTAAAAGAGTTCTGTTAGTTACCTCAACTTGCCCATTAGATTATGGATGAGCAACTGAAGTTTTTCTATGCTGAATCTCCAACTCCTTAAAAAATGCTTCAAATTTCAAGCCCACAAACTGGCATCCATTATTCGAGATTACCACCATAGGAATGCCAAAGCGAAACACTACCGATTCCTTCAAAAAACTTTAAACATTCTTGTTCCGTGATCATCCTAAGTGGCTTCGCCTCCACCCACTTGGTCATATAATCAATTGCTACTATAAAAAAACTAACCCGCCCTTTTGCTTTCTGCAGTGGACCCAACATATCTACCCCCAAACAACAAAAGGTATAGGAGATAAAATCGAGTATAGCTCTTCTGGTGGCTGATGTAGGATCGGACTGTTCAGTTGGCATTTCTGACACTTCTTTACATAATCAGTGGCCTCCTTAAAAATTGTTGGCCAATAATATCATTGTCGAATCACCTTGTATGCTAACGACTTTGCAGCCATATGATCCCCACATACACCTTCATGAATCTCCTGAAGGACATAATCAGCTTCAGAAGGAACCAAACACTTCAATAATGGAGATGAGTAAGCCCTTCGGTAAAGATCTCCATCTATAAGCACACAGTTTGCACTTTTATACTTCACTTTCTTAGCCAACATCGGATCCGAAGACAATACGCCATCTGCTAAATACGCAAAATATGGGGTCATCCAACAATTAGAACGCTCTACACACATCATAACTTCATGTTGGATGCTAGGCTGTTGCAAAGTCTCTAAATATACTGAACCATCAAAGGTACTTGCCTCAGTTGTAGCCAATTTTGACAACGCATCGACAATCGAATTATCATTCCAATCAACCCCCTAAAACTAATAAGAGCTGAAATACTGAAGCCGATCCTTTAACTCTGCTAGATACTTTACCATTCTTGAACCTCGAGTTTCATATTCTCCTGAAATCTGCTTGATAACCAACTGAGTGTCGCTGTAGATGATCAATCTCTGAACTTCTAGACTCTTTGCTAACCGTAACCTTGCTAATACTGCTTCGTACTCTGCCTCGTTATTCATTGCCCTGAAACCAAACCTGATACCCAGCTGTACTTTGAATCCCTCCGGACTTGTCAAGATAATTCCCGTACCGCTAACATCCGAAGTAGAAGACTCATCAGCATACAAAGTCCACGAGCTCTGCATCTGCTGAAGTATGGCAACTGACTTCTCAGACTCTTCAGCTTCTCCCAAACTATCATCAGCTTCAGAGAACGAACATTCAACCACAAAATCAGCCAAGGCCTGGCCTTTAATAGTTATCCGAGGATGATACTCTAAAAAGAATTGAGACAATTCCATCGTCTATGCATCGAGTCTCCCCAAAATTGTTGCCTTACCGAGCACTTTCTTTAATCGCTGATCTGTATATACTATTTATTATCAACCGACCTTGGAAGTATTCCCGAAGCTTTCGACTAGCTATTATCAAAGCAAAGACAAACTTCTCAAGGTTCAGATACCTTGTCTCTGCATCCCTTAGGGCATGGCTCCCATAATAAACTGGGTGCTGCTTACCCCCAATCTCCCGCACCAACACTGCTCCTACTGCCAACGAAGTTGCTGCCAAATACAAGTACAAAGGCTCAGCAGGAACTGGCTTTACCAACAAAGGAGCCAAAGACAGATACTTCTTGATCCCCTAGAAAGCATCTTCAGACTCCAAAGTCCATTAAAATGTCTTAGCATTCTTTGGCCCTTTCAGCATTGCAAAGAATGGCAGACACCTTTCTGTTAATCTAGACATGAACCTCCTTAGAGCTGCTATTCTACCTATCAAATGCTGCACATCTTTATAGGACTGAGGAGACTTTATGTTCATAATAGCCTGGATGTTATCTGAATTTGCCTCTATACCCCTTTTATTGACCAGATAACCAAGAAATTTACCTACTCCAAGTCCAAACGTACATTTGGTTGGATTCAGTTTCAAGTTATAATGATGTACCATCTGAAAACATTCCTCTAAATCATCCAAATGACCTTGAACTTTCATGCTCTTGACAATCATGTCATCAACATAAACTTCCATATTCCTTCCCAACTTCCTGGTGAACACATAATTCATCATCCTCTAATACGTAGCACCTACTTTCAACAAGCCAAAGGTCATCTTCTTATATACGCACACCGACCGATGAGTAATGAATGATGTCTTTGGGATGTCCTCTTTGTACATAGAAATCTGATGATACCCCGAGCAAGCATCCATAAAACTGAGTAGAGCATATCCCGAAGTTGCATCGATGAGCTGATTAATGTGAGGCAGAGGATAAAAGTCCTTCGGGCATGCTTTGTTAAGATCCGTGTCGTCTATGCAAACTTGCCATTTCCCATTCTGCTTCTGCACTAGAACTACATTTACCATCCACTCCGAATAGTCAATCTCAAATATAAAGTCTGCAGCCAACAACTTTGTAATCTCCTCATCTATTATCTTCTGCCTCTCTGGTGCAAAAATACGTCTTTTCTGCCGAACTGGCTTCTTTATCGGGTCCACTTGTAACCGATGCTCAGCAACCTTTCTACTCACCCCATGCATATCACTTGGAACCCAGGCAAAAATATCAGCATAACACCGAAGCAACTCCACTAGGTTCGTCCGGAAAGCTTCTGGCAGACCTGAACCTATCTTTACCGTCTTTTCCTTCTTTCCCAGAATTAGCTCAAATTCTTTGGTCTCTCTAGCTGGCATAACCAATGGCTCCATGCTACTTTTAGTAAATGGTTCGATCTCAATGGCCATGGCTTTCTTCTGTTTGCTAACTCCTACACCTGAATTGATCAAAGCATTCCTATAACACCTCCTTGCCAAGTCCAAATCTCCAGCCACTTCCCCAATTCCATGTGGCGTCGAAAACTTAATCTTGAAATAGGAAATCGATGTCACTGCTTGGAGAGCTGTCAAAGTAGGTCTTCCCAAAATAGCGTTATAGGCCGAATCCACATGTACTACATGGAATTTACACATAATTTCAACCTACTGTGGGGCCGTCCTGAAGATGACTGGCAGCTCAATAGTCCCTGCCACCTTAACTGGATTGTTGCTGAAGCCAAACAGGGGAGCTTCCTGCCCAATTTCCATCTTCCTTCCATCCAAATGCATCCTTTGATAAGAATGTGCATACAAGATATCCACCGAAGACCCGTTGTCTATCATCATCATCTTCATATCCACCGAACCAACTTGTGTAGTAAGTATCAGAGCTCCTTCATGGGTTTCAGAAGAGAAATCATCATTCGTAAAAGAAATTACCGAACCTAGATACGGTCTTTCAGTCTTCGGGGGATTACCCACCACTGCCATTACCGAATCCAGGTATCCTATTCATTACTTTCTAGTAACTTTAACAATGTTCCCTCTAGTAATGACATCCACAACATGCCTTACTAGTTCATTCAGAGCTGGTGGTGCAGGTGGAGCAACCTGAACTGGTCTATCATTCCTCTATTGATCCCTCGGGGGCTCTCGATCTACTACATAATGAACCAAAGCACCACTTTGGATTTTTCCTTCAATGAACTCCTTCAAACTCCAACAAGAGTTCGTATCATGCCCAGATGCTTCATGATAATCACAATATTTGTGGGGATTTCCCGATCCCGGTCTGAGATTATCACGAGGCTGTTCAAAGTAAGGTTGATTTTTTATCTACTCCAGAATGGTAGCCCGATCTGTATTAAGTTGAGTAAACACCTTATTCATCTTCTGACTAGTAAAGGGCGGTCGACCTCCTTTTGACCCCCAAGTATTGTTATACTTCTTTTGATTCCCATCAGTTCTATCATTCGTGCCACCACTCTTCTTCTGATAACTATCAGACTTGTCTTTGTCTTTTTCTTTTGCCTTTTTCAAAGGGCCTTGCTTCAGACTACTCATCACCTCCTCTACCACGATATAGCCTTCTGCCTTCTCAAATGCTTCGGCTAGGCTCTTCGGATGGCTAAACATTAATTTCTTCACCAATTTTTTAGATTTCTCCAAGTCTAATCCATTTTGAAACAAACCTACAGCCTAGAGATCATTAAGGTATGTAACTTGACCTACTGCTTCTCTGGTCCTCTTTACATACTGGCCCAAAGACTCATTTGAATACTGTTGAACATATGCCAACGACCTAGTTGGCTTTCCTCTCCTTTTATTGCTCCCAAACTGAGCATGGAATTTGTCACATAAGTCAGCCTAGGACGATATTGAATCTGAAGGCAAAGTCCCCATCCACTACCTTGAATCTTTTCTCAATGTCGTCACAAAAGTTTGACACTTGGCTGCATCCGAATATTCATAGTAATCCATCAGCCTATCAAAAGACTGGTTGTGGTCATATAGATCACCTGAATCATCATAACTGTCCATATAAGGAACCTTTTTATTAGGATCCGCCTTCTCCCGAAGAATTTTCGAAGAGAAAGGAGATGCCTTTTTACTCCAGTTTCCCTTCGCCTGCTGAACTTCAGCCAATTGCCTACGAAGTTCTTTCACCTCTTTGGCCAATAGTTCCATCCCTTTGGGCTGTGAAGAAACTTCCTTTTTTGAGGAGCCCTTCTTCTGCTGTTCAATTCGGCCATTTCCATCTGAGCTAGAAGCTTCTGATGGACTTCGTCTATTCCTTCTGCTGAAGTGAGAATCCACAGGGCGGTGTGCCCTCTTCGAATTCTCTGAAGAACCACCTCTAGATCTGCTACGGTGTCTACCGCCCTGTGGATTCTCGAGGTGCCTTCTTTGAACCCTCGGGAGTGCGTCCTCTGGATCTGCTTCTTCGATGGCTTTTGTCACCACTTCGAGAATCCACAGGGCGAGGTGCCCTCTTCGAATCTTCAGGAGTATGACTTCTGGCTCTTCTTCGACCTTGTGAAGGGCTCCTAGACCTACTTCTCGACTGCATGGGCCTTTCATCTCACCTTGTTTCTCTGCCTGGAGACCTACCACGTTCTTTAGGTCACATATAACTAGATGCCTCATCTTCCATTTCGGCCATGAGAACCATTTGTTTGGAATTTCCTCTCTCTGCTGTTGAAGCATCTTCATATCTTTATCATTCTCCTGTGCCATCTTCGCCAAGGTAGATGTTCTGTCTGCTTGACCTTCTCGGTATAGGGTTCTAGGCGGTGTGCCTTCTACCCTTTTTTGATCCTTGTCCGGTCCTTTGCTTGTAGTGGAAAATAACTTTCTTTTGGTATCACCATGGTCTCTTGCATGAGACCCTTCTGGAACATATTGTGATCCAATCATGTCATGGATACTTTTTGAAGGACCCAGCCTATCCTTAACAGAGATTCTTTGTAACGAAGAACTCGCCGTCATCGGCTGTACCTCAGTAGTGACTGTCTTACTTTTCACCATAGCTTCCGTCATAGAGTAGTCAACAACTGTGATTGAAACTTAGAAACACTAGAAAAAGTCCTCCTCTAGCGCCAATGTTAACGCCAAGATCTTTCTACGTGCCTCAATAACTGAAAAGCGCATCCAACCCTGCATAGTAAATAAATCAATACCGAAAGCTTGACGGCTTGGACCGTTGGGAGATAGTTTCGACGTGAGAATCAGTACAGGCCAACACAAGGTTAATGATCAGTGTATTCTACATACATAAATTTGGTACCTTTAAATTTGTTAATTTGTAAATCATAAGCTAGTTTGTTTGGTTTTTATGTATTTTTATTGTATTGTTGTGTAATATAGTTTTATATTACTTTTATGTATTTTTGTATTAGTTTTATGCATTTTTACTTTGTTTTGTAGGAATTGGATGGAATATCATTTGGGTTGATGGTTGGAATCGCCAAATTCGCATTTTCAGTTTGCCATTGACATAACAGTACCTTGAAGCCCCGTTTTTGCCATGATCCGGCCATTATTTGTCAAATCTCCAAGAATAAAGTTGTAAATCAATGTCACTTCTTTCTAGATCATCTTGAATCGCCACAATCGGAGTTCGGATGCGAGAGTTATGGCCATTTTTCCAACGGGTGTCAAATCTGGAAACTACCAATTGCTATTTGCATAGTGGTCACTTCAAGGCCAATTTGAGCATTGCTCCATCCATTTTTTCTAAGAACGCAAAGAATGAAAGTTGTAGATCTACGTCTGTTCTTTCCGGATCATCTTGAATCATTCAAATTGGAGTTCGTATGAAGACATTATGGCCATTTTATCAATAGATGTCCAAGTAGAAAATTACTCGATGCTGCAGCATGACTTGCTAGTGTATTTCTGATGCTGCAGCGCCATTAAGTAGTAGCCCAGCCCCTTTTTTAAGCTGCAGAGTCCCGTTCAAGCCAAATCAAGGTGCTGCAGCGCCAGACACGAATTTTTGATAGATTTCAACTATTAAATAGTCAACCTAATAACCCAATGAACGAATGTTTTCATTTCTACTTGCAACCTAGAGGAGAAAAAGAGAGAGGTGGCGGCTTGGAGAAGAGGGAGGCCATGGCTCTTGGCCATGGTTCTTCAAGAGCTTCAAGGAGCATCAATGGTGGGAGCTTCAACAACATCAATGGAGGAGCTTCAACCAATAACTAAGGGAAGCCATCCTTTCTTTCTTTCTTTTTCCTCTAGTGGCTAGAACTCATTCTTGGGGATCTAGTGCAAACAATTGTAACACTTATGGAGGCAAGGAATTGAATTAAACTTCTAGCTTTTCTTTGATACTTGTATGATCCATTGGATGATTACCTAATATTTGGAATAGTTTGATTTATTTGTTATGAATTAAACTTCTAATTTTCTTTCCTTTTGATTGGTGTCATACGAATTGGTTCTTTATATTTTGTGTTTAATGTTTAATTGCTAAGGAATTGGTAATTAGTTTGGTAATCTATTTGAAATTGGAAAATGAATTGTTAAATGAAACCAAAAATATAAGGGCATGTGATTATGTTATGCATTATTTATGTATTAACAATTCATAGTGGCCGCCATGATCATAAAGAAAGTTAAGAGATTTGAACAAAGTGATGCACGCCAAGTGTTTGACAAAATGCTTGTGTGTGGATATTGTGTTCTTAGCTCTTTATCTATCTATCTATGTTTTGTTTTTCTGTTATTTTAATTAATTGTAATCATAATTTATCGTTTTAATCAACTGTTTAAATAAGACTGAGGCGATATATAGTCTGTACCTGGTTAATCATTAGAGATAATTCCTCGCGGGTTCGACAACTCTCTTATCATTATATTACTTGTTGACCGCATATACTTGTGCGTGTTTATCGGTTGCGAAATCGGCCAACAAGTTTTTGGCACCGTTGCCAGGGAATTTTTATTCTAATATTGTCAAATATTGATTTCAATCAATTTAGTCTTAATTTGAACGTATATTTATCTTTTATTTGTTTGATCTTTATTTGTACATGTTTTCCGATTGCGATAAATAGGCTGCAAGACTGTATGTAAATGCGGCTCTTGTGCAAGACTTGGCATAAGCTGGGGCCTTATAGTTCTATTTATTGTTATCGTTTGTGAGATTGGTTTGACAAGATTGTAAGTAAATGCATTGCTCTTGTGCAAGACTCAACGTAACTGTTGGATCCTTACAGTCCGATTTTGCATGCAAATTTTTATTAAACTTGTATTTCTATTTTAAATAAAGTCAGGCTAAAGACTATTAAATAAGCGCTTATTGGAAGGCAACCCAAGTTATAAATTTTTGTATTAGTTAATCTCATATACTAAATAGCTACGAGCATGATTCACCAACGAATCGCCAAGTAAAGTAAAAGGCAAGGCATGTCAAGGCACAAGTTAAGGCCAAAAAGAAGGTGCAAGCTATTGCTTGAATTTTGTTGGTACTTTTGAATTGGAATGGCTCCAAAATGACTTACGTACGGTGGTGAGGATGCTGTCGATGACAATTAGCACAGCCTTAGGGAAGTCCTCTAGTTTTAATTTTATCTATCTTTACATTGAGGACAATGTTTGTCTTAAGTTTGGGGGTACTTGTGATATTCTTGGTACTTGAGTTAGTATTAGGTTATTATGTCAGTTATTTTGATGTTTTTATGTTTAGTTGTGGATATTAGTTAAAAATTTTAAAATTTTGAAAAATTTCCATTTTATGTTATATCTTAGCAAATAGTAGACGTCGGTTGCGGAAGGCAACAACTGATAAATGATCACGGAAGTTCTTTGCATTGAATTCTTTTATTGCATTTAGTAAGGACATTGTCAGTTTCAAGTTTGGGGGTCTTCTACGTTTTGTTTTGATATGTTTTGTTTTATTATTTTTTTTGTGGGTTTAACTTCATTTTTAGTATAGGTTGTGTCTCTTGAGCATTGATTTAATTTGAATTGAGCTATAATATATGATCAGGCAAATGATTGTTAAGGTTATAACTCATGAAAAATGGATAAATGTTGCTTAGTTTGGGTGATTGACTTATTGTTGGTTATTGCTTTGCTTATGACTCCTATTTTTGAGCACTCATCCATTTTTAATGAACTAGTTGTATACTTAGAGAAGGCTTATATAACCGAATGCTTTTGGGAGATATCAATAAGCTCTAGAACTCGTTTAAACATCACTCGAAGCAATATATGTAAGTTTGATTAATTGGTCATGTGGTGGGTTCAGATGGAGCGTAAAACGCACTCACTCATAAACACATACTTAGGGGAGATAGAGCGTAAAACACACTCACCTATAAAAAAAGAAAGAAATAAAAATATATCGAAAGTCTTGCGGTGGGTTGAGATGGAGCGTAAAACGCATTCGCCCATAAAAGCGGACTTAGGGTGAGATGGAGCGTAAAACGCACTCGCCCATAAAAGAGAACTTAGAGTAAGATGGCGCATAAAATACACTCACCTAAGAGTCCTTTGATCTCAAAATTTTGGAATGTTTGATTTGTTTACAATTGCGATGAGTGATGTGTTAAACATGTAGTTTTTGAAGTTTATTTCATTCATAAGGTAATATGGTCGCTTAAGCCAATCCGAGCTATAATTGGTTTAGTTCAAATGGATACACACACACAGAGAGAAAGGATCTAAAGCAAGGTATGACTAACAAGCAAGTTGAAATCCTAAACATTGTGACATTTTGAAAGTTTTTTAGAGTTATCATGTTTTGACATCTTTAAGGCCATTGTTCAAACTTATTAATTTATTGCTCAAGTAGTTGATTGTTAAAATTTATTTTTATAGTTTTTGTTCTTAGTGTTTTGCTTGAGGACAACCAAATATTCAAGTTTGGGGGTATTTGATGAGTGTATTCTACATACACAAATTAAGTACCTCTAAGTTTGTTAATTTGCAAATTATAAGCTAGATAGTTTTATTTTTATGTATTTTCATTGTATTGTTGTGTAATATAGTTTTATATTACTTTTATATATTTTGTATTAGTTTT
Organism: Panax notoginseng; assembly: GCA_016801055.1. Lineage (NCBI taxonomy): Eukaryota > Viridiplantae > Streptophyta > Magnoliopsida > Apiales > Araliaceae > Panax > Panax notoginseng. The sequence goes on along the minus strand of CM029013.1, from coordinate 230,923,149 downwards.
ATACATTTTTACTTTGTTTTGTAGGAATTGGATGGAATATCTTTTGGGTCGATGGTTGGAATCGCCAAATTCGCATTTTCAGTTTGCCATTGACATAGCAGTTCCTTGAAGCCCCGTTTTTGCCATGATCCGGCCATTATTTATCCAAACTCCAAGAATAAAAGTTGTAGATCAACGTCTCCTCTTTCCGGATCATCTTGAATCAACTCAATCGGAGTTCGGATGCGAGAGTTATGTCCATTTTCCCAACGGGTGTCAAATCTGGAAACTACCAATTGCCATTTGCATTGTAGTCACTTCAAGGCAAATTTGAGCATTGCTCCAGCCATTATTTGAAGAACTCAAAGAATGAAAGTTGTAGATCTACGTCTTCTCTTTCGGATAATCTTTAATCGCCTCAATCGGAGTTCGTATGAAGACGTTATGGCCATTTTCTCCACAGATATCGAAGTAGAAAATGAACCGGTGCTGAAGCGCGACTTGCTAGTGTATTTCCGGCGCTGCAGCGCCACAAAGCATTAGCCCAGCCCCTTTTTTGCGCTGCAGAGCCCCGTTCAAGCCAAATCAAGGCGCTACAGTGCCAGACACGAATTTTTGACAGATTTCAGCTATTAAATACTCAACCTAATGACCTAATGAACTAATCTTTTCATTTTTGCTTGCAACCTAGAGGAGAAAAAGAGAGAGGTGGCGGCTTGAAGAAGAGGGAGGCCATGACTCTTGGCCATGGTTCTTCAAGAGCTTCAAGGAGCATCAATGGTGGGAGCTTCAACAACATCAATGGAGGAGCTTCAACCAACAACTAAGGGAAGCCATCCTTTCTTTCTTTCTTTTTCCTCTAGTGGCTAGAACTCATTCTTGGGGATCTAGTGCAAACAATTGTAACACCTATGGAGGCAAGGAATGGAATTAAACTTCTAGCTTTTCTTTGATACTTGTATGATCCATTGGATGATTACCTAGTATTTGGAATAGTTTGATTTATTTGTTATGAATTAAACTTCTAATTTGCTTTCCTTTTGATTGGTGTCATACGAATTGGTTCTTTATATTTCGTGCTTAATGTTTAATTGCTAATTAGGAATTGGTAATTAGTTTGGTAATCTATTTGAAATTGGAAAATGAATTGTGAATTTAGACCAAAAATATAAGGGCATGTGATTATGTTATGCATAATTTATGTATTAACAATTCATAGTGGCCGCCATGATCATAAAGAGAGTTAAGAGATTTGAACAAAGTGATGCACGTCAAGTGTTTGACAAAATGTTTATGTGTGGATATTGTGTTCTTAGCTCTTTATCTATATATCTATGTTTTGTTTTTCTATTAATTTAATTAATTGTAATCATAATTTATCATTTTAATCAACTGTTTAAATAAGACTAAGGCGATATAAAGTCAGTACTTGTTTAATCGTTAGAGATAATTCCTCGTGGGTTCGACAACTCTTTTATCATTATATTACTTGTTGATCGCGTATACTTGCACGTGTTTATCGGTTGCAAAATCGACCAACAGTTAACAATGGAGGTTTTGTCAGTTTAGTGTCTCCGTAATAAAAATGTATCTTACCTCTTTTGTGTCGTGCCTCTTACTCTTATCCTCCTCTACCGCCTTCCCTCCAACCGACTTCCCGTCACCTCAGCTAATTGCAGGCAACCCACCACTGTTCCCCCTGATCAGGATTATGTCAAATCCTCATTAATTAAGTATTGGGTCAGTAGTCTAATACTTATCCATCCAATATCCATTAATCAAAGCCTACAAATATCCTCACTTAAATGATGGCCCAATACTTCAAAGGCCCAAATAAAGGCAGCCCATATATATATATATATATATATATATATATATATATATATATATATATATATATATATATATATATATACGGTCCGAATCTTAAGCTCACCCCTTATCTATCTCACCTTGTTCACCCCCTTTAGCGACGAACCGGGTGACGATTCGGTCCATCGCTATATGTTCGGTTCGTCGCTATATGTTGTCTGTCGCTATATGTTGTCCATCGCTAAAAGTTAAGATGACGGTTCTATATATAGCGATAGATCGAATCGTCGTCCGGTCCGTCGCTACGATTCGATCCGTCGCTAAAGGGAGGTGAGCAAGGTGAGTTAGATAAGGGGTGAGCTTAAGATTCGAACCGTATATATATATATATATATATATATATATATATATATATATATATATATATATATATATATATATATTGAAAACGAAAGAAGAGTTGCATCTTTTAGTTTTCGTTGCACTTAGCTTCTTTTGGGTGTTAAGTAGTGTCAAACCAATATACCAACAACCATTAGCTCCGAAGACTAGTTTTCTATTTTAAGAAGAAAAAATTTTCCTTGGTACATATGTATAGGCATCAGCACAGGGACAGACTGGACAGTGGAAACAATCGGTGATTTTTCTTCCTCGTGAGTATCATGTGTTACACAATTAATAATATCTATAAATTCGCACATCAAACTTATGTATGGTTTTAATAAATCATTGCATGCAAACGAACCATTAAATAATGATAATATTAGGGTTGAGTCCTTATATCTTAGCAGCTTCTGCCAAGATACAATATATAATTAAACTGGATATGAATCTTAATTAAATGGTTCAATATGCTAATCATTAATTTTTCATGGTTTATTGTAATTGACCATTAGACGGGCAAGAAATAAATAGGTTTATGCACCATAACTGAGCTCTTCTAGATTCGATCCAAACTGGAAAAACTCCCTAAAGTCCCGAAAATCACTTCTCAAACTTGCTTAGTTGACCTAGATTGTGGAAATTATCGTATCAGAGTAATGTATCCTGGCCTTTCCCCTCAACACGCTTAATAAATGTACAAGCAGCCGATTTGAGATTCACAGGTATATTTCTATCCTCTTCCCTTATCAAATTGGTATCGACATGCAACTTGAACTATTAAACCATGAGATGCTTGACTTACCCAACTATTCAAGCTCATTCCGCATGAAAACATTTCATCTTTTGGCTTCTTCCTTGTAAATGTTTCCATCAACATAACACCAAAACTATTCATTCCATTCAGTATTTTGCGCATGATATGAACATTCACTTTGACTTCAGTTAATCAAAACTTACCGAGAAATAAACAAGTAATTCTTTTTTAAAGAATAAAAAAACTTCAATAAAATTAATTTGTGAACATGGAACATCACCTGGAGCCTTATATCCAATTGTTGCCAAAGTATTAGTTTGTACAATAAATTCTTATTCACCTGATAGTTTTGCAATAGCAAAATCACAAACATGCGGAACCATATCTTCATCAAGCAGGAGATTGCTAGGCTTCAAAGTTCAAATTATAGTGAACAACTGGAGTTGTGAGACCATGATGTAGATATTCCAAGGCTGATGCCACATCTATATTAAAAGTAGTATACACGTAAGCCAATCATATTTGATATGATGTAGCATATACTTTGTAATCTTATTCGTTTATTAATAAAAAAATTAATTTATTAATGTAAGACCCTAACTTTTTCTATGAATAAAGATTTAATTTTCTCTAAATGTTATTTTGGATAATAAGGTATGATTTGATATAATGGTATAGTTATGGGTGATATATGCAAGTTTTACAAAGTAAGCAAGTTGTCATAAAATATTCATTTGGTGGGGGAATATTCTTTTTATCGGGGAATATCTGTACGACGGCACAATCATTGGTGGATCTCACATAACGAAATAACTGTCGGATATAGAAAGCGACAGAAAATAACCTTTTTATAAAAATAATGACAAATCTTTTACCGTTAGCTGTTAAAATACCCGGTGATAAAAGTACAGTAATACGCATAGTTGCACAATAGCACACGATTTTGTACAGTATCTCTGATTATTGATGCTTACTTTAAAAGTCACTCAGTTTTATTCAATTATTGCCACAATAGTTACTGCATAGTATCTCATATTATTAATTTAATTATTGTCACAGTATCATCTTCACAATATTTTATATTATTAAATCAATAATTGAGACGACACAGTTATTCATATTATTATTTGTATTATTAATAATGTCTATAAAGTTTTGTCGAGAAAAGGGGTTATGTTATTTAATTACGCGTCAATAAGGAAAAATCCTTATCGGAAAGCCCCCTCTTTCCTGAGAATGATCTGGTTGTCAATATTGTGAGTTATAATAATAATGATGAATAATTGTTGAAAGATTAAAAATATGTTTATTGAACATAAGTGATTTGTGGTAAATATTTATTCAATTGTTGATTTAAATAGAGGGATTTTTCATGAAGTATTTATTATAAGTTTGGCTTATTACATGGACCCCACTTACTCATTTTTCAAAATTATCGGTAGAAAGTTATCTCAGTTTTATTTTATTATTATTATAATAGTAATAAAATAAAAAACTTTTTATATAAAACAGAATACTTTTTATATTATATATAAAGTTATTTGTTTTATTAGATTATAAATAGAATATATTATATTATATATAAAGTTTTTATTTTATTAGAATATTTTATTGCAGAGTAATAAATAGTAAAAAAAAATCAAAAAATCAGCAGAATTACGCCCGTGAAATCTCCCGTGAATTCTTTACTATTTGCCCGTAATTTTCTTTTAAATAGTACCCTGACATTCTCATATAAATAAGATGTTTAGTTAATAAATGAAAATCACACCAGAATCAAAGAATTCTTCTTCTATAATATTGTGCGTATTTCTTTTGAGCATAAGGATAATTTGAGTGTAGCAAATAGTGTAAGTTTTCTTCAAGAATATCTCTGCTATACCAGTCGGAATTACTCTCCTACTAAGGTAAGAGATATTATTTTCGTTCAATTTTCGTAAGAAATATTATTTTCTTCCATACTCTATAGTATATAAGTAATATTATTTCGTTTCATATTTCTAAATCTACACTTATTTTGATAAGTATTGCTTCTATACTCCCTAAAGTTTGTAGAATATCCTTGAATTTTGTGCTTCATCTAGTATCATTTCACTAAAATATTTTTCTAAACTTTCTTATTAAATTTTAATCTTTTCATGCTCGGGTACTATTCATTTGGGTATTATTCACCCGGGGTACTATTCACGAAAAAATTGGTTTCTTTTCTGTCCAAATTATTTTTGATACATGAATATAATTCTTGAATTTTACTCCACAATTAATTATCATGTTGACTATTTAGAAATTCTTAAACTCTGGATAAATTGAATTATAAATCTTTAATATTTATCCTTGATCTCACTAAATTGATTTCTTATATCATTATCATCATCCTCATGCTTATATTGTGGTGAAAGTCATCTTTGACCCGTAGTACATAAATAGATTGTTGATTGGTATGATTATAACCAGAAATTGTGTATCGGTATAATCATGCCCTGTAATGTTACATACAAATGATGTGGTGAAAGTCCTCTTTCGCCCGTAGTGCATAGATGGACAGTTGTTTGGCATGATCATGACCACTGGTGATACTAACGAATATCATTGGACCGTAGTGCATGGATAATTCGTGGTTGTGAAATATTTATTGAGTTGTGTTGCAGAGATAAAATATTGATGATGAAATTTTAAATCGTAGAAGATAGTAGGCATCATGTTCTACTTGACTCTTCTAATGGATTGTTTGTTCCGCTGCAGTTATTAATCTAAACTTGTTGTCTATTGTATTCTATCAGATTTTATACTGTTGAAGACTAAGGATAATTTATTCTACATTATCTTAGTCGTGATATTCTTTACTGGGGTAGTTGAGCTCACCATTTTCTTTCATTTTTCTCTTCAGAAAATGAGAATATAGCTGAGACTAGTTGGGGAATGGAGTGATGGTCCAAGATGGTGGCTATAGTAGTCCTCACTATTCTATAAAATAGTATGATAATAATTATAATGAAGACTTTATTTGAGTTTGGATATTGTCTACGAGATAATATTTATATTGAAACTCACAGTTTATGTTTTGTCGTATTTTGCACGATAGTTCAATAGTTGTATAAATGAAGTTTGTATTTGAATTATGTATCATGTATTTGGTGACTCAGAATGGGTTGTGTAGACCTATTTTGGGGGTGTCACAATTAAAGTCATTTATGTTATCTACATGATGTTGTTATATTAAGTGTGATAAGCCCATAATTTTGAACAATGATTTTAGAATCATGATGATGATCATGTTAATGAGATCTAAATTTAAGATAGTTTACAAACTAAAATTGTTCCTAATTGTTGGATTACTAAAAAGAAGATTAGTTAATCCAAAAAGATTGGTACATACTTTGTTTACCCTTAGGAAGGGGATGATTGATCTCATAATCATTTGTGTAGAGAGACTAAAACAAGTATGTAGGTGCTTATTAAAGAATAATTTCACTGAACATGGCTCGCTAAAAGAATACCTAATGGAGTTTTACTTACCTGTTAATAGAAATTCTTTAAGTGATAGTAGTACAAGTGATCCTTAAACATAAAATCATCATAATATCTTATGTACGATGAGTAATACTTTGATATGTTCCTTAAGACCCTTATGATATATCAAAGGGTATGATTATGTATAATAAGTTGTACAAGGAGATAGGTGAATGGTTAACAAAAAATTTACCACTTCTAGTAAAAGGAGAGAAATTAGAAATGTGTTTCTAATTTGTATTAATTAGAGTTGTGCATTTGAGAATCGAAATACATATATTAAATAAAATAAGACTCGACAGTTATTCTATATCTTATATTTAATTAGGACATTGTATGGTAAAATGATTAAATTGTACGGTAACTATTCACCGAAATGTTCTTTTATGATTAATATTAAAATCTATATTATCTGAAAAGTCGTTGATCGCTAAGGAGGCTTACCCTTATCGTATAATAAATATTATTTATTTAAATAAATTAAATAGTTTAATTTATTTATTTAAATAAGATTAAAATTGTTCTAATTGATTTATTCACAACTAGTTTAATATTGAGCACCTAAAGGGTCACACCGCAAAAGGAAAATATATATTTAAGAAGTAAATGGTATAATCGTAATAATATGTTAGTATACTTAATGATGCTATGGTGACAAAATAAATTAAATAGTTTAATATTTATTATTTAATATTTTAGAAATATTAAATATAAGTTAATAAGTGGAGTCTTATTAATATTATTACTATTACTATTATTTAATTTCTAAATAGTTTAGGAATTAATTAACAATAGTATTCTCATAAGTTCCTAATTGGATTAAAAATTTATTTAATTAAAAAGTTTAATTAAATAAAATCCTATTCCTAACTAGTTTAGGAGGGTTTTCCTACATCTATGAATAAGAAAAGTCCTATTATGGATTAGGTTTAGACAATCTTCCAAGAGTTAGGAGAGTACTTACAATTTCTATATAGATAGAAACTAGGGTTTTGCTAACACCCATCTTCTTGAATACGTATTATTTCTTGGTGGATCACCTCTAGAGGCCAAACACTTGGGTCACTTGCATTGATCTAAAGAAGGAATCTTATCGGTGGAATTTAAGGAGAACACAACGGATTTGGAGGCGAACTTGTACCTGAGGAAGCTTTGATCTATGAGGGTATAATTCTATATCTTCATATCTTTTATTTTATTGATAATTGTGCACAAGGATGATCATGATGATGGTTTGTATAAAATTTTAAAATGTGAATTTATAGTGCTTTCGCTATGTTTATATAATTTGATTGCATGTACGTGTTATATAAAAACCTTACAGTGGTATCAGAGCCAAACTGTGTGCTAATTATCGATTATGATGATTCCATATATGTATGGGTATGCGATTGGATCGATTTTCTTGGCAAAAAGATGAGTTTTTTGAACCTGTGATGCAACACGACCGCACTGCTTCCAGTTCATTCTGGAGCGTGGCCACGTCTAAACTCAAAAAACGCTGTTAGGGTTGTAGGTCGGCCACGCTGGTTCCCAGTGTATGCTAGGTGCGACCGCGTCGGTCTGCAGATTTTGAAAATTATTTATTTTTTAATTTTCTTTAATTCAATTAAGATAAAATATTTTATTTTGAATTAGAATATGATTAAAAATAAAAGTTTTAACTTGGAATTGGATTTCACGTTAACTAGAATAAATGAGTTTATTCTGTTTTGGAATAGGATTCCAAGTTTCCTAGAATAAAGGAGTTTATTCACATATAAAATATGATTCCATGCTTCCTAAAAAATAAAGATGTTTATTTTGATAAGGAATATGATTCAAAATATTTTATTTTCCCACCAATTTAAGTTAAAATAAATGAGTTTATTTTGAACTTGAAATTGGATTCATTATTAATTAAAATGAAGGAGTTTATTTTAATTTGGAATTCGATTAAAAATAAAGAAATTTTTTTTTATTCAAAATTAGATAAAATAAAATAAAGAAGTTTATTATGATTTAGATTTTGATTAAAATAAACGAGTTTATTTTGTTTCAAAACAGGATTTCTAATAAACTTTTAATTGCCCATTAAATGATTTTAATAAATATATGGAATTGTTTTCTTTATTTATGAGATGAATGTTATTTATTGATGTATATGATGACATGTATGATAGTAAATGAGGTTGTTATGGACTATTAACCAATAGATGATTGGATTTTGTTATATGAGAATGAATGAATGAATGTGTTTTATAAATGGGGTATGTGTACCTCGTATTCTCTAATTTTTCTTAATATAAATTTTATCTCCCTTCTATATACTTCCCCTTGACTGCTGATCAAAGTTTCTATTTATTGTAAATAGTTTTTGAAATAGGATTAGTTAGAATTACTTAAAGAATTGGAGACCAAGGAGCAAAGAGCGCGTGAAGACCTGTTTGTAATGGAGCCCAAGTTTAAATGTAATAGTTAAATTTAAATTCAGTTCTTTTACCCTAGGTTTGACCTTTTGGTTCTCTTGGTGGTTTTAGTGAGCCAAACTAGAATAAAAGTTCATAATCAATTCAGGTAGAATATAGTATTTTATATGTGCATACTTACTATATATGTATTATATATTATCCAACATGTTTCGCATGTCAAATAATATGACGCGTATTTTTTATATATATGTGCATGCACGCTAACATAAGATGATACAATTAATAACAAATCCCTCAAAAAAATTATATTAAGTTGTAACGTTCAAAGGTATTTGGAATATCAAACGTCGCCTTCTAACATGGTAAAGTGGTAGAGTATTGAATATTTAATATGAGTTTGTTGTGCACACATAAGAAAAGTATTAAATATTTAAGATGTTGCTTTATTACAATGGATGTTTACAAGGAATTGAACATTACTGCTTTGTTATGCACACACAAAAGTTGTAGTTTCTCTTCACTTATATAGAAATATTGTGTCTGACTTAACTTAGATTATTTTAGTTCAGATGTGCACACACTTGACCATTATGATATAAGAGGCAAATAAAAGGAGTTACATGACGATAAAATTAAACAAATTTGTCTATCTATTTATTTATATATAGTTTGTTGTGCACACATAAGGGTATATACATTTGAAATGAGATCATTATTCTAATTAGATTTTGCCGAACTATATTATAAGGGTAATATAGTTTGATGAAAATAGTGGGAGATACCAATTTAAATAAAGACCTAACTTATTTTGGTAATTAATAAAATGAATATATATTATAATGTTGTTAATTCATTTACAAATTTTACAAACATCTAAAGTACTATCACTGCGGAGCATATTAGATGCTAATTAAGCAGATCGAATTACACGAATTGGTTAATGAATTTGAAAATAGTTTTTAAGGCTGAAAAGCTATCTTATGTCCTTAATATAATGGTTGCAGACAATGCCTCTGAGGAAGACCTTGTAACTTTTAGAAAGTGGCAAGATGATACACAGTTGGTTCAATGCATCATGCTCGCATCCATGAGTAACAAGTTTCAGCGTCAGCATGAAACTATGAATGCTCCTACTATACTCTTGCACTTCAAGTAGTTGAATGTTGAGGAAAGTAGGACTGTTAGATATCAGATATCTAAGGAGCTCTTCCGATCTAGAATGACCGATGACACTACAAAACAGACACATGTCCTCAAAATGATCAATTTGATTGAACAATTAGGATAACAGGGTTTAGTCATGGATGGAGAGTTGAGCCAATTTTTGATCTTGCAGTCACTCCCGGACTCCTCACAATTATTTTGAATTTTCACATGAATAAGCTAGATGTCAATCTGGCAGATTTTCTTAACATGGTGAAAAATGCTGAGAGTCACTTTCCAACCAAGAAAGATCAAGTCTTACTAGTAGAGGCTAAAAGATCTTCTGAAAAGAAGAACAATTCGAAGGAGGTATAAGGAAAGGAAAAAACAAAGGATAATAAGAACAAAACTAATACAGATAGAAAAGGAGTTTGCTTCCACTGCAATAATCTTGGACACTGGAAAAGAAAGTGCGAGAAGTATCTTACAGAGGCTAACCAGAAGAAGCTTAATGAACCTTCGATTACAGATACATGTTTATTCATGATTGAAATAAATCTTTTTATAAGTTAAGGTTCTACTTGTGTATTGGATACCAGCTTTGGTTCTCATAAATATAGATTTATGAAGGGACCTAGAAGAAGTAAAAAGCTAAACAAAGGAGAAGTAGTCATTCGTGTGGGGAATGGAGCAAAGGTTTGTCCATTAGCCATTGGAACTTATTGCTTATGACTGCCTACGGGCAAGTCCATTAGTTTAAATAATTTTTATTATGTTCCAACACTTACAAAAAATATTATTTCAATTTCTGTATTGTATATGGATTGGTTTGATATTATAATAAAGAACAACAGTTGTTCTATTTATAATAAAATATTTTATATGGTGTTGGCAATTTACTGAACGGACTTTACATACTAGATTTACATGAAAAATATTTTACAAATTGAACAAACTTGTAAATGAAAAGGAGATGATTATTCAAATAGTTGAGTATTTGTATTTGATAAAATACAAGTCTGAATCATTTGAAATATTCAAAGAATTCAGAAGTGAAACAAATTGGCAAAGTATTAAGATTCTTTGATCGGATCGAAGAGGAGAATACTTGTGCAATAAGTTTTAGGATCATCTCAAAATGGTATTTTCTCACAATGGATGCCTTCTGATACACAATAACTGATTGATGTATCTAAAGGAAAAATCTTACCATGTTGGACATTGTGCGATCCATAATGGTTTTACCAACATTCTAGTATCTTTCCGGGGTTATGCCCTAGAAACAGCTGCATATTTACAAAATAAGATAACCTCAAAATCCTACCCCAAGACTCTATATGAGTTATGGACTGGGAGGATTCCTAATCTTAAGAATGTTATGATAAGAGTTTATCCAGCTTATGTGTAAAGGTTTCAAAAGAATAAGTTTGGGACAAGATTTGACAAGTGCATATTTGTGGGACATCCTAAAGTAAGTTTAGGGTATATGTTCTATAATTCTACTGAGCAAAATGTGTTTGTTGCGAAACAAATTGTCTTCTTAGATAAAGGTGTTTAGAAGGGGCTAGTGGGAGGATAATAGATCTTGAAGAAGTTCAAGAACAACAAAGTAATATAAGTCAAAAAGAGGAACCTATAGATAGACCTATTGTACCACAATCGAATCATAAATTTGGAATAGTACTGAAGATACCTGAGAGGTATGGATTCATCATAGATGATGATGATGAGGTACACATCATAGAAGATAATGATCCAGTCATATACAATAAGGCTATAAGCTGTAGATACTCAAATAACTGGTAGATGATCAAGAAATCCAATATGGATCTTTGGAGCAAATGGCAAGGTTTTAAATAAAGTCAAATAGTTGACTATGATAAAACCTTATTACCAGTGGTAATTCTCAAGTCCATTTAGATTTTGCTTGTGGTTGTAGCTTATTATTACGGATTCTGGCAAATGGACGTGGATGCGCCCTTCCTCAAAATTGATTAGAGGATAATGTATGTATGATACAACCAGATGGATTTGTTTCAATGGTTGAAGCAAGTCATGTATATGAGCTACACCAATCCATTTATGGATTAAAGTAAGTTTCTCAAAAATAGAACATTCATTTTAATGAGACAATCAAAAGAGTTTGATTTTATAAAAAATGAGAATGAACCTAGTGTGTACAAAATGGTCAATGGGAGCGATGTGACATTTCTAATATTATATATTGATATACTATTGATAAGGAATAACATACCAGTACTACAATTAGTAAAGATAAAGTTATCTAAAGATTCTTCCATGAATGATTTGGGAGGAGCATCCTATAAATTGGAGATATAATTCCATATAGATAATTAAGTTTTACTTGCATGTCAATAAGAATTCCTTAAGTGATAGTAGTACAAGTGATCCTTTGACTTGAGATCATCATAGTATCTTGTGTATGATGAGTTATACTTTGACATGTCCCTTAACATCCTTAGGGTATATCAAAGGGTATGATTGGGTTTAATAAGTTGTAGATGGAAATAGGTGAGTGATCAATAAAGAATCTACCACTTCTAGTTAAAGGAGAGAATGTCTTATGTGATTCGATAAATGACAACTTAGTAGTCTTTCACCAACACAGAATTAAATTAGAAATGTGTTTCTAATTTACATTATTTAGAATTGTACATTTGAAAATCGAAATACATATAATTAAATAAAATAAGACTCGACAATAATTCAATCTTTAATTATTGTATGGTAGAAGAATTGAATTATACGGTAACTATTCACCGAAAGGTTCTTTTATGATTAATCTTGAAATCTATATTATCCGGGGTTTACCCTTATTGTAGAATATATATTATTTATTTAAATAAATTAAATAGTTTAATTTATTTATTTAAATAAGATTAGAATTGTTCTAATTGATTTATTTACAACCGATTTAATATGGAGAACCTAAAGGGTCACACCGCAAAAAGAAAATATGTATTTAAGAAGTAAATGACATAATCCTAATAATATGTTAAGTATATTTAATTTATGCTATGGTGATAAAATAAATTAAATAATTTATTATTTAATATTTTAGAAATATTAAATATAAATTAATAAGTGTAGTCTTATTAATATTATTACTATTACTATTATTTAATTTCTAAATGGTTTAGGAGTTAATTAATAAAAGTGCTCTTATAAGTGTGACACCCCCAAATTCCGGTACTTCATTTCCTCAGGATTTGGTGTTCACGTAATCAAAACATTCATTTCTAACTACCCAATTATAATAAAATTGAATAAACAAAACCTGCCCATACAGGATTAAACTTAAATAAATCTCCCAGGTTATCTAACCTTTACAAACATTCATTCATGCGAAAAATTAAAATAAACTTCATTACAATCTTTAAAAAAATAAAGTCTGAAAATAAACTATCCAACTATTACAAGTCTTCAGCATTTATTCATCTTTCCTTTTCCTTTACTGGTGCTAGGTACGTCACCAGTTTCAACCTTAGCTGTAAGAAAGTTCACAGGCAAGAGTGAGCAAACAAGGCCCACTTGAAATAACAATAATTAAATCATTTAAAAATTTTACATCACTTGCCAACATTAGGCTCAATAGAACTAAACAATAAATTCTATTACTTCCTAAAAACTTTAACATTTACTGAGGGTCTAATGACCACGAATCATGTCCACAGTTATAAGTAATCTTTCAACTTAAACTTTAACAGTCATAAGACTATAAGGACTTCACGTACTTAGGGGGATCAACCCTTCGTACAATGTATTGTGCACAACCATTTCAACGCTAAGCGTAACCACTTATAAAAGAGTCGTTCTTCTCAGTATTTAGAATACAAGTCCGTACCAAAGTGAGTTTGGTTTGGATACATCATGGGGTAATTTAGAATTCAACGGTAATCAACTAAGGTTTAGTTGATTACAAACGACATAACTGTATACTATGGAATAGTCATAGTTTAATTGATGTTTATAAATTGACATCATGCTTTAGGGATAATCTAATAGCATACAAGTTGAATAATTACAACCTACCTTGCTTGAACAATAATAAGACAAGGTTAATTGAATAATAAACATCCACAACATGTATATAATTGTACATGCCAAACCACAAGTTAAGTACAAGGATAACTTGTTCCAAATAAATTTACACCATTATATGATAATCGAAATTAAAACAATAATTAGTTCAATAACACCAATGATTAGAAAACTTATACAATAAAGAACTTGCTAAATATCAAAAGTTAAGGCTTAGAAACTTGCTCAATGTAAAAGGTAGGTTTAGGAAACTTGCCTTTAGCACAAGCTACACTTTTACCACTTGAATTGATACCCTAAACATATGTCATATTGACATAATTAGTCCTAACCAACATTGTACATTTATATAAACAATTACATTCATCATATGGGTTGAATTACCCATTCACATAATCAATTATTTTTCAAGTAGATAATACTTAATAACATGATAGTTCATAGTCTAATCATACTGAAATTATCATTTAACATTATTATGATAAACACATAACATTTATTTTCAAGTTTTGTACATTTAAACAAAACTGTCAGACAGTTCTGCCAAGCCGCGCCGCGGCGCCACAGTTTGTACTGTGACTCGCGCTGCGGCGCTGAGTCGGCGCTGCGGCGCAGCGATTATACTATGAGCCGACGCTGCGACGCAGTGATTGTGCAAAAGGCCGCTTACGTCATGGTGATGGCGCTGCGGCGCCAGCAATGAACTGCTGGGCCGCGCCGCGGCGCGAACTGTCAGCGTCGACTGACAGCTTCGGCAACCATGAAAGAAAAAGCCAAATTGGCCAAAAAGCTCGAATCTAATAGACTAGTTACACTCTATTTTGCACATAAACTTCATATAAACATATAGTAAAGACTTCTAACATGTTTCTACTCATAAATTAACACAAACATCAAATATTCAACACCCAATTTCAATATTTTTGTCAAAAACTCCATTTTTGATATCTTTCATGAAAATCAATACTGTGATTTTGTTATTCAACCAAAACAGTAAATTCTAAGCATCATGATTATGATGTTACATACTCTAGCAATTCTTATAATCAATTTATCAATACAACAACTAATTACACCTTAATTTCCATTTTAACTAAAGCCATACTCATTCATAAAAACTCTCTGTAAAATAATTTCTTCATAAAATACATACATACATGAACTAATATATCTTTTAATCATATATAACTCATAAAACAACCATATCATCAATAATCATGCCAAATTATAAACATAACAACAATTTATCTTTTATAAAAATCACAGAGAACTTTTTAGAAGAAGAAAACTAAATTTTTAAAGAAAAAGATGGAGATCCTACCTTGGATTAGGAAGATGATGATATTATCTTCTTTGATTGTCAAGCTTTTCTCCAAAACCTGTTAAAAAATCTCTCAATTCTCTCTAGTTTTCTGTCTGTATTTCTTTCTTCTTCTTCTTTTCTCTGTGTAAAGTTCAACTGAGTCCCTAACTCTAACATACGTACTATAAAATATAACGTATATAGTAATAATATATATTAATTATATAATATAAGTACTGATATAAATATATCAGTTATATAAGTTTTGAAATTTAAAAGCCATAAGGCTTGTTTGGCTAGTCTAAATAAAATAACCCATTAATCCTTACTCCTTGTTTGGTAAATTGAATTAAAACAAATGGATTAATCCTTATACCTTGTTTGCTAAAACACTATTAGATTAAAGACTTATTATACAATAAGGCATGTTTGACAAAACTAAATTAAACCATTTTTAATTTATTTTGATAACTCCTTTATAGCAAGGTTATTAGTCACACCTTTATTAAATTAATAAATCAATTAAACATTAATCTATTAAATTACTTTAACACATAAACAATTATAATTCTTTTTACAATTATAATTTCATTTAATCAACTAATATTTCAAACTATAATTTCTCATTTAAATATTATTATTTATTTAAAATCATTATAAGCTCTTTAGCTTATTAAATTAAACTCCATTATTATAAAATCTCATAATAATTAATTTATTTAGCTCCTTAATTATTTACTCAACAAATAATTAATTAAATCACATCAACTCAAATTGCCATATAATTCAATAAATATTTAATATTGCCAATAAATATTTAATATTTAATATTTAATTATTTATTCAACAAATAATTAAATAAACCACATCACTCAAATTGAACAATTATTTATTCAACAATAACATATCCATTAAATACTTAAATAAATCAATAAATATTTAATATCACACTTTAAAATTATGGAATGTTACATCATTCCCTCCTTACAAGGATTCTGTCCTCAGAATCACAACTCAAACAAAGCATTCGCTACATTCTTCCCTACTTACAAAGATTCTGTCCCCAGAATCGAAGACACAGATTAAACAAATAACTCAGGGTATTCCTTCAACATTTTCTCTTCGAGTTCCCACGTAGCTTCTTCAGCGTTGTGGTTTCTCCATATCACCTTCACAAAAGGTATCACTTTATTCCTGAGCACTTGTTCTTTTCTGTCGACTATCTGGATAGGGATCTCTTCATAAGACAAATCTTTCTCGAACTGCAAAGGTTCATACTCGATCACATGCTTGTAGTCGGGTTTATATGGTCGTAACACCGAAATGTGAAAAACATTATGAATATTTTCCAATACTGGAGGTAGAGCTACCTCGTAAGCCACTTCTCCCACTCTTTGCAGCACTTCAAAGGGTCCAATAAACCTCGGACTTATCTTTCCCTTTTTATCGAAATGAATTTTCCCCTTCTAGGGAGAAACTTTTAAGAATACAAAAGTTCCTACGTCAAATGTACGATCTTGTCTGTGATGATCAGCATACTTTTTCTGTCTGTCTTGAGCTGCGACCAGTCTTGTCCTGATGAGTTTGACAACATCAGCAGTTTGTTGTACCAGTTCTGGTCCTAACAGTTTGCGTTCATCGACTTCATCCCAACATAGTGGGGTTTTAAACTTTATGCCGTACAATGCCTCGTAAGGTGGCATGCCGATGCTCGCGTGATAACTGTTGTTGTAAGAAAATTCCACCAATGGTAGTTGATCTTCCCAGCTTCCTTTAAAGTCCATGACACATGCTCTCAGCATATCTTCCAATGTCTGAATTGTTCGTTCGCTTTGGTCATCTGTTTGTGGATGATAAGCCGTACTCATTCGCAACTGTGTTCCCATACATTCTTGTAGTCTCTTCCAGAAATTCGATGTAAACCGCGGATCTCTATCAGACACAATTGATACTGGCACTCCATGCCTCGAAACGATCTCCTTAATGTACAATCTTGCCAGCTGATCAAGATTGAATCTAATCTTTATTGATAAAAAGTGCGCTGATTTCGTCAGTCTGTCCACTATTACCCAAATCGCATCGCATCCTCTCTGAGTAGTTGGAAGACCCACCACAAAATCCATCGTGATGTGTTCCCACTTCCATTCCGGTATTTCTAACGGTTGGAGTAATCCGCTGGGTCTTTGATGTTCGGCTTTTACTCTCTGACATGTCAAGCATTTCGCTACGCATTCAGCAACATCTCTTTTCATATTTGGCCACCAAAAATGTCGGCACAAATCCTGATACATTTTCGTGCTTCCTGGATGAATTGAATACTTTGAGCTATGAGCTTCAGTCAGAATTTCTTCTTTCAGCTCTAGCACTGCTGGAACCCAAATTCGTCCATCGAACCGTAGTAAACCTTCGGTATCGACCTTGTATTTTACATCTCTGCCTTCACCCAAATTCTCTTTGATTTTTCCACACTCTCCATCTTGTAATTGAGCAATTTTCACTTTGTTCACTAAAGTTAGATCAGCTTCTATCTGGAATAGTTATTCGTCAGATTCTTTTGGAAATTTGATTTCCAACTCCAATTTTGTCATTGCTGAAATGAGCTCCTTTTGAGTTGTTATCAGCATCAACTTCTCCCGACCTTTCCTGCTTAAAGCATCTGCAACTACATTCGCTTTACCTGGATGATAAAAGATCTCACAATCGTAATCTTTTATTAATTCCATCCACCTTCTTTGACGCATGTTCAAATCCTTCTGAGTGAAAATATACTTCAAACTTTTGTGGTCTGTGTAGATCTCACATTTCTCTCCATAAAGATAGTGTCTCCATATTTTTAGAGCAAGCACCACTGCAGCCAATTCTAAATCATGAGTCGGATACCCCTTCTCATAATCCTTCAATTGTCTTGATGCATAGGCAATAACTTTGCCGTTCTGCATAAGAACACAAACCAACCCTTTATGTGAGGCATCACTATATACCACAAAATTTCCTGTATTATCTGGCAAAGTCAATACAGGTGTCACACTTAACTTTTTCTTCAAATCTTGGAAACTCTCTTCGCACTTCTCCGTCCAAACAAATTTTACAATTTTTCTTGTCAAATTTGTTAGCGGAGTGGCTATCTTAGAAAAATCTTGAATAAATCTTCTATAATAACCAGCCAGTCCCAAGAAACTCCTCACTTCCGACGGTGTTTTTGGTTGTTCCCAATTGATTACTGCTTCCACTTTCGACGGATCCACTGAAATCCCATCTTTGTCAATCACATGCCCCAAATATTGTACACGGTCGAACCAAAATTCGCACTTAGAGAATTTCGCGTACAGTTTTTCCTTTCTTAGTGTCTCCAATGTAAGACGTAAGTGTTCCACGTGTTCTTCTTAAGTTTTGGAATACACTAGAATGTCATCAATGAATACCACTACGAACTTGTCTAGGAATGGTTTAAACACCCTGTTCATCAAATCCATGAACGCAGCAGGTGCATTGGTTAAACCAAAAGACATCACCAGAAACTCGTAATGTCCATACCGAGTTCTGAATGCCGTTCGTGGTATATCCTCCTTTCTTACCTTCAATTGGTGATAACCACTTCTCAAATCTATTTTCGAAAAGTACTTAGCACCCTTCAGTTGATCAAACAAGTCATCTATTCTTGGCAACGGGTATTTGTTTTTAACAGTGACTTTGTTTAACTCCCTATAATCAATGCAAAGACGCATTGACCCATCCTTCTTCTTCACAAATAAAACTGGCGCTCCCCACGACGATACGCTTGGTTAAATATATTTCTTGTCCAGCAGCTCTTGCAACTGAACCATTAGTTCTTTCATTTCTACCGGAGCCATTCTATACGGGGCCTTCGATATCGGTGCTGTTCCCGGTACTAAGTCGATCACGAACTCAATTTCTCTGTCAGGCGGAAGTCCTGGCAAATCCTCTGGAAAAACGTCCTCGAATTCCCTCACAACTGGTATTTCTTTCAGCTTTACCCCCTTCTTTTGAGTATCGACTATGTAAGCTAAATAGCCCACACAACCTTGACTCAACAATTTCTTGGCCTGCATAGTCGTCAGACATTTCATTTGTCTAGGCGACTTGCTACCATAAAATACTACCTTTGACGGAGTCATAAGGTTTACACACTTATTTTGGCAGTCAATTACCGCTCCGCATTTGAACAACCAATCCATTCCCAAAATTACATCAAATTCCTCCAGTCTAATCGGAATCAAATCTACTAACAAAACATTCTCCTTAATGTTCACCCTACAGTTCTTGTATACGAATCTAACAGGGATTATTTCCTTATTCACAATTTCTATGTTCAAAGGAAAATTCAGTTCTTCTCTAGGAAATTCTAACCTCTTAGCAAATTCATCAGATATAAACGAGCAAGTAGCACCCGAATCAAATAATACATATGCATCAATATCATTGATTGGGATAATACCTGAAACTACATCCTTTGATTGCACAGCATCTTGCACAGTCATGTTAAAGGTTCTGGCTGTGGGTTTGATTGATGCTGCAGGTCCTGTAATAGCCCACGCACCTCCATTGTTATCTCCTTTGCTTCTGGTTGTCACTCCCTCCTTCTTCTTAGGACATTCACGAGCAAAGTGATCCTTGGATCCGCACGTGAAGCACACATTCTTCTTTGATTGAGTGCAATTTGTGGCGATGTGACCCTCCTGGCCACAATTGTAGCAAACTCGTTTTCCCATCAAGCACGCACCCTTGTGAAACTTTCCACATGTCGCACACGCTTCAAACTTTTTGTTCTGCTGGTTCCCTTGCTGGTTTCCAGTACCTATACTCCCATTCCACTTCCTCTTGTTGTTGTTGTTGTTATTGTTGTTGTTTCCACTGCTACTACCACCATTCTTCACCTCATTCTCATTCTTCTTCTTCTTTTGTTCATTGTTAAATTTTGTCACCGCCTCGCCTCCACCTTCAGCGAGTACTGCTTTTTCCATCATTGCTGCAAACGTCTTCAATTGGAACAGGGAAACCCTACTGTACAACCATGGCTTCAGTCCCTGTTCAAACCTCTTTGCCTTATGCTCATCTGTGCTAACCTGATATGGCGCAAACCTCGCCAATTCATTGAATTTTGCGGCATACTCAGATACCGACATCGTCCCTTGCTTCAGTTCTAGAAACTGTACTTCCAGCTGACTCTTCGAACTCTCCGGGAAATAGGTCTCGAAAAACAACTCCTTGAACCTATCCCAAGTCATCACTCCTGGCCCTTCACGAGTTTTATTAGCCTGCCACCAATAACTAGCTTCTGCTTTCAACATGAACGTTGCGAAAGCAGTCTTCTGATCATCCCCTACCCTAGCGACATCGAACACCTTCTCTATCTCCATAATCCAGGTTTGTCCTTCGACTGGATTCATGGACCCACGGAATTCAGATGGTCCAACCGCCTTAAACTCCTTAAACGTTGTACCTTGGTTTTGAGGTTGATTCTTCAACGCTCCTATCAGTAGTGTTACTAGTTGTTGAACGGGATTCGCATCAACATTGTCGTTATTGTTAGTTCCTTCAGTGGTTCTCTGTCGTGTTGGCTGACGTCTGGGAGGCATTTTCTGATAAAATAAAACATCTATTAGACCATTACTCAACTTCTTTAAGTATTTCTAATTAACTTGCCTCTATAAAAGAAATACCCACATAGCACATAACACTTTGAACAAAATAATAACATTTATTTATTCATAACCTTCTGAAAACATAACACAATAGCATCTCTGCTATCTACATTCCTTTCCTGATCTACAAAAGTTTCAGGACAACATCATTATTATCATATCCCATGGTTACTTAACACTAGGGACTTACACATTATTTAATACTTATTACGTACATTACCGACACATTTTCTACGATGATCTATTAAGGTACTTCGTAGCCCTATCACGTTCTTCCTCCGTGACTCGAAACATTGTTCTGCGATCTAACACGAATGATGGCAGCGTCTCGAACTGAATCGGATATCCCATGACCCGATCTTGAGCTCGATTAATTGCGGTGTTAAATACTTTATCCATCTCTTCCATCTTCATCCTCTTTGCCTGTGTGTCTCTCGCTGCTCTTCCAGTTCGTTGATAAGCTTCCTCGTATGCATCTTTAGCTCTTGCCCTCTTAGCAGCTTCTTCTCTCAGCTTGCTCTCCAGTTCAGCAACCATCTCGATTAATTGTTCTTTCTCTCCTTCAGTCTGTATTAATTTCTCCTCGGCGTTAGTCAGTCGTTCTTCACGATCCAGGATCTCATTGTCCTTCTGTGTCATTGCAGTCTGTTGTTCAGCTACTATCTCTTGCAATTCCTCAACTGTATCCTGAAGTTCCACGTTGCGGTCATGCACCTCATCGTAAATACGGCCTATTATCGAGTTAAGTGGAATCCTTTCTTCCTCATCCTCCTCATCTGTCTCCACATCATCCTCCTCATCTTCAACTACTGTGACCAACGGGGCTAACTCCCGTGGCAGTAGTTGTTCCCAAACTACCTGAATGTCGCGAGGCTCCTCCTCTATAGGCATTTGAGGTCCCTCCTCCCTAGCCTGACCGGATTCTCCGACATTAGTCATCCTTACAACAAAATTTTAAAGTTTTAGTTATTAATCATTCTACTCGACACTCGCGAGCACATAAGTTATAAACACATAAGCACATAAGTGTTTTATTACTTCTTTCTTAAAACTCGATAAGAGTTATCTCCACTATCTTTTCAAAGGTTATTTCCTAAGGCTTTTCCCCCCCACCTAAGGTTCATAAACTAAAGCTTTGATACCAACCTGTGACACCCCCAAATCCCGGTACTTCATTTTCTCAGGATTTGGTGTTCACGTAATCAAAACATTCATTTCTAACTACCCAATTATAATAAAATTGAATAAACAAAACCTGCCCATACAGGATTAAACTTAAATAAATCTCCCAGGTTATCTAACCTTTACAAACATTCATTCATGCGGAGAATTAAAATAAACTTCATTACAATCTTTAAAAAAATAAAGTCTGAAAATAAACTATCCAACTATTACAAGTCTTCAGCATTTATTCATCTTTCCTTTTCCTTTACTGATGCTAGGTACGTCACCAGTTTCAACCTTAGCTGTAAGAAAGTTCACAGGCAAGAGTGAGCAAACAAGGCCCACTTGAAATAACAATAATTAAATCATTTAAAAATTTACATCACTTGCCAACATTAGGCTCAATAGAACTAAACAACAAATTCTATTACTTCCTAAAAACTTTAACATTTACTGAGGGTCTAATGACCACGAATCATGTCCACAGTTATAAGTAATCTTTCAACTTAAACTTTAACAGTCATAAGACTATAAGGACTTCACGTACTTAGGGGGATCAACCCTTCGTACAATGTATTGTGCACAACCATTTCAACGCTAAGCGTAACCACTTATAAAAGAGTCGTTCTTCTCAGTATTTAGAATACAAGTCCGTACCAAAGTGAGTTTGGTTTGGATACATCATGGGGTAATTTAGAATTCAACGGTAATCAACTAAGGTTTAGTTGATTACAAACGACATAACTGTATACTATGGAATAGTCATAGTTTAATTGATGTTTATAAATTGACATCATGCTTTAGGGATAATCTAATAGCATACAAGTTGAATAATTACAACCTACCTTGCTTGAACAATAATAAGACAAGGTTAATTGAATAATAAACATCCACAACATGTATATAATTGTACATGCCAAACCACAAGTTAAGTACAAGGATAACTTGTTCCAAATAAATTTACACCATTATATGATAATCGAAATTAAAACAATAATTAGTTCAATAACACCAATGATTAGAAAACTTATACAATAAAGAACTTGCTAAATATCAAAAGTTAAGGCTTAGAAACTTGCTCAATGTAAAAGGTAGGTTTAGGAAACTTGCCTTTAGCACAAGCTACACTTTTACCACTTGAATTGATACCCTAAACATATGTCATATTGACATAATTAGTCCTAACCAACATTGTACATTTATATAAACAATTACATTCATCATATGGGTTGAATTACCCATTCACATAATCAATTATTTTTCAAGTAGATAATACTTAATAACATGATAGTTCATAGTCTAATCATACTGAAATTATCATTTAACATTATTATGATAAACACATAACATTTATTTTTAAGTTTTGTACATTTAAACAAAACTGTCAGACAGTTCTGCCAAGCCGCGCCGCGGCGCCACAGTTTGTACTGTGGCTCGCGCTGCGGCGCTGAGTCGGCGCTGCGGCGCAGCGATTATACTATGAGCCGGCGCTGCGGCGCAGTGATTGTGCAACAGGCCGCTTACGTCATGGTGATGGCGCTGCGGCGCCAGCAATGAACTGCTGGGCCGCGCCGCGGCGCGAACTGTCAGCGTCGACTGACAGCTTCGGCAACCATGAAAGAAAAAGCCAAATTGGCCAAAAAGCTCGAATCTAATAGACTAGTTACACTCTATTTTGCACATAAACTTCATATAAACATATAGTAAAGACTTCTAACATGTTTCTACTCATAAATTAACACAAACATCAAATATTCAACACCCAATTTCAATATTTTTGTCAAAAACTCCATTTTTGATATCTTTCATGAAAATCAATACTGTGATTTTGTTATTCAACCAAAACAGTAAATTCTAAGCATCATGATTATGATGTTACATACTCTAGCAATTCTTATAATCAATTTATCAATACAACAACTAATTACACCTTAATTTCCATTTTAACTAAAGCCATACTCATTCATAAAAACTCTCTGTAAAATAATTTCTTCATAAAATACATACATACATGAACTAATATATCTTTTAATCATATATAACTCATAAAACAACCATATCATCAATAATCATGCTAAATTATAAACATAACAACAATTTATCTTTTATAAAAATCACAGAGAACTTTTTAGAAGAAGAAAACTAAATTTTTAAAGAAAAAGATGGAGATCCTACCTTGGATTAGGAAGATGATGATATTATCTTCTTTGATTGTCAAGCTTTTCTCCAAAACCTGTTAAAAAATCTCTCAATTCTCTCTAGTTTTCTCTCTGTATTTCTTTCTTCTTCTTCTTTTCTCTCTGTAAAGTTCAACTGAGTCCCTAACTCTAACATACGTACTATAAAATATAACGTATATAGTAATAATATATATTAATTATATAATATAAGTACTGATATAAATATATCAGTTATATAAGTTTTGAAATTTAAAAGCCATAAGGCTTGTTTGGCTAGTCTAAATAAAATAACCCATTAATCCTTACTCCTTGTTTGGTAAATTGAATTAAAACAAATGGATTAATCCTTATACCTTGTTTGCTAAAACACTATTAGATTAAAGACTTATTATACAATAAGGCATGTTTGACAAAACTAAATTAAACCATTTTTAATTTATTTTAATAACTCCTTTATAGCAAGGTTATTAGTCACACCTTTATTAAATTAATAAATCAATTAAACATTAATCTATTAAATTACTTTAACACATAAACAATTATAATTCTTTTTACAATTATAATTTCATTTAATCAACTAATATTTCAAACTACAATTTCTCATTTAAATATTATTATTTATTTAAAATCATTATAAGCTCTTTAGCTTATTAAATTAAACTCATTATTATAAAATCTCTTTAGCTCCTTAATTATTTACTCAACAAATAATTAATTAAATCACATCAACTCAAATTGCCATATAATTCAATAAATATTTAATATTGCCAATAAATATTTAATATTTAATTATTTATTCAACAAATTATTAAATAAACCACATCACTCAAATTGAACAATTATTTATTCAACAATAACATATCCATTAAATACTTAAATAAATCAATAAATATTTAATATCACACTTTAAAATTATGGAATGTTACAATAAGTTCCTAATTGGAGTAGAAATTTATATAATTAAAAAGTTTAATTAAATAAAATCCTATTCCTAAATAGTTTAGGAGGGTTGCCTACATATATGAATAAGATGAATCTTATTATGGATTAGGTTTAGAGAATCATCCAGGAGTTGGGAGAGTACTTATAATTTCTATAAAGATAGAGACTAAGGTTTTACTAACACCCATCTTCTTGAATACATATTATTCCTTGGTAGATCACCTCTAGAGGCCAAACACTTGGGTGACTTGCATTGATATAAAGAAGGAATCTCATCGATGGAATTTAAGGATAACGCAAAAGAATTGGAGGTGAACTTGTACCTGAGAAAACTTTGATCTACGAGGGTATAATTTTATATCTCCATCTCTTTCGTTTAATTGATAATTATGCACAAGGATGATCATGGTGATGATTTGTATAGAATTTTAAAATATGAATTTATCACGCTTCCGCAATGTTTATGTAATTTGATTGCATGTATGCTGTAAGACCCCAAGTTTTATGAATAAAGATTAATTTTTCTCGAAATATATTTTTGAATATTATGGTGTGGATTTGATATAATATTATAGTTGTGGGTAATATTTATAAATTTTACAAAGTAAGCAAGTCATTATATAATATTCGATTGGTCGGAAAATATTCGTTTTAACATGGAATATTCGTACGACAGAACATTCATTAGTGGACCCCACAACAGAAGTATTGTCATAGTTAAAAAACGGCAGAAATATCTTGTTATAAAAATAACGACGAAAGTTTTACCGTTAAACTGTTGAACTACCCGGTAGTAAAAGTACAGTAATACGCGTGGTTGCATAGTAGCACACGGTATTGATTATTGATGCTTACGTGAGAAGTCACTCAGTTATATTCAATTATTGCTACAGTAATTGTTGCATAGTATCTCACGTTATTTGATTCAATTATTGTCAATATTTTATATATTATTAAATTAATAATTGAGACGACAAAGTTATTCATATTATTATTTGCAATATTGACGATGTCTAGAAAGTTAAGTCGAGGAGAGGTTTGGTCACCTAATTGCGCGCCAATAGGGAGAAATCCTTATAGGAAAGCCCCCTCTTTTCTGGGAGTGATCTGACTATTAAATATTATGAGTTATAATAATAATGATGAATAAGTTCGTGTTGATTAAAGATGATATTGATATTTTCATTGTGTTGGGAATATTAGTGTTAGTGGAAATTGACAGTTATTTCGATAATAATTGATGTCTGGAGGTTATATTGAACAACCGGGTAATTAATCGAATAAATGAGTAATTAATTGCTATTAATTTACATGCTTATAACTATTTGTTCACATGTATGTATTATTGATTCACATGCATGCACTATTATGGGGCTTGGTGCAAGATTGATAATACTTGCATGACTAAATTAAAAATAGAGGTAAGATGAAGGTACTATACCGTAACTATTTTTTTTCATATGCGTGTACTATTGATTCACATGATGTACTATTAGGGAAGGTGGTGCAAGTTTGATAATACTTGCAGGACTAAATTAAAAATGAAGGAAAAGATAAAGGTATTATACTGTAATATTTCGAGCCCCAAAACGTGCAATTATCGAAACTATATTTTCCTATAAATAGAAGCTCATTCTTCTTTCATTCTCACCAATTCACTAAGACTTACAAGAGCAATTATAGAGAGAAAAGTTATAGAGAGCAAGAAAAAGAGAAGTCTACTATTTCACTATTCTAATATCCAGTCTTCTTCTGAGGTAAGAGATATTATTTTTGTTCAGTATTCATAAGGAATAATATTTTCTTCCATACTCTTTGTATATGAGTAATATTATTTCATCTCGTATTTCTAATTATACCCTTATTTTGTTAAAGCATTGCTTCTATACTCCGTGAAATTAGTAGAATATCCTTGAAATTTGCGCTTCATCTAGTATCGTTTCACAAGGGTATTTTCTACACATTCTTGTTAAATTTTAAGTTTTTCATGTCGGAGTACTGTCCATGAGTAGTATTCATTTATACGGTACTATTCACGGAGTACTATTTATAAAGTACTATTCACGGGATACTATTCATAAAGTACTATTTTGGGGTACTATTCATGAAGTACTATTCACGAGTAATATTCACAAAATACTATTCACAAAGTACTATTCAGGGGATACTATTCTTGAAGTACTATTCACTTGGGTACTATTCACCCGGAGTAGTATTCATGACAAAAAATGATTTCTTTTCGGTCCAAATCATTTTTGATACAATATTATTCTTGAATTTTACTCCACAAAGCAGTATCATGTTGACAATTTGAACATTATTGAATTCTGGATAAATTAAATTATAAATCTTTAAAATTTATCCTTTGTTTTCATTTAATTGAATTCATATATCATTGTCATCATCCTCATGCTTATATTGTGATGAAAGTCATCTTTGGCTTACGTGCATAGATGGACTATTGATTGGTATGATTATGAACAGGAATCATTCGGTATAGTCATGACCCGTAATGTTACAAATGATGTGGTAAAAGTCCTCAGTGGCCTGTAGTGCATTGATGGACAGTTGTTGGTATGATTATGACCAGGGATTATTCGGTATGATCATGACCATTGGTGAAAACACAAATATCCTTGGCCCGTAGTGCATGGATAATTCATGGTTGTGATACTATTTATTGATATGAGTCTCAGCGATAAAATTGATGATAAACTCTTAAATCATAGAAGATAGTAGATATCATGCTCTACTTGACTCTTCTAATGGATTGTTTGTTCCGCTATAGTTAAACTTGATGTTTATTATATTTTATCAGTTTAACACAATTGAAGGCTAACGATAATTTATTCTACATTATCTTAGTCATAATATTTCTTACTGGGCTAGTTGAGCTCACCCTTTGCTTTCATTATTCTCTTCAGGAAATGAGAATATAGCTGGGACTAGTCGGGGAACGGAGTGACGGTCCAGATGTTTGCATTAGTAGTCCTCACTATTATGTGAATTAGTGTGGTAATAAATGTAATGAGGACTTATTTTGAGTTTGAATACTGTCTAGACGATAATATTTGTATTGAAACTCACAGCTCATGTTGTATATTTAAATTTGTATTTATATTCTGTACCATGTATTTGGCGACTCAAAATGGGTGATGCATACCTATTTTGGGGGCGTCACAGTTAGTATTAAAGCTTAGGGCTATGATCCGTGGCTGAGATGTGAGACTAGAACTAAGAGGGGAGAGACGAGAAATTCCTTCTCTAGTATGACCTACCTAAATTTATTTGGTATTTATTTGGTAGGTCAGAGTATAGGGATAATATGTGACATGTCAATTAACCCTTGTTTTGTGGCAGTATTTGAAAATGGCATCTGAAAATGTTGAGATAAGCAATGAAGCACATGAGACCGTTGAGTCACCAACGATCAATATCCAGGATAATGTGCATCAGAATGGCAATAATCCTCAGGAAAACAACATCAACCAGATGATGAACGATGGGATGTTCAGAGGCTTTATGCAATTCGTGCAACATCAGGCGAGAACGACTCCTATTCAAAATGCAGGTGGAAACACTGACAACTCTCGAACTGTCACCGCTAAACAGTTCAAGGAGCTGGGACCACCGGAGTTTGTTGGAGAGCCAAAACCACTTAAGGCAGAGACGTGGACAAAGCAGATCACCAAGATATTTGATATCTTGGGATGCTCCGAGGAGCAAAAGGTTCTATTTGCCACCTTCATGTTGCAAGGAGAGGGAGATTACTAGTGGGAATCTGTAAAGCACAGTCAACCTGTCGCACTAAAGATGTCTTGGGAGGAGTTCCAAGAACTGTTCAACGATAAATATTTTCCCAAAAGTATTCGTCACATGAAGGAGGTAGAGTTCATTAAGTTGGAGCAGAACAATATGACCGTGTCGCAGTACGAAGCTAAGTTTGCCGAGTTATCCCAGTTTGCGTCCCACTTGGTCGATAATGAGGAGAGAATGACGCGGATGTTTCTAAGAGGTTTGAAACCTGAGATACGTCAATACCTAATTTCTCACAAACTGTGTTTGTATTCAGATGTTGTAAATAGGGATTAGTTATTGGAGCGCGATAACGAGTCAACCCAACCAAGAGAGAGCAGCCGATAAAATGATAATACCATTGGTAGCAGTCATCGAAGCGATGACAACAAACGTAGAGGGAATCAACATGCCAGAAACGGTAACCACTTCGGTGGAAATCATAGCCAAGATAATAGAAGTAGAAATTTCAAGAAGAGGAGATTCAATAATGATGGAAAGACGTCATCACCAGCACCTGTTGTTAAGGAAGGGGAACGACAGCCAATAGTATGTTATAAATG
Organism: Panax notoginseng; assembly: GCA_016801055.1. Classification (NCBI taxonomy): domain Eukaryota; kingdom Viridiplantae; phylum Streptophyta; class Magnoliopsida; order Apiales; family Araliaceae; genus Panax; species Panax notoginseng. The sequence continues at coordinate 230,893,484 of CM029013.1, read as the reverse complement.
CGGAGGGGAGGGACATATCAGTCCGAACTATACGCAGCAATCCAAAGCGTGTTATAATTACGGAAGAAAAGGTCACTTAGCCCGATTTTGTCCTGCAGTAAAGCCAAGTCTAGCTGGGATGAAGGCACCAAAGGCCGTCCTAGAGAAGACAAAACTGGTAGTTCAAGGGAGAGCGTTTGTCGTAACCTCCCAAAAAGCGAGGAATCCGAACGAGGTGATCACGGGTAAGCTAATCATAAACTTTAGCGAAGTCTATACCTTATTTTATACCCGTTATACCCATTCTTTTATTTCTCCTACTTGTGCTCAACGTTTAAATTTAACTCCGGAGAAATTAGACTTTAACTTATATGTTGAAACTCCATTGGAAGAAACCTTCATTACATCCACTGTTTATAAGTCTTGTTTGATTCAAATCGATAACTATACGTTACCTATCGATCTTATCACTTTGAAAATACTTGCATTTGATGTGATTTTAGGGATTGATTGGTTAACTACTCATCATGCTAAAATCGATTATTTTCGTAAGGTTGTTAGCTTTTATATTCCTAACCAACCTATTATGTGAATTCAAATAACCAAACCACTAAAGTCAATCAATATCATATCAAGCCATAAAGCTATTCGTTTATTGAAAAATGGATGTCAAGATTTCTTAGCCCATGTCACGGATTTAAATAAAAATATGTCAGATTTGAATGAAATTTCTATTGTTAATAAATTTCCTGACGTATTCCCTGAAGAACTTCCTGGCCTACCCCTAGAGCGTGAAATTGAATTTTGTATCGACCTTGAATTCGGTACAAAACCCATTCTTAAAGCCCCATATCGAATGGCTCCTATTGAACTTCAGGAGTTAAAAACCCAACTACAGGAATTGTTAGACATCGATTTCATTCGTCCTAGTACGTCTCCTTGGGGTGCTCATGTTCTATTCGTGAAGAAGAAAGATAGGAGTATGAGACTTTGTATTGATTATCGGGAGTTGAATCATGTCACCATCAAAAATAGGTACTCGTTACCTCGTATTGATGATCTGTTTGACCAGTTGCAAGGCGCCAAATTCTTTTCAAAGATCGATCTTCGGTCTGGATATCATCAGTTAAAGATGAAAACTGATGACATTCTAAAGACTGTTTTCAGAACTCGGTACGGGCATTACAAATTTCTAGTCATGTCTTTTGGATTAGCTAATGCTCCTGTTGCCTTCATAGATATGATGAACCGAGTATTCAAGGAATATTTAGATCACTTTGTGGTCGTCTTTATTGATGACATCCTCATATATTCCAAAAGTCATGAAGATCATTAACAACACTTGAGGCTGATACTTCAAAAGCTTCGTGAAAATAAGCTTTGTGCCAAATTGAAGAAGTGCGAGTTCTGGCTTGAGAAAATAGCATTCCTTGGGCACGTGATATCAAATCACGGAATATCTGTTAACTCGGTAAAGATTAAAGCAATTCAAAGTTGGGAGCAACCTAAGTCAGTGACCGAAGTACGTAGCTTTCTCGGCTTAGCTGGTTATTATCGGAGATTCGTAGAAGAGTTTTCTTGAATCGCTACTCCATTAACTCACCTGACTCGAAAAGATACAAAATTCGGTTGGAGCGAGGAATGTGAGAAAAGTTTTTAAGAACTCAAGAGGAGGCTCATTTCAGCACCTGTTCTGACAATACCATCTGGCTCGGAGGGATTTGTCATCTATAGTGATGCTTCAGGTAAAGGGTTAGGATGTGTTCTCATCCAACATGGAAAAGTCATAGCCTATGCCTCACGACAACTCAAAGAATATGAGAGGAAATATCCTACCCATGATCTAGAGTTAGCAGCTGTCGTTTTTGCGCTTAAGATTTGGAGGCATTACCTGTATGGAGAGAAGGTGGAGATCTATACGGATCATAAAAGCCTCAAATATTTCTTCACTCAAAAAGAACTCAACATGTGGCAACGACGATGGCTTGAGCTGTTAAAAGATTACGATCATACCATTCAATACCATCCTTGAAAAGCGAATGTAGTAGCTGACGCATTGAGTAGAAGATCATATGCGGGTACGAGTGCGATATTGTCAATACAAAGGCCCATTTTATATAACTTAGAAAGGATGGAGATAGAGTTAAAGACTCGAGGGACCCATGTGATGATGGCAAATATACGAGTAGAACCGACTTTAATCTATAAAGTTAAAGCAGCTCAAGCTACAGACCTGGAGCTGATGCGTATGAGGAAGAAAGTGCAAGAAGGTGCTATTCCAGAAGCAAGAATCGATGAAGAAGGAATACTTCGAGTCAACTCCAGACTTTGTGTTCCTAACAATTCTGACTTGAAGTATAAAATCATGATGGAGGCGCACAACACACCGTTTGCAATCCATCTTGGGAGTACCAAAATGTATCGTGATCTTCGACATACATTTTGGTGGAGCAATATGAAGAGAGAGATAGCAGAGTTTATCTCAAGGTGTCTAACTTGTCAACGAGTCAAGGCGGAGCATCAAGTGTCAAAAGGTCCATTACAACCACTTGAAATTCCAGAATGGAAGTGGGAGCACATTACTATGGATTTCGTTACTGGTCTTCCCAAGGTTTCTCATGGCATTGATGCGATTTGGGTCATTGTTGATAGATTGACCAAGTCTGTTCATTTCTTACCGATACGAAAAACTTATACACTTGAACGTCTTGCTCATATGTACATAAACGAGATTGTAAGATTGCATGGTATGCCAGTATCTATAGTTTCAGATCGAGACCCAAGATTCACTTCAAGATTTTGGGTTAGTTTGCAAAAAGCTATGGGCACAAATTTACGATTTAGTTCGGCATATCATCCTCAAACGGACGGGCAGTCGGAGAGGACTATTCAAACTCTTGAAGATTTATTAAGACTCTGTGTCCTTGACTTCAAAGGAAGTTGGGACAAGTTCTTACCATTGGTGGAGTTTTCCTACAACAACAGTTATCAAGCAAGTATTGGAATGGCTCCATTTGAGAAGTTGTATGGAAGAAAGTGTCGTTCTCCAGTATACTGGGATGAGGTGGGTGAAGCAACATTGTTGGGACCGGAGTTGGTACGTATGACTACGAAAAAGATTCAAACGATTCGACAACGTATAAAAACCTCACAAGATCGACAAAAGAGTTATGCTGATATTCATCGGAAGGACGTGGAATTCAATATTGGAGATCAGTGTTGTTACGTGTTACTCCATGGAAAGGAGTTACGAGATTTGGAAAGAGAGGAAAGCTCAATCCTCGATTCATTGGCCCATTTATAATCCTCGATCGAGTAGGAACTGTGGCCTATAGACTCGTCTTACCGCCAAGTATGTCTCGTGTTCATAACGTGTTTCACATATCTATGTTACGTAAATATGTGAAAGACCCGAACCACATTATTGAATTAGAATCGGACGAGATAGCGGAAGATTTAACTTATGAAGAGGTACCTGTAAAAATCTTGGATAAGAAGGATCATATTCTACACTCCAAGGTTATACCTCAAGTCAAAGTTTTGTGGAGAAACCACGATGTTGAGGAAATGACCTAGGAGTTAGAATCTGAAATGAAGTCAAGGTATCCTCATCTCTTCGACATACCAGGTACGCGCCCTAATTTCGAGGACGAAATTTCATAAGAAGAGGAGGTTGTAAGACCCCAAGTTTTATGAATAAAGATTAATTTTTCTCGAAATATATTTTTAAATATTATGGTGTGGATTTGATATAATGTTATAGTTGTGAGTAATATTTACAAATTTTATAAAGTAAGTAAGTGGTTATATAATATTCGATTGGTTGGGGAATATTCGTTTTAACAGGATATATTCGTACGACGGCACAATCATTGGTGGACCCCACAACTGAAGTATTGTCGTAATTAAAAAATGACAGAAATATCTTGTTATAAAAATAACGGCGAAAGTTTTACCGTTAAACTGTTGAACTACCCGGTAGTAAAAGTACAATAATACGGGTGGTTGCGTGCAGCACACGGTATTGATTATTGATGCTTACGTGAGAAGTCACTCAGTTATATTCAATTATTGCTACAGTAATTGCTGCATAGTATCTAACATTATTTGATTCAATTATTGCCAATATTTTATATATTATTAAATCAATAATTGAGACGACAAGTTATTCATATTATTATTTATAATATTGACGATGTTTAGAAAGTTCTGTCGAGGAGAGGTTTGGTCACCTAATTGAGCGCCAATAGGGAGAAATCCTTATCAGAAAGCCCCATCTTTCCTGGAAATGATCTGATTGTTAAATATTGTGAGTTTTAATAATAATGATGAATAAGTTCTTGTTGATTAAAGATGATATTGATATTTCTATTGTGTTGGGAATATTAGTGTTAGTGGAAATCGACAGTTATTTCGATAATAATTGATGTCTGGAGGTTATATTGACCAATCGGGTAATTAATCGGATAAATGACCAATTAATTGCTATTAATTCACATGCTTATAACTATTTGTTCATATATATGTACTATTGATTCATATGCATGCACTATTAGGGGAGTTGGTACAAGATTGATAATACTTGCATGACTAAATTAAAAATAGAGGTATAGATGAAGGTACTATACCGTAACTATTTTTTTTCACATGTGTGTACTATTGATTCACATGATGTACTATTAGGGGAGGTGGTGCAAGTTTGATAATACTTGCAGGACTAAATTAAAAATGAAGGAAAAGATGAAGGTATTATACTTTAATATTTCGAGCCCCAAAACGTGCAATTATCGAAACTATATTTTCCTATAAATAGAAGCTCATTCTTCTTTCATTCTCACCAATTCACTAAGACTCATAAGAGCAATTATAGAGAGAGAAGCTATAGAGAGAAAGAAAAAGAGAAAGTCTGCTACTTCACTATTCCAGTATCAAATCTTCTTCTGAGGTAAGGAATATTATTTTTGTTTAGTATTCATAAGAAATAATATTTTTTTCCATACTCTGTAGTATATGAGTAATATTATTTCGTCTCGTATTCCTAATTATACCTTCATTTTGTTAAAGTAGTGCTTCTATACTCCGTGAAATTAGTAGAATATCCTTGCAATTTTCGCTTCATCTAGTATCGTTTCACAAGGATATTTTCTACACATTCTTATTAAATTTTAAGTTTTTCATGCCGAAGTACTATCCATGAGTAGTATTCATTTATACAGTATTATTCACGAAATACTATTCACAAAGTACTATTCAAGGGGTACTATTCTTATATCATTGTCATCATCCTCATGCTTATATTGTGATGAAAGTCATCTTTGGCTTACGTGCATAGATGGACTGTTGATTGGTATGATTATGACTAGGAAATATTCGGTATAATCATGACCCGTAATGTTACAAATGATGTGGTAAAAGTCCTCAGTGGCCCGTAGTGCATTGATGGACAGTTGTTGGTATGATTATGACCAGGGATTAGTCGGTATGATCATGACCATTGGTGAAAATACGAATATCATTGGCCCGTAGTGCATGGATAATTCGTGATTGTGATACTATTTATTAAGCTGAGTCTCAGCGATAAAATTGATGATAAAATATTAAATCATAGAAGATAGTAGATATCATGCTCTACTTGACTCTTTTAATGGATTGTTTGTTCTGCTACAGTTAAACATGATGTTTATTGTATTTTATCAGTTTAACACTGTTGAAGGCTAACGATAATTTATTCTGCATTATCTTAGTCATAATATTTTTTACTAGGCTAGTTGAGCTCACCCTTTGCTTTCATTGTTCTCTTCAGGAAATGAGAATATAGCTGGGACTAGTCGGGGAACGGAGTGACGGTCCAAATGTTTGTATTTGTGATAACCTGGGATTTCGAATAATCAAAATTTTACGAATAATTTTTTTTTATTAATATTGATTACTAATTTTGTGACAAGTATCTGTGTTACGAGTCTCGAGAAGGTCAATTTGTGTATTGACTAATAAATTTAGAGTAGAGTTGTGTATAACAGCTTTAGAAATCCTAGTCCTAATTTATGGAAAGGGATTCGGAAAAAAAAATATAATTAAAATAATTATATTGATGAGTGCGTGTTTGTACTGTATGATATTTTTGATCAATGATTGATCGGGTAGGGTACAATATTAGTAAACCCTAGTAAGGGATTAGAAACGCTAATCTCAAGATTAAAACCCCTAACGCGTAGTTAGGAACCCTAATCGAAAGTCGAGAAACCCTAAAAATTTAATTCAGGAATCCTAAACCCTAATTAGGAAACCCTAATCCTAATTAGAAAGCCATAAAGTGATTAGTAAACACCAATTATATTTTTGAAATCTTGATTTTCTATTTTTAAAGTCTTAATTTAGAAAATCCTAGAAGTTAAGGGTGTAAAACCTAAGGATTAGAACCTTAGGGTTAAAACCATAAGGATTAAACCCTAAGGGTTTGGTAAATTCCAAGTATGCCATTAAAATTATGTGTACAAAGTCCAAAATACCATTTTTCTTAGATTTTTAGTAAAAAGATTTGCAAATCTAGTGAGTCATCACTTAAAGTTAATCCCATGTGCTAGAAATAAGCTCCAACCTTATCCAAATGTACACCTAGCATGCTTAGATTCATTGCACCAAATGATTATAAGAGATTCAAGAGAGAGAAAATGCATGTATTTGTCTATTTTGCTATTAAGCTCTCACCAACTCTCTCTCTCTCTCCTAAACCCACGAAAATCATAAGTGAATCAGTCCCAATATCACCCAATAACAGATTGGAGAGCCAAGATCTAAGATTTGTCAAGAAAAGTTATAAACCTAATTTTTATTTTTGATCTTTGTTGCTAAGAAAAATTTTCTGTTTAAGTGTTTAGATTCATGCTAGAAGATGTTTTATGTTGATATAACATAGATTCATAGCATCAAAATGCTTTAAAAGGATTTTTTTCAAAATTTGTTCTTGAACTTTTTCAGTGGTCTGACAAGAAATGTCAATCGCTCTAGATCTTTCTGTGTTTACTATTTTTGTGGTTTTAGAGTTGTTACATGTAGCCTGGAACATTGTCTTTAAGCTGCAAGTGGAATCAGTACCATGTGATGTCTGGATTGGAAGTTATAATCGGTCAAAACCCGTTGACCGGGCATGACCAGGCCGAATCTGGGTAACCCAGAAGGCCATTACCAGCGTCTGACAACGATTTTAATCTTCCAGATTTGTCCGTGTTTTTGTGTTATTATGTTGTTGTTGTATCATAAATATAGCTGATTATGTGGACAATAGATCTAACCTTTAATATCGCTTATATCATAAACATATGGAAAGTAATTAGTGGTCAAACCTGACCATTCGATCACGCTTTGCATTTCTGGGATTTTCCAGAAACTGTAAGAGCCTTGATTCTGACAGCCTTTGACCGTGATTTAACTTGTGATGTGGTTTTCTGTTTATTTGATCTTTTGATGTAGTGTTGTTCCTTGATGCAAGGAGTATACATTTGGACCATTAGATTACCTAAATAATGAACAGAACTCATAGATAATCGAGCATCAAAGTGAGTACTCGAAACTGCCTGGGTTTCTGGGCAACCCAGAAAACCTAGGAACATGTTGTCAGTACTTTTGGAGATTCAAATCTCCTTGATGAGAAGTAGCATGACCAAATTGATAGCATGATCTTGTAGTATTACGTACATGCTATAACATCGAAGTCTTAAATTGACCATAGCAGATTCGAGAAGCGAATTAAGGCCGGTCAAACCTTACACCTTGAACACTGACTTTGTCAGTGTTCTTGAGCCAAGAACACCAAAGGCAACAGACAAGTGTCGCTAAAGGCTATTAGCGACGGTTTTAATTATTTTATTTTCTGAATATTCCGGAAATTATTTAAAAATAGAAATAAATTCTAAAAATTACCAAAAATAGTTTTAAAAATTATTTTAAATTATGAAAAATAATTTCTGACCAATTGGAATATTTTTCTTTAATATTTATAATTATTTAAATATTAAAAGTATTTTATTTATTTAATTAGTGTATTAAATAAATTAGAGAAAAATAATTTAATACTATGAAAAATCATTTTAAATAAGAATAATATATTTAAAAATATTTTAAATTATAAAATAAACTTTTTAATATTTTTGGAGAATTTTTATTAATAATTTAATATTAATGATATTAAATTTATTTAATTACTAAATTAAATAAATAAGTTAAAAATGATTTTAATGATTTAAAAGTCATTTTAAATAAGAATAAAGTATTAGAAAATATTTTGAATTATAAAATATAATTTTTAATATTTTTGGAGAATTCTCATTAATAAATTAATATTAATGATATTAGATTATTTATTTATGAAATTAAAAAAATGAATTAAAATGATTTTATTGATTTAAAAATCATTTAGAAATGAAAAAAAAATTTGATTTAAAAGTATTTTAAGTTATAATTAATGACTTTTAATATTTTGATAATAATTTCATTAATATTTAAATATTAATGGTGATGATTTAAAAATAATTTTAATTACTTTAAAAATCATTTAAGTAGAATATTAATGATTTAAAAATATTTTAAGTTATTAACAATAACTTTAATATTTTGACAAGTATGTTATTAATATTTTTATATTATTAAATATTAATAATGATAAGATTATTTGATAATTAAATCATTTAAAAATGATTTAAGTGTTTGAAAAATTATTATAAATTATAATTATTGTTTATAAATTATTAAAAGCTTCCGAAAAATATTATAAATGATATTTGACTTATCTAAAATAATATTGAAGCTTAGAGACCAAGTTTAATTGACAATTAATGTGCTAATTGTCGGATAGGATGACCAGAACACCGAAAATAGACCGAAGTCCAACCAGACCAAACTAGTTAGACTTGTTAAGTGTTTATATAGGTTATAAACACTAATGTGGCTATGTGGTAATGTGCCTAGGAGAAGTTTAACTATAAATTACAGTATTGTGTGTTGTGAATGATTGTGCTAATTGTGAGACCGACATTGTTGATTATAGGTCTTACGAACGCAGTTAATTATATTGTGTAGCTGTAATCAACGCGAAAGGCAAGTTTCCTAACTCAACCTTGAGTTATATTTATTCCATTATTTTAATGGTTAATTATTGATAATTACACCATGTCTAGGGAATTTATTGTTGATTATTCACAGTTAGTGCATGATTAATAATTCAAACTGAATTACTGATTCAGAAAATATATATTCGTAGAATTACTGTTGTTGGATATTTATATCTGTAGAAACTAGTATTGACAGCACATATAATACCTGTTTATTATCAAATTATATTAGAAAATGTCTTAGCTAATTATTCTGGCTAGACGAACATTTGTTAGAACTTGATAAATACGAGAAGATAAATCAATTGTTATTGATAGATCGATGCCAATTGTTTCGGCTAGATCAATAAGTAGATAGAATTTGAAATCACAGTATTTCATTGTTAATCAAAAATTTTGATTTTGAGACTGAGAAGAACAACCTTTTATATAAAAGGAACATTTTGGATCGTATATTTGACCATTGCGCGCTGTTAAGTATTATACATAATATATGGTACAAGGAGTTGGCCGGCTCTAAGTACTTGCTGAGGGGTATGATTTAATCTTTATAGTTATCTGATACTCCTGTGTATGTATCAAAGTAAATCTTTGATAGATACCCGAGAAAATAAGTTCAAAGATCTTGTGAGATCACTCAGCATAAATCTGGAAAATATTCCACTTTGTCATTGTGTAGAATTAATTTTTGTTTATTCAATAGAATATCGTAGAAACTTTAAAAGCGTTGTACTCTTTCATTATCAGATAATTGTATTGCCTAGAATACGAGAAGACTTGTTATTGATTAACGATTTGTTCAGCTATTTCAAAGTTTCCCGAACTTTGGTTTCATTTATAACAATAGATAGTCTGTTCTTGTTGATTCATATACCTTTATTGTATGTTTTAACTTGCGGGGCAAACTTGTTGCTCACCCCTGCTATAAATAAAATATTTCAGCTAGGAACGAAGAGGCTAGCGGGTCAAAGAAGAACAAAGGTAAAGGCAAGATGTTGGAGTAGTTATAATGAACAGTATTATTATTATGTTTTATTATAAACCCTTTTTGTATATCTAAAGGGTATTTCTGTAATGTTAAGGTTAGTGGACCTGGGACTTATGTATTAACAATATATGTTAATGACTTATGTAATCCTATTTATATATGAATGGGTAGTTAAATGGTATTATATTGTGGATCGTGAACACCAAACTCGGGGGTCAGGTAACCCAGATTTGGGGGTGTCACAGATTGGTATCAGAGCTGTAGTGACCAAGGTGTCACCAGTTAGTAGAAGAGCTGTAGGTTATAAACCTTAAGTGGGGTGGGGGAAAACCTTAGGATTATAACTATACGCGAGATAGAGAAAACTCATTTAGAGTTCTAAGTGAGAGATTGCCGAAGTATATCAATAGTGAGATAAGTGGTCACATAGTGTGAGAATTTTGTACTGGTGAAGTATTAATCAATTTATTTAAACTGACTGTAGGATGTCTGGAGAAGGTGAAAAGAGTGCGGAGATGTTAGAGGCTGTTGCACCGGTGCCAGAAGTCGAGGTGCCAGCGCAAAGAGAATCAGTTGAGAAGGTGGGAGAAGATGAACCCATGGTCAATCTGGGGAGCGATCATGCCGATTATCCTAAGATGTATCTGAGTGGAGATGAGGTGGCAGAGTCTGAGCCAGCTAGGGTTGAGAAAAAGAATAAGGTCAAAGTTGGAGAATAAGATCAGCTATCTGTAGAAGTCTAGGACCTCCAAATTAAAGTATTTCTTCTAGAGGAGTTGTGGAAGACGGAGCAAGCATTACGCGAAATGACTGAAGAACAGAACGAGCACAAGGCGCAGGTGAACAGAATGAAGGCCGAAGATGGTGGATCATCTGAAGGAACCAGCAAGAAGGACAAGAAGAAGAGAAAGAGGGACAACGACAGCCCTAATTCTGAAAAGTTAAGTCCGAAGAAGAAGCAAGCTTGTAGCAAGTGTGGGAAGACTTACGTGGGAGAATGCATGATGTGGAAGAACGTGTGCTTTAACTGCACGCAGAAATGACATATTTCTCTACATTGTCCTAAGCCGAATTTGAGGAAGTGTTTTTCATGTGGGCAGACGGTTCACGGATTCAGCAAGTGTCCCATCAAGAAGAAGACCGGTGAAGGGAGTGGTCAGTAGATAACTTAGATATATGTAATAGTATCTTTTGGGTAGAAGTCTATGATATTAAGTATTGTAATATCGAGAACGATGTTAAGCACATGTAAATATATATATGTTTGCATGAATGAAATCCTTATTTTCTATATGAATATAAGATTAAGATTAATTTGTGTGTTCTTAAAATTCATACTTATGGTAAGTTAATGACTCATAATTATATGAAATGTTTTGAACCCCTCAGCAAATGGATGCCAAAGGTCTGACTAGGATAAGTTCATACACTCATATAATTATGGCAAGTTCCTGAACTCATAAGTGTGGTAAGTTTGACGAACTAGTAATAACTATGTGTAAAGTTATGTCGTTAATTCAGGTATGATTTAAAAAGGGATAGTAAATATGTTAAGTACTATATGTACTATGTGCTATTTGAATGAATATGCAATTATATGAGAATTATGTGTTGAATTCTTATTGTGTTAAGAATTTGTGTGGAGAAAGAGAATTAATATAAGATTTTTATTTAAATCAGATCATGCCGCCTAGACGACAAAATCGAAATCAAAGGGAAGAGAAATCGGTGAATAATGAAGGAGGTCAAGCTGACCCAATGCAAAACTTTACAGATATGATAGCCGGAGCTATGAAGAATAGAGCTCCAGCTGCAAGAGGAAGAGTGAGGAATCAGCCAGCTGATAGATTGACTAACTTCAAGGACTTTAAAGCGGTAGGACCGCCTGAGTTCAAAGGGACCACAGATCATATTGAAGCCCAAACTTGGGTGAAGGAGATGGAGAAAGCATTTGTTATCGCCAGAGTAGCGGAGGAGCAAAAGACGACTTTTGCAACTTATCTGATGAAGGGAGAAGCTAATTACTGGTGGGAGACAAACCAAGCGAGAGGTGGTACAGAGGTAGTGTTGTGGACAAGATTCAAGGAGTTGTTCTTTGAGAACTACTTCTCACCGAGTATGCAATCCAGGATGGAAGTCAAGTTTTTAGAACTTAAGCAGGAAAACATGTCGGTAACAGAATGCGCTGCCAAATTCAACGAGTTGGCAAGATTTGCACCTCATCAGGTGAACACAAAAGCGAGAAAGGCGAGAAGATTTGAGAATGAACTGAAGCTGGGGATATTCAACAAGGTAGCGGTATTGCAGATCAATACGTTCGCAGCTTTGATGGAGAAAGCGTTAATTGCTGAAGGAGGGAGCGAAGCTGCGTCTCGATTTCATCAAGAGAAGAAGAAGAAGACAAATGATGGTGGAAGCAGTGGTGGTAGTAATCCGAATAAGAGGAAGTGGAATGAGAATACTCAGTCGGGTAATAAGACAGAAGATAATAGATAAGGGAGGAGCCACGCTGGAGTTTGTCTGAAGAAGAAAGGAGTCTGTTACAATTGCGGACAAGAGGGGTACATGTCACCCAATTTCCCCAATTCAAAGAAGATACAAGGTTGCTTTGCATGCGGATCGACTGATCATCTGGTTCGTAACTGTCCGAAGAAGAATGCGGAAAAGGAAAGTGGCAACAAGTGACCCAGTAGCGGAACCTTGGTAATTTGAGGACCTACACAACCAGGAAGACCAACAGTCCGTACATTCAATATAACGGTGCAAGATGCAGTGGCTACTCAGGAGGTCGCAGCAGGTAACGATTTCGCTTAACACTTAAATTACGCGAGTAATATGAGTTGGATATTGTTGTGGATTGTTTTCGGTTATAGATTCAAGTCACATGTTAGAATTTGAGACACAATTTAACATTATGTTGTTAAAAACGAATTGATGATACAACTTTAAAAGAATGTAGAGAATACGAAAGCGGTGATTCCGAGGACGGAATCTTTTTAAGGAGGAGTGAATGTGATAACCTGGGATTTCGAATAATCAAAATTTTACGAATAAATTTTTTTGTATTAATATATTAATATTGATTACTAATTTTGTGACAAGTATCTGTGATACGAGTCTCGAGAAGGTCAATTTGTGCATTGACTAATAAATTTAGAGTAGAGTTGTGCTTAACAGCTTTAGAAACCCTAGTCCTAATTTATGGAAAGGGATTCGAAAAAAAAATATAATTAAAATAATTATATTGATGAGTGCGTGTTTGTATTGTATGATATTATTGATCAATGATTGATCGGGTAGGGTACAATATTAGTAAACCCTAGTAATGGATTAGAAACGCTATTCTCAAGATTAAAAACCCTAATGCGTAGTTAGGAACCCTAATCGAAAGTCGGGAAACCCTAAAAATTTAATTCAGCAATCCTAAACCCTAATTAGGAAACCCTAATCCTAATTAGTAAGCCATAAAGTGATTAGTAAACATTAATGTGTTTAGTAAACTTGTAATATAATTAGGAAACACCAATTATATTTTTGAAATCTTGATTTTCTATTTTTGAAGTCCTAATTTAGAAAATCTTAGAAGTTAAGGATGTAAAACCTAAGGATTAGAACCTTAGGGTTAAAACCCTAAGGGTTAAACCCTAAGGGTTTGGTAAATTCTAAGTATGCCATTAAAATTATGTGTACAAAGTCCAAAATACCCTTTTTCATTGATTTTTAGTAAAAAGATTTGCAAATCTAGTGAGTCATCACTTAAAGTTTATCCTATGTGCTAGAAATAAGCTCCAATCTTATCCAAATGGACACCTAGCATGCTTAGATTCATTGCAACAAATGATTATAAGATATTAAAGAGAGACAAAATGCTTGTATTTGTCTATTTTGCTATTAAGCTCTTACCAACTCTCTCTCTCTCTCCTAAACCCACGAAAATCATAAGTGAATAAGTCCCAATATCAGTCCCTAGGTCACCCAATAACAGATTGGAGAGCCAAGATCTAAGATTTGTCAAGAAAAGGTATAAACCTAATTTTTATTTTTGATCTTTGTTGCTATGAAAAAATTTCTGTTTAAGTGTTTAGATTCATGCTAGAAGATGTTTTATGTTGATCTATGTTGATATAGCATAGATCCATAGCATCAAAATGCTTTAAAAGGATGTTTTTCAAAATTTGTTCTTGAAGTTTTTCAATGGTCTGACAAGAAATGTCAGTCGCTCTAGATCTTTCTGTGTTTACTATTTTTGTGGTTTTAGAGTTGTTACATGTAGCCTGGAATGTTGTCTTTAAGCTGCAAGTGGAATCAGTACCATGTGATGTCTGGATTGGAAGATATAATCGGTCAAAACCCGTTGACCGGGCATGACCAGGCCGAATCTGGGTAACCCAGAAGGCCATTACCAGCGTCTGACAACGATTTTAATCTTCCAGATGTTTTTGTGTTATTATGTTGTTGTTGTATCATAAATATAGCTGATTATGTGGACAATAGATCTAACCTTTAATATCGCTTATATCATAAACATATGGAAAGTAATTAGTGGTCAAACCTGACCATTCGATCACGCTTTGCATTTCTGGGATTTTCCAGAAACTGTAAGAGCCTTGATTCTGACAGCCTTTGACCGTGATTTAACTTGTGATGTGGTTTTCTGTTTATTTGATCTTTTGATGTAGTGTTGTTCCTTGATGCAAGGAGTATACATTTGGACCATTAGATTACCTAAATAATGAACAGAACTCATAGATAATCGAGCATCAAAGTGAGTACTCGAAACTGCCTGGGTTTCTGGGCAACCCAGAAAACCTAGGAACATGTTGTCAGTACTTTTGGAGATTCAAATCTCCTTGATGAGAAGTAGCATGACCAAATTGATTGCATGATCTTGTAGTATTACGTACATGCTATAACATCGAAGTCTTAAATTGACCATAGCAGATTCGAGAAGCGAATTAAGGCCGGTCAAACCTTACACCTTGAACATTGACTTTGTCAGTGTTCTTGAGCCAAGAACACCAAAGGCAACAGACAAGTGTCGCTAAAGGCTATTAGCGACGGTTTTAATTATTTTATTTTCTGAATATTCCGGAAATTATTTAAAAATAGAAATAAATTCTAAAAATTACCAAAAATAGTTTTAAAAATTATTTTAAATTATGAAAAATAATTTCTGACCAATTGGAATATTTTTCTTTAATATTTATAATTATTTAAATATTAAAAGTATTTCATTTATTTAATTAGTGTATTAAATAAATTAGAGAAAAATAATTTAATACTATGAAAAATCATTTTAAATAAGAATAATATATTTAAAAATATTTTAAATTATAAAATAAACTTTTTAATATTTTTGGAGAATTTTTATTAATAATTTAATATTAATGATATTAAATTTATTTAATTACTAAATTAAATAAATAAGTTAAAAATGATTTTAATGATTTAAAAGTCATTTTAAATAAGAATAAAGTATTAGAAAATATTTTGAATTATAAAATATAATTTTTAATATTTTTGGAGAATTCTCATTAATAAATTAATATTAATGATATTAGATTATTTATTTATGAAATTAAAAAAATAAATTAAAATGATTTTATTGATTTAAAAATCATTTAGAAATGAAAAAAAAATTGATTTAAAAGTATTTTAAGTTATAATTAATGACTTTTAATATTTTGATAATAATTTCATTAATATTTAAATATTAATGGTGATGATTTAAAAATAATTTTAATTACTTTAAAAATCATTTAAGTAGAATATTGATGATTTAAAAATATTTTAAGTTATTAACAATAACTTTAATATTTTGACAAGTATGTTATTAATATTTTTATATTATTAAATATTAATAATGATAAGATTATTTGATAATTAAATCATTTAAAAATGATTTAAGTGTTTGAAAAATTATTATAAATTATAATTATTGTTTATAAATTATTAAAAGCTTCCGAAAAATATTATAAATGATATTTGACTTATCTAAAATAATATTGAAGCTTAGAGACCAAGTTTAATTGACAATTAATGTGCTAATTGTCGGATAGGATGACCAGAACACCGAAAATAGATCGAAGTCCAACCAGACCAAACTAGTTAGACTTGTTAAGTGTTTATATAGGTTATAAACACTAATGTGGCTATGTGGTAATGTGCCTAGGAGAAGTTTAACTATAAATTACAGTATTGTGTGTTGTGAATGATTGTGCTAATTGTGAGACCGACATTGTTGATTATAGGTCTTACGAACGCAGTTAATTATATTGTGTAGCTGTAATCAACGCGAAAGGCAAGTTTCCTAACTCAACCTTGAGTTATATTTATTCAATTATTTTAATGGTTAATTATTGATAATTATACCATGTCCAGGAAATTTATTGTTGATTATTCGCAGTTGGTGCATGATTAATAATTCAAACTGAATTACTGATTCAAAAAATATATATTCGTAGAATTACTGTTGTTGGATATTTATATATGTAGAAACTAATATTGACAGTACAGATAATTCCTGTTTATTGTCAAATTATATTGGGAAATGTCTTAGCTAATTATTCTGGCTAGACGAATATTTGTTATAACTTGATAAACACGAGAAGAGAAATCAATTGTTATTGATAGATCGATGCCAATTGTTTCGGCTAGATCAATAAGTAGATAGAATTTGAAATCACAGTATTTCGTTGTTAAATCAAAAATTTTAATTTTGAGACTGAGAAGAACAACTTTTTTTATAAAGGGAACATTTTGGGTCGTATATTTGACTATTACGCGCTGTTAAGTATTATGCATAATATAGGGTACAAGGAGTTAGATGGCTCTAAGTACTTGCTAAGGGGTATGATTTAATCTTTATGGTTATCTGATACCCTGTGTATGTATCAAAGTAAATCATTGATAGATACCCGAGAAAATAAGTTCAAAGATCTGGTGAGATCACTCAGCATAAATCTGAAAAATATTCCACTTTGTTATTGTGTAGAATTGATTCTTGTTTATTCAATAGAATATCGTAGAAACTTTGAAAGCGTTGTACTATTTCATTATCAGATTATTGCATTGCCTAGAATACGAGAAGAATTGTTATTGATTAACAATTTGTTCAGCTATTTCAAAGTTCCCCGAACTTTGGTTTCATTCTATCAAAATAGATAGTCTATTCTTGTTGATTCATATACCTTTATTGTATGTTTTAACTTGCGGGGCAAACTTGTTGCTCACCCTTGCTATAAATAAAACATTTCAGTTAAGAACGAAGAGGCCAACGGGTCAAAAAAGAACAAAGGCAAAGGCAAGATGTTGGAGTAGTTATAATGAACAGTATTATTATTATGTTTTATTGTAAACCCTTTTTGTATATCTAAGGGGTATTTCTGTAATGTTAAGGTTAGTGGACCTAGGACTTATGTATTAACAATATATGTTAATGACTTATGTAATCCTATTTATATATGAATGGGTAGTTAAATGATATTATATTGTGGATCGTGAACACCAAACTCGGGGGTCAGGTAACCCGAATTTGGGGGTGTCACAGTATTAGTAGTCCTCACTATTATGTGAAATAGTGTGATAATAAATGTAATGAGGACTTATTTTGAGTTTGAATACTGTCTAGACGATAATATTTGTATTGAAACTCACAGCTCATGTTGTATATTTAAATTTATATTTGTATTCTGTACCATATATTTGGCGACTCAGAATGGGTGATGTATACCTACTTTGGGGGCGTCACATATGCATTATATACAAACCTTACATATATATTATTATGTTTAAACACTGTTGGATTTCCAAACAATAGTTGTGAGAGTATAATAAATTTTTAAGGCTCCTATTAGGCATGTATTCTAATAAACAGGCTTTGACATTTAAGTTTGTTCAACTATTGATGATTTTTGTAAGGTTCCGATGACAAATATTTTGCGTTATTCACATTCAAATCAAAACTCTTGAATACTCTTCCACGTTGTAGATTGAAAACTTTTACTACAATAGTCATCCCATTTGGAAGTGTTCTTTTATAAACTAAGCCCATACACCCTTCACCAATCAGGTTTCTTTCATTAAATGGATCGGTTGCTTGTAAAAGTTCATGGAACGAAACCCTTCTCCAGTCAATTGAAAATGAATTCGCTTTGGTTAAAAATTTGATGTTCCTTCTTCGTCGCTTTCTCAACAAAAATACTAAGGGCAATTCAAGGATAGCGACTGTTATTGATGGCAACAAATACTTCAGTAAATTCACAAATTTTAACTATGATAGATGGAGAGTTTTGGTTTTACAGGGCAGGACTTGCAGACGTTGGGTACCACAGAACGCATCATTTTGCATAAATGATTCAGCTTTTAACTTTGCAAATATCCCTTCTGTATGAATTTTTCCCTACACAATCTATTAAAAAACACATTGAAAAATATAAGGTATCTAAGTGCCCCTAAGGACTTAGAAATTATGTCAGACAAATTATTATCGGATATATCCAAGAATCCTAAGTTTATCAAGTTGCCTAATGTTTGAGGAATTGATCCCTGCAGTTTGTTATGCGCTAAAGAAAGAGAACTTAAATTTTATATTCCTCTAATGATGCTTGGAATAGAACCTGATAACTGATTCCACGATAAACTGATTTATGTTATGACTTCTAACTTTTGAATTTCCATTGGCACATAGCCACTTAGCAAATTTGAGGATAGGTTTTTACCCAAAGGATCTTTAAGGCTCCAAAAAGTTGATAGTATGGTGGAAGTCGTATAGCCTTCTCAAAGATTTATGGTCTCCCAAGCATAGTGGTATTGAACCATAGAGCTTGTTATATATCACTCGAATATAAGTCTCCCATGTTTTTTAACTGACAAAGGTCATTTGGAATGGACCCTTTGAAATTATGTTCAAGATATAAACGTGCCAAAGTTTTTAATTAATCCTCCGACTATTGGTGGAATGGGTCTTTTTAACTCTTTGTTATCCAAAAGTATGGCTTTCAAGCTGCTCAAATTTCCAATTTCGGAGGGAATTTCACCCTTATGTTTGCATCCAAATGATTTAAACTGATAGAGAGAAGTGGACAAGTTTCCAACTAACGTTGGGAGGACGCCATTTGTTGGATATTTTCGTTATCTAAAAAATATATTATATGTTATCCATGTAACGAACAAATGAATTGGTTCAGTTGGATAAGAGAATTGTGTTATAATGTTAAGGACTTGGGTTCAAGTTATGACAACAACATTCTTATAATATTTTTTTAATTAATTAATAAATTATTAAAAAAAGGCCAATGGTGAGATGTTAACGGCAGCAAACAGAGGTGGGAAACCACAAAGGGATGTTTGGATATTAACATACCTCTTCAAAGGGGTGTTTGAAAACATATAAATAGGTTCCAAGTCTACCCAAACAATCACTTCAACCCTTCTTAAGTTCTTAAAAATTCAGATCATTCTAAATCCTTTTCAAGTTCATAGAAAATTATTATTCTAAATAGTTTTCTTCTCTCATTTATAGTTTGCACTAGTTTAGTTTCTACACAAAATTTTTTAGTACAGAATAAAATCTGGGCCTGTCTTATCTTGGGAGACTAATTCGTAGTAATCATGTGTAACAAAAGTAAAGGACGAATATAACCTTAAGGAAAGAGTGGTCAACCATTCGATTCGGGTGATAATATTGTTGTTCTATATCATCTTACAAATCTAGTTTCAACAATCTTAAGACTATTAACTATGGAGGACAGCAAATGCAAAAAATAGCTTGAATGAAATCAACAAACTCTAAAAATTTGATGGATTATTCTTTAGAAGTTTGAAGAGCAAAATGTATTTTTGCTTAACATAATTAAAAATCTCTCATGTGCTAAATGAAGAGAAAATGGAAGAAAAGGAAAATGAGACACCAACAGAAATGAAGAGTCGAATAAAATGAGAATAAGATGGCTTTATGTGTAAAAGATACATTCTAAATGCGTTATCCAATTCATTTGTAAGATGTATATGAAACCAAGTTCATGGAAAAGATGACAAGAGAATTATGGGAGGATCTCGACAACAAATACAAAATTGAGGACGCCAAAAATAAAAAATTATAATAACTTTATTATTTGATCATCAAATGATAGATAACAAATTTGTTATGTTGCAAGTACATGAACTTCAATTTATCATGTATCAAATTGTGTCAGAAGGCTATAGCCTTGATGAAGGGTTTCAAGTGTCGACAATCATTTCAAAGTTACCATTTTCATGGAAAGATTGTTGAAAGGAATTGAAAAAAGAAAGAAAGGTGCAATGAATATGCAAGAAATTATTAAATTTCTCCCAAGTTGAAGAAAATTCTTAAAACTTGGATAAATTAGAAATAGAAAACAAAAGTGCTAAAGCTCTTGTCATAGAAAATGCATTTAAACCAAGGGACAATAACAAAAGAAAGCGCGGTCGTCAAGATAACACTTACGAAAATAAAAAATTGAAAGGTACTTGTAGAAAGTGTGGTAAGCCAGGACACTTCAAGAAACAATGTATTTTGTACCAAAAGCAAAGGCAACAAAAGAATGACCAAACAAATATGATAGATAATGAAGATATTGTTACTTTGATCATTGAGACTAACATGGTTGGAAATGACATGGAATGGTGGATAGATTCTAGAGCAACTAAGCATATTGCCAAGAATAAAATAATATTTAAAGCCTATGAACGTATCAAGGATAATCAAGAACTATTCATGGAAAATTCATCAAAATGCAAAGTGATGGGAAAAGGCAAGGTGGTTCTCAAGTTATCATCCGAGACGACAATCACTTTTAATGATGTTCTTCATGTTCCTGAAATTAGGAAAAACCTTTTATCTATTAATCTTTTAAACAAACATGGCATAAAAGTCTTGTTTGACGCTAATTGTATTGTATTGTATTGTCAAAGGGAGGCATGTATGTTCGAAAAGGATATGAATTTAATGGCATGTAAAATTAAATGTTATTAATAAAAATTCATCTTTCGCTTATATGATTTCTACTTTTAATGTTTGGCATGCTAGATTAGGACATGCAAATTATAAAAGTATACGTAGCATGAGTAATCTTAGTTTAATTCCAAAGATTAATGTTTTTGATTTAGAAAATTTTGTTATATGTGTTAAGTCTAAAATTGCCAACAAGTCTTTTAAAAAAGTAGAAAGAAATTCACAATTATTAGAATTGATTCATTCCGATATTTGTGAATTTGAGAGTATATTAACTAGGGAAAACATATTTTATAACATTTATATATTGATGATTGCTCTAGATACACTCAAGTTTATTTGTTAATGACTAAAGATGAGGCTTTAGGAAAATTTAAAATCTACAAGGCTGAAGTTAAAAATCAATTAGATCAAAAAATTAAAATTTTTAGATATGATAGAGGAAGGGAATACTTCTCCAATAATGATTTTTGTGAGAATTATGATATAATTCATCAAAGTACAACCGTGACAACCCCAAAACAGGTCCATTCCACCCAACCCATTCTGAGTCGTCAAATACATGGTACAGAAAACAACTACAACTTTATTACAACAATTGTCGTGCAAAATACAACAACACATATGCTGTGAGTTTGGATACAAATATATACCAAATGTGACTCATGTTCCAACCGTGGACATCACCTCACAATAACACCTTACATAAAGGTATAGTCAAAAACTGTTTTAGAAATTAGAATCTTTGGGAAGTGCTCAAGGAAACCTTCGTACATGGGAGGTCACGCGTCTAGGTTATGATAGATATCATATGGCCACAGAATTATCCTTGGTTGACCCAATAGACCCCAAAAAAAAACGAGAAGATTACTATCATATTCTTCCCAATGGTGAGTCTTCTCTTGACTTATCATTATCTCCACTGTCTCTAATTGAGAATTATACTTCAAACAAACACCAAGATTATATAGGTAGTGCCCATAGATATACTCAGCAAGTGGATGAGCACAACCCTGTCTTATGATGACACGAGGTTGTATGTCATTAGACATCTTGTATGATAGTGACAAAACACCCTTCCAACGTTGGGTTCGCCTCACCCTATTTTCTTCACCAAATATAACTACTAAATGATGACCACCGTTCTATTCCCTTGTTACCCCCGCTCGACCCAGCTACACTCTTATTACCTGAAAGGAATTGTGAAGCAAAAGGGTGAGCACAACTAGCTCAGTATAGAATATCATGACTAAAGATAATTCAATTATCAATAGCCTTCATCAACAATAAATCAGAGATTTAGAACATATGGTAAATGATAAAAATTTCAACCATAGTTGCAGCGGAACGAGCAATCCATTAGAAGAGTCAAATAGACTATAAAGTCTATTATCTTCTCCATGTTAAAAATCCACCAACAATATTTTATCCATGTAACATCACTCAAGAGTTCCTTTCCACAATCATATGAATAACTCATAATCATAATTGTGACTATAAATTTTTCTTCGCACCCAGGACAAAGAATATTTTCATCACCTGTCTTTACCTGAAACATCAAAGATCATGGTTATACCAAATCACAGTTCCTGTTTATAATCATACTAACAAATCCATCTTTGCACTACGGGCCAAAGATATTCATCAACAAACCATCTTTGCACTACGGGCCAAAGATATTCAACAACAGTTCATCTTTGCACTACAGGCCAAAGATATTCATCAACAGGCCATCTTTGCACTACATGCCAAAGATATTCATCAACAATTCATATTTACACTACAGGCCAAATATATTCATATCTCAAAGAAATATATAATCATTTCAGAATTTATATAAACAATAATTATAACCATGTTGATCAATTCACCTTTGCACTTAAGCTTAAGATATTCAATTATAAATTTAATGGTCATGATCATACCAGTCACAATTTAACTTTGCACTACAGGCCAAAGAGAACCCTAGTCATGATCATACCAATAATCTACCCATCTTTACACTCCAGTGAAAGAGAATTTCAACATCAGGGTTATAAAAATGTTATATATGATGATAAAAATAATATGATCAACATATAGTTTTAATCTCAAGAGTAATATTCGTAACTCATGAATAGTAACCCCGACACAAAAGATAAAAATTCTACAATAAAATTCATACCAATATTTCGGTATAATGATATTGAAAGAATAACATTACTTAAATTTATAAACAATTTATTTTAATTGTTTACACTTTACTAATTAATGCATTTAATCATCATAAAATGCCAACTCTTACAATTTCATCATCAATAACCAAAACCCTCATCAAAAATCTGCATATACCTCATATAGGATTCTCAAGCCATAAAATCCTATTTTCCAATTTTCTTTCTTCACAAAACATATTTAATTCATTTACTCATAACTAAAACATTTTCATGAAAAATACCAAATCAGTTCCAAAAATATTTCTTTTCTGGGATTTAGCATAATATAGTCCCATAGTGAACATATATTTTTCTCAGAATTTTTAAAAGTCATTTACTATTTTTCATATGGCCAAAATAGCCGAATATTTAGACATTTATCAAAAATTGTACTTTTGTCTAAAAATTCTGAAATTTACAGAGTATACTTCTATCATATACATGTACTCCCAATAAAAATTTCATCAATTTTGGAGTTAACCGCAAGGAATTATAAGCGGTTACTTTTAAAATAGTTTTTTCTCATAAAATTCATAACTCTCAATCTATACATCCAAAAATCACCATTTTTGGACACAATCAATAAAACTCATCAAAATATCATTTCAAATTTTTCCAGAATTTTTGAAGTTCAGAAAAATTACGAAACTGAAAATCATAACAACCCTTAAAATCCCTTAATATCCCTTACTATCCCTTACCTCAAAAGAGCAGTACTTCTGACTGGATATCGGATATGATGCTGAAGGAAACTTGCACTGATGAATAGCAACTCACCAAGTATCTAAAAACTCACAAAATATGCTTCATAATATAGAGAGAGAAAGAGAGAAAGCTTATGTTTCTGGTGTGATTTTCAATTCTAACTTAGCCCTCTATTTATAGGAAAATTTTGGTAGGTTTGACCTGCAACCTGATGGCTTTACCTGCTACTATTCCCACCCACCACATTTAAAATATAATTCAGCACATTTCTTCACCAACCACAAGTGGGGCCCACTAATTCTAGAATTTTCCACCAAAATGATAAACTCCAAAAATTCAACAATTTCTGAACCAGTCATCTCGTAAAATTCATAACAAATCATACGTTCATTTTTAACGGTTCAAAATTTGTGGGCATATACTCAACTTATATATGTATAACATATCCAAAAATTACCACGATCCAACGGTCGGATTAAAAATTATAACCCCCGCAAAATATCTCAAAAACCCTGATTTTTAATACCTCCATTCCGACAAAAATACGGATAAAAATCTCAACATTAACTCCTTCATTTTTTAACCACAAAAATATATCCCTCATTTATATCCACATAAAATAAATATTTTCTTATCATATGAATCAATAATTAATTATTCACAAATAATATTACAGAATCACATTTATGACAACCAGGCCGTTCCCAGGAAAGAGGGGGCTTTCCAATAAGGATTTCTCCTTACTGGCGCGCAATTAGATGACCAAACCTCTCCTTAGACAGAACTTTCTAAACATTGTCAATAATGCTTTCTAATAATATTATTTAAATAATATGAATTACTGATCTGATAATGGAAAATACTGTGCAGCAACAATTATTGAAACAACAATAATATAAAATATCAATGCAGCAATTATTGAATCAATAATAAAATATTGAACAGTAATTACTGTAACAATTATTGAGTAGTGCCTTCTTACGTAAGAATCAATAATTTCAAAAATACTGTGCAATACCGTATGCTACTGTGCAATAATGCGTATTACTGTATTTTAATCACCGGGTATTCTAACAGTGTTAACGGTAACAACTACGCCGTTATTTGTAAAAACTCAAATTTGTCGTTTTCTTCACCCGACAGTTATTCGTTATGGGGCCCACAAATAGCTGCGCCGTCGTACGAATATTCCCCGACAGAAAGAATATTCCACGACCAAACGAATATTCCCCGACAACAATGAATATTTTATAACCACTTGCGTAGTTTGAAAAAATTTCATATATCACCCTTAACTTTAACTTTTATCAATTTAACTATTTACTGAATAGTAACTATAAAAAAAATTGAATACTTTTATTTCATAAAATTCGGGGTCTTACAACAACCCCTTGTTGTCCTCAACAAAATGGAGTGACAGAACGAAAAAATAGGCACTTGAAGAAATGATTAATACATTACTTCTTACTTTTGGTTTGCCTAAAAATTTATGGGGGGGAAACATTAATGACTGCTCGTTATATACTTAATCGTATACCCTATAAGAAAACTCATATTACACCTTATAAATTATAAAAAAAAAACCTTCTCTTGACCATTTAAGGGTGTGGGGATGTAAGGTATTAGTAAGGTTAACTGATCCTAAAAGGCCTAAGATTGAAGCAATCGAGTGTGCTTTTATAGGCTATGCACTAAATTCCAAAGCCTATAAATTCTCGACCATGGATTCCATAAATTTTGTTAGCCAGAATATAATTTTGGAGTCTAGAGATGTTGAGTTCTTTGAGAATTCATTCTTTAGGAAAAAGTCAAGAAAAGACACTGATAAAAAGGATCACGAAACAATTCATCATAAACTAAATGATGAAATAGAGTTTACTATATCTACTGAAGAAATAGAGCAAAGAAGAAGTAAGAGAGCAAAGATAGAAAAATCCTATGGCCCTGATTTCTACATGTACCTAGTAGAAGGAAACATTGATGATATTTTTTCTTCTAGTGTTTTTGTGACTGAGCATAATTCTAGTGATAAAGATCCATTGACTTTTAGAGAAGCTATGTCTTCTCAAGATTCAAGTTTTTGGCAAGAAGCTATTAATGTTGAAATGAATTCTATCATGGGTAACAAGACTTTATTCTTGGTGGATTTACCTCCTAGTTGTAAACTTATTGGATGTATATGGATCTTTAAAAGGAAAAGAAAATCAGATGGATCCATTGATAAGTATAAAGCTAGATTGGCAGCCAAAGGTTTTAAGCAAAAAGAAGGAATTGATTACTTTGATATATATGCTCCAGTAGCAAGAATTAGTATCATTAGGTTATTAATTGCATTAGCATCAATTTATAAACTTGTTATACACCAAATGGATGTTAAAACTGGTTTTTATAAATGGTGATTTAGAAGAGGAAGTTTATATGGAACAACCAGAAGGGTTTGTTTTGAAAGGTCAAGAAAGAAATATTTGTAAACTTGTTAAATCTTTATATGACCTAAAACAAGCACTAAGTAGTGACATGAACAATTTGACCAAATGATTGTTTCCAATAGGTTTAAAATAAACGAATCAGATAAATGTGTTTATTCGAAGTTTAGTAAATGGTTTGGTGTTATAATTTGTTTATATGTTGATGACATGCTTTTCTTGATACTAGTGAAAAGGTAGTAATAAAAACTAAAGTATTCTTGTCTACTACCTTTGATATGAAAGATATTTGGGAGGCTAATGTAATTTTAGGTATTAAAATTATTCGGTCACAAGTTACCATTTCTTTAACTTAATCTCATTATATTGAGAAGTTGTTAAAGAAGTTTATTCACGAGAATGGCAAGATAAACTATACCCCATATGATCATATTTTGTTAAGTTATTTCCAAATAAAGGGAATAACATACCTCAGTTAGAGTATGCAAGTGTAATTGGTAGTCTAATGTATATAATGTAGTGTACTAGACTTGATATAACATTTGAGCTTGGAGTATTGAGTAGGTTTACTCATAAATCCAGGCCAGGTTCATTGGAATGCAGTATCATAGGTACTTAAATATCTTAAAGGCACAATGAACTATGCATTATGCTATACAGGATATCCAGCTATGGTGAAGGGTACACGGATGTAAAATGGATAACAGATTCGGATGAAATAAATTCTACAAGTGGATGGATATTCAGTTTAGGAGAAAGGGCAATTTCTCGGGGTTCCAATAAATAAACCTCAATAACACATTCAACTAGGAATACGAGTTTGTTGCCTTATCAGCTACTGTAAAAGAAGGCGAATGGCTTAAGAATTTATTATTTGAGATACCACTGTAGCCTAAGCCAATGACAGCTATCTCAATATATTGTGATAATGAGGCAGCATTATCATGACCTTATAACAAGGTTTATAATGGGAAGTCTAGACATAAGTTTAAGTCATAGTTATGTAAGGGAGAAAATTAATAAAGGGGTTATTACCGTTAACTATGTCAAGTTAAAGGAAAATTTGGCGGATCCTTTTACAAAAGGCCTAGACAAGGATGTAATATATAAGTCATCCAAGGAGATGAGTTTAAAGCTTTTAAATGAGAGGTAACCTAAAAGTGGAGCCCAACTAAATACTAGAGTAACATCTAGTATATTAGTTTAATGGAAAAATACTTAAAGTAATAACCAGTAATACACAAGACAATTATGAAGAAGAAATTCTTCAAAACCATCTCAAAGTTAGTGTATGCTTGTATGAAGAACAAAAAGGATAGGGTAAACCTTTAATAAATATATGTCCGATTTGGGAGGATGCATGTTATACAAGTGAATATAATTAGATTAACCTATGTAAGTGAAGGAAGTGGGGCCGCTTCTTTAAGACTTAAGGCTTGTCTCTAAGTCACTTACGAAACCCAAAATGTAAACACAAAGCCATAAATGTTGGTTTCCTTAAACTATAAAGGATATAAAATATGTCTATTGTAAGGCCCCAACTTTTTATAAATAAAGATTTAATTTTCTCTAAATATTATTTTGAATAATAAGGTGTGATTTTATATAATGCTATAGTTATGGGTGATATGTGCAAAATTTTCAAGTAAGTAAGTTGTCATAAAATATTCGTTTAGTCGGAGAATATTCTTTTTGTCGAGGAATATTCGTACGACGGCACAATCATTGGTGGAACCCACAACAGAATGACTGTCGAATATAGAAAGTGACAGAAATAACCTTTTTATAAAAAATAATGGCAAAACTTTTACTGTTAAACTATTGAGATACTCGGTGATAAAAGTACAGTAATACGCGTTGTTGCACAGTAACACACGGTATTACACAGTATCTCTGATTATTGATGCTTACGTAAGAAGTCACTCAATTTTATTCAATAATTGCCACAGTAGTTGCTGCATAGTATCTCATATTATTGATTCAATTATTGTCACAGTATCATCTGCATAATATTTTATATTATTAAATCAATAATTGAGACGACACAGTTATTCATATTATTATTTGCACTATTGACAATGTCTAGAAAGTTCTGTCGAGGAAAGAGGTTATGTTATTTAATTGTGCGCCAATAAGGAGAAATCCTTATCGAAAAGCCCTCTCTTTCCTGGGAATGATTTGGTTGTCAATATTGTGAGTTATAATATTAATGATAAATAATTATTGAAAGATTAAAAATGTGTTTATTAAAGATAAGTGATTTGTGGTAGATATGTATGAAGCGTTTGTTTTAAGTTTGTCTTATTATTCAATGGACCACTATGTGTAAAATTTTCAAAATCGCCGATAGAAAGTTGTCTAAGTTTTGTTTTATTATTATTATAATAGTAATAAAACAGAAAACTTTTATATAAAACAGAATACTTTTTATATTATATATAAAGTTATTTATTTTATTAGATTATAATTAGAATATATTATATTTTATATAAAGTTTTTATTTTATTGCACATTAATGAATAGTAAAAATTAGATTTCTCGCCCGTGAATTCGTCTAAAATTTGATTGTTCATTCGTGGTTAAATAGTGCCCTTCCATTCTCCTATAAATATGATGCTTAGTTAAGAAATGAAAATCACACCAGTATCAGAGAATTCTTCTTCTATAATATTGTGCGCATTTCTTTTGAGTATAAGGATACTTTGAGTGTAGTAAATAGTGTAAGTTTTTCTGAAGAATATCTCCACTATATCAGTCAGATTTAGTCTCCTACCAAGGTAAGGAGTATTATTTATTTCATATTCGTAAGAGATATTATTTTTCGTATTCGCAAGGAATATTATTTTTGTTCAATATTTGTAAGGAATATTATTTTCGTTCAATATTTGTAAGTGATATTATTTTCGTTTAATATTCGTAAGAAATATTATTTTCTTCTATACTCTATAGTATGTAAGTAATATTATTTCATTTCATATTCCTAAATTTACACTTACTTTGATAAGTATTGCTTCTATAATTCCTGAAATTAGTAGAATATCCAAGAGTTTTGCGTTTCATCTAGGATCGTTTCATTAGAATATTGATCTGAACTTTTTTATTAAATTTTAATATTTTCATTCGGAGTACTATTCACGACAAAATTGATTTCTTTTCTGTCCAAATTATTTTTGATACATGAATATCATTCTTGAATTTTACTCCTCAATTAATTATCATGTTGATAATTTGGACATTCTTGAACTTTGGATAAATTGAATTATAAATCTCTAATATTTATCCTTGATCTCACTTGATTGATTCCTTATATCATTGTCATCATCCTAATGCTTATATTGTGTGAAAGTCATCTTTGGACCGTAGTGTATAGATGGACTGTTGATTGGTATGATTATGACCAGGAATTGTGTACTGGTATAATCATGACCTGTAATGTTACAGACAAATGTTGTGGTGAAAGTCTTCTTTGGCCCGTAGTGCATAGATGGACAGTTATTTGGCATGATCATGACCATTCGTGATACTAACGAATATCTTTGGCCCATAGTGCATGGATAATTCGTTGATTTGAAACATTTATTGATTGTTGTTACAGGGATAAAATATTGATGATAGACTTTTAAATCATAGAAGACAATAGACTTTACACTCTACTTGACTCTTCTAATGGATTACTTATTCCACTGCAGTTGTTGATCTAAAATATGTTGTCTAATGTACTCTATCAGATTTTTCCCGATTGAGGACTAAGAATAATTTATTCTACATTATCTTAGTCATAATTTTTTTTACTAGATTAGTTGAGCTCACCCTTTTCTTTCATTGTTCTCTTCAGAAAATGAGAATATAGTTGGGACTAGTCGGGGAATGGAGTGATGGTCCAAGATGGTTGTTATAGCAGTACTCACTATTTTATAAAATAGTGTGATAATAATTGTAAAGAGGACTTTATTTGAGTTTGGATATTGTCTACGAGACAATATTTGTATTAAAACTCACAGCTTGTGTTTTGTCGTATTTTACACGACAGTTAATAATTGTATAAATAAAGTTTGTATTTAAATTATGTACCATATATTTGGCGACTCAGAATGGGTTGTATGGACCTATTTTGGGGACATCACAGTTGGTATCAAACCTTAGGGATATGATCTCTGGTAGAGATCTGAGGTTAGAACTAGGAGGGGAGAGACGAGTAAAACATTCGCTAGTATGTCCTACCTAAACTTATTTATTATTTAATTGATCAGTCGGAATATATGGATAATTTATGTCATGTCAATTTCTTCAATTAACCCTTATTTTGTGGTAGTATTTAAGAATGACATCTGAAAATCAAGAGATGAACTCATATAGATTTTTAAGTGATGTATCAAGGAGATTCATTTAAAGAATAAATATTGGAGTATAATATTTTGTTATAAAAAAGATTTTTATAGGGGACTACTAATTAAGTTATTAAACTTGATTATAGAATGTCAGGCGAAGAAGAAATTAGAGATATCCATGTGATGAGTGAAGAATTTATAGTTACACCTAAGCTAGTTGTAGAGGTAGCAGCTGAGAGTGAGAAAGAAGAGGAACCTGATGAGGATTTATTAGGAGAATTTTATGATTGAAATATAGAACTGCAAGATTGTATTCGTGAATTAAAAGAGCAGGGTGAAGAACGGCAGGCGGTCATGGAACAAAGGGATGCAACAATTCAAGATTTTACTACCTGATATGCGATGCTTGAACATAAGCTTTCTTTGGCAGAGTATATGATAATAGAGCTAAAATTTGAGAATGCAAATGTCAAAGATCATTTGAAAGAAGAAATAACTGAACGAGATAGAATGGAGAATGCATGGGTAAAAGCCGCACGACGCGTTGATATTGTAGAAACAGAAGTCCAATCCAAGAAGGCTAAAATAGATGATATGTATTTCTCTTTTTGGACAATAATTTGGAGAACCCAATATCGAGTTTTGAATTACGCTGTACAGAGCGGTCAACCCCAATTCGATATGGATTGAAGATTAATGATTTAGATCATAGATTAGGAGTACGACGAAGCAGTTGAGGATGGAATATGCCCTATAACGAAGTCAATTCTAGCGGTAATGATGACACCAAAGGCTGTCCCGGACAAGTCAAAGCTGGTAGTTTAAGGGAGAGCATTTGTCGTGACCTCCCAAAAAGTGAGAAACCCAAACGAAGTTATCATGGGTAAGCTAATCATAAACTCTTGTAAAGTCTATACCTTATTAGATACCGGTCCTACCCATTCTTTTATTTCACCTGCTTGTGTTCAACGTTTAAATTTGACTCCAGAGAAATTAAACTTTGACTTATCTGTTGAAACTCCGTTGGGAGAAACCTTTATTACATCCATAATTTATAAATCTTGTTTGATTCAAATCGACACTTTCACATTACATGTTGATCTCATCTCTTTGAAAATTCTTGCATTTGATATGATTTTAGGGACTGATTGGTTAACTATTCATCATATAAAAATTGATTGTTTTCGTAAGGTTGTTAGTTTTTATATTCCTAACCAACCTATTATGCGAATTCAAGCAACCAAACCACTAAAGTCAATCACTGTCATATCAAGCCATAAAGTCATTCATTTATTGAAAAATGGATGTCAAGCTTTCTTAGCCCATGTCACGAATTTAAACAAAAATATGTCAAATTTGAATGATATTTTTATTGTTAATAAATTTCCTGACGTATTCCCTGAAGAACTTCCTAGCTTACCCCTAGAGCGTGAAATCAAATTTTGTATTAACCTTGAACCCGGTACAAAACCCATTTCCAAAACCCCATATCGAATGACTCCTATTGAACTTCAGGAGTTAAAAATCCAACTGCAGGAACTGTTAGACATCCATTTTATTCATCCTAGTACATCTCCTTGGGGTGCTCCTATTTTATTCGCAAAGAAGAAAGGTGGGAGTATGCGACTTTGCATTGACTATCGGGAGTTGAATCATGTCACCATTAAAAATAGGTACCCGTTACCTCGCATTGATGACCTGTTTGACCAGTTATAAGGTGCTAAATTCTTTTCAAATATCGATCTTCGTTTCGGATATCATCAGTTAAAGATTGAAACTGATGACACTCTAAAGACTGCTTTTAGAACTATGTACGGGCATTACGAATTTCTAATCATGTCTTTTGGATTGACTAATGCTCCTGCTGCCTTCATGGATATGATGAACCGAGTATTCAAAGAATATTTGGATCATTTTGTGGTTACATTTATTGATGACATCCTCATATACTCCAAAAGCTGTGAAGATCATGAGAAAAACTTAAGGCTGATACTTCAAAAGTTTCGTGAAAACAAGTTATATGCCAAGTTAAAGAAATGTGAGTTCTAGCTTGAGGAAGTAACATTCCTTGGGCACGTGATATCAAAACATGGAATATCAGTTGACCTGATAAAGTTTGAAGCAATACAAAGCTGGGAGCAACGTAAGTCAGTAACCGAAGTACATATTTTCTCGATTCGCAACTCCATTAACTTAGCTAACTCGAATAGATACAAAATTCGGATGGAGCGAAGAGTGTGAGATGAGTTTCCAAGAACTCAAAAGGAGACTCATTTTAGCACCTGTTCTGACAATACCATCAGGTTCAGAGGGATTTGCATGTCATCTACAGTGATGCTTCAAGAAGAGGTTTAGGATGTGTTCTCATGCAACATGGGAAAGTCATAGCCTATGCCTCTCGACAAATCAAAGAATATGAGAGGAATTATCTTACTCATGATCTAGAGTTGGCAACAATCATTTTCGCACTAAAGATCTGGAGACATTGCCTATATGAAGAGAAAGTGGAGATCTATACAGATCATAAAAGCCTTAAATATTTCTTTACCCAAAAGGAACTCAACATGCGAAAACGACGTTGGCTTGAGCTGTTGAAAGATTATGACCATTGTGACGCCCCCAAAATAGGTATACAACACCCATTCTGAGTCGCCAAATACATGGTACAGAAAGCAAACTACAACTTCAATAATACAAATGTCGTGCAAAATACGACAACACATACTGTGAGTTTAAATACAAATATTGTCTTCTAGACAATATCCACACTCAAATAAATCCCCATTATAATTATTCAAATACTATTTTACAGAAATAGTGAGGACTGCTAAAACATCTTTCTAGAACCATCACTCCATACCCCGACTAGATCCTGCTATGTTCTCACCTCCTGAGAAGAAAAATGGAACAAAAAGGAAAAGGGTGAGCTCAACTAGCCCAGTAAAGAATATTATGACTAAGATAATATACAAACAAATTATCGTTAGTCTTCAACAGGGAAAAATCTGATAGAATATAATCGACAACAAGTTTTAGATCAACAACTGCAGCGGAAACAGCAAACCATTAGAAGAGTCAAGTAGAGAAAGAATTCTACTATCTTCTAAGATTTAAAAGTCCATCATCAATATTTTATCCCTGTAACATCAATTAATAATCATCTTTATCCAAATATTCATCTTTGCACTACAGGCCAAAGATATTCATTTGTATCACATGTCATTCATGTTCATCTCAACACCTGTTCATCTTTGCACTACAGGCCAAAGATATTCATCAAGTAATCATACATCTTTGCACTACAGGCCAAAGATATTCATTAATATCATCATTTAGGACTGAGGATGATGAAAAATATCTTAAAGAGAACGAATCCAATGAGACAGAAGGACAAATAGTAGGGATTCGTGTAACAGTTTATCCAAGATCAATAATACTTCATAATAATCAATTGTGAAGCAGAATTCAAAAATAAAGATCAAAACCTGGATACAATCAAAGATAGTAACCATAATAGACATCTTGGACAAAAAGGAAAAATTTTATCTTTCGGTGAATTGTGCCGTATTCGTGAATAGTGCCGTATACGTGAATAGTGCCGTATACATGAATAGTAACCTCGACACAAAAAGTTCCAAATTTGATAAAAACTCATATCAATATTTCAGCATAATGATATTGAAGAAAATAATATCATTTAAGAAAATAATATCCCTTACCTCAAGATATCAGTACTTCTGGTCGGAATACCGGTATAAGGCTGAAAGAAACTTGCTCTGATGAATAGAAACTCTCAAAGTATCTAAATACTCACAAAATACACTCAATAATCTAGAGAGAGAAAGAGAGAAAACTTGTTTCTGGTGTGATTTTCAATTCTAACTTAGCCCTCTATTTATAGGAAAATTTTAGTAGGTTTGACCTGCAACCTGATGGCTTTACCTGCTACTATTCCCACCCACCACATTTGAAATATAATTCAGCACATTTCTTCACCAACCACAAGTGGGGCCCACCAATTCTAGAATTTTCCATCAAAATGATAAACTCCGAAAATTCAACAATTTCTGAACCAGTCATCTCGTAAAATTCATAATAAATCATACGTTCATTTTTAACGGTTCAAAATTTGTGGACATATACTCAACTTATATATGTATAACATATCCAAAAATTACCACGATCCAACGGTCGGATTAAAAATTATAACACCCGCAATATTTCTCAAAAACCCTGATTTGATTTTTAATACCTCCATTCCGATAAAAATACTGATAAAACACCTCAACATTAACTCCTTCATTTTTAACCACAAAAATATATCCCTCATTTATATCCACATAAAATAAATATTTCCTTATCATATGAATCAATAATTAATTATTCACAAATAATATTACAGAATCACATTTATGACAACCAGGCCGTTCCCAGGAAAGAGGGGGCTTTCCAATAAGGATTTCTCCTTACTGGCGCGCAATTAGATGACCAAACCTCTCCTTAGACAGAACTTTCTAGACATTGCCAATAATGTTATCTAATAATATTATTCAAATAATATGAATTATTGATCTGATAATGGAAAATACTGTGCAGCAACAATTATTGAAACAACAATAATATAAAATATCAATGCAACAATTATTGAATCAATAAAATAAAATATTGAACAATAACTACTGTAACAATTATTGAGTAGTGCCTTCTTACGTAAGAATTAATAATTGGTGCAATACCGTGTGCTACTGTATTTTAATCACCGGGTATTCCAACAGTATTAACGGTAACAACTACGCCGTTATTTATAAATAACTTATACTTGTCATTTTCTTCATCCAATCGCTTTCCGTTATGGGGCCCACACAAGGCTGCGCCGTCGTACGAATATTCCCCGACAGCAAGAATATTCCACGACCAAACGAATATTCCCCGACAAAATGAATATTTTATAACCACTTGCTTATTTTGCAAAATTTGCACATTTCACCCATAACCAAAGTATTATATCAAATTAACCCCTTATTATTCACAATAATATTTAGAGAAAATTTGATTTTATTCATTAATAAGTTGGGGTCTTACAACCTCCCCTCCTTATGAAATTTCGTCCTCGAAATTGACATACGTACCTGATGTTTCAAAAAGGTGAGGATACCTCGCTTTCATTTCTGATTCCAACTCCCAGGTCATTTCTTCAATAGCATGGTTTCTCCACAAAACCTTAACTTGTGGTATAACCTTCGTGCGTAGGACATGCTCTTTCCTATCCAAGATCTTAACAGGTACCTCCTCGTACGTTAAATCTTCAGCTATCTCGTCTGGTTCTAACTCAATAATGTGGTTCGGGTCTTTAACATATTTACGAAGCATAGATATGTGAAAAATATTATGAACACGAGACATGCTTGGAGGTAATGCGAGTCTATATGCCACATTTCCTATTCGCTCAAGAATCTCAAATGGACCAACAAATCTTGGATTGAGCTTTCCTCTCTTCCCAAATCTTGTAACTCCCTTCCATGGTGCAACACGTAATAATACATGATCCCCAATATTAAATTCCACGTCCTTCCGATGAAGATCCGCATAACTCTTTTGTCGATCCTGTGCCGTTTGTATACGTTGTCGAATCGTTTGGATCTTCTCTGTAGTAATGCGTACCAACTCTGGTCCCAACAATGTTGCTTCACCCACCTCGTCCCAGCATACTGGAGAACGACATTTTCTTCCATACAACGCCTCGAATGGAGCCACACCTATGCTCGCCTGATAACTGTTGTTGTAGGAGAATTCCACCAATGGTAGGTACTTATCCCAACTCCCTTTGAGATCTAGGACACAAAGTCTTAATAGATCTTCAAGAGTTTGAATAGTCCTCTCTGATTGTCCGTCCGTTTGAGGATGGTATGCCGAACTGAATCGTAAATCCGTGCCCATAGCTTTCTGCAAGCTAACCCAAAATCGTGAAGTGAATCTTGGGTCACGATCCGAAACTATGGATACTGGCATGCCATGCAATCTCACAATCTCGTTCACGTACATACTAGCAAGACGTTCAAGGGAATAAGTCTCACGTATCGGCAAGAAATGAGCGGACTTGGTTAATCTATCAACAATAACCCAAATCGCATCTATGCCTTGAGAAACCTTGGGAAGACCCGTAACAAAATCCATAGTAATGTGTTCCCACTTCCATTTCGGGATCTCAAGTGGTTGCAATGGACCCTTTGGCACTTGATGCTCCGCCTTTACACGTTGACAAGTTAAACACCTCGAGATAAACTCCGCGATCTCTCTTTTCATATTGCTCCACCAAAATGTATGTCGAAGATCGTGATACATTTTGGTACTCCCAGGATGGATTGCAAACGGTGTGTTGTGTGCCTCCATCATTATTCTATGCTTCAAGTCAAAATCGTTAGGAACACAAAGTCTGGAGTTGACTCGAAGTATTCCTTCTTCATCGATTCTTGCTTCTGGAATAGCACCTTCTTGCACTTTCTTCTTCATACGCATCAGCTCCATGTCCGTAGCTTGAGCAGCTTTAACTTTATCGATTAAAGTCGGTTCTACTCGTATATTTGATATCATCATGTGGGTACTTGGAGCCTTCATCTCTATCTCCATCCTTTGTAAGTCATACAAAATGGGCCTTTGTGTTAACAATATTGCACTCGTACCCGCATATGATCTTCTACTCAATGCGTCAGCTACTACGTTTGCTTTTCCAGGATGATATTGGATGGTATGATCGTAATCTTTCAACAGCTCGAGCCAACGTCGCTGCCGCATGTTGAGTTCCTTTTGGGTGAAGAAATATTTGAGGCTTTTATGATCTGTATAGATCTCCACTTTCTCCCCATACAGGTAGTGTCTCCAGATCTTCAACGCAAAAACGACTGCTGCCAACTCCAAATCATGAGTAGGATAATTCCTCTCATATTCTTTGAGTTGTCGTGAGGCATAGGCTATGACTTTCCCATGTTGCATGAGAACACATCCTAACCCTTTGCCTGAAGCATCGCTGTAGATAACAAATCCATCCGAACCAGATGGTATTGTCAGAACAGGTGCCGAAATGAGTCTCCTCTTGAGTTCTTGGAAACTCTTCTCGCATTCCTCACTCCATACAAATTTTGTATCTTTCCGAGTCAGCTGAGTTAACGGAGTAGCGATTCGAGAAAATCCTTCCACAAATCTCCGATAATAACCAGCTAAGCCTAGAAAGCTACGTACTTCGGTTACCGACTTCGGTTGCTCCCAACTTTGTATGGCTTCAATCTTCGCCGGGTCGACAGATACTCCATGTTTTGACACCACGTGCCCAAGGAATGCTACTTCCTCAAGCCAGAACTCGCATTTCTTCAATTTGGCATATAGCTTATTTTCACGAAGCCTTTGCAGTACCAGCTTCAAATGGCGCTCATGATCTTCACGGCTTTTGGAATAGATGAGGATGTCATCAATAAAGACAACAACGAACTGATCCAAATATTCTTTGAATACACGGTTCATCATATCCATGAAGGCAGCAGGAGCATTAGTCAATCCAAAAGACATTACTAAGAATTCATAATGCCCGTACCGAGTTCTGAAGGCAGTCTTTGGAATATCCTCAGTTTTAATCTTCAGCTGATGATATCCAGAACGAAGGTCGATCTTTGAAAAGAATTGTGTTCCTTGTAACTGGTCGAACAGGTCATCAATGCGAGGTAGCGGATACCTATTCTTGATAGTGACATGATTCAATTCTCGATAGTCGATACAAAGTCGCATACTCCCGTCTTTCTTCTTTACGAATAAAACAGGAGCACCCCAAGGAGACGTACTAGGACGAATAAAACCGATGTCCAACAACTCCTGTAGTTGGACTTTTAACTCCTGAAGTTCAATAGGAGCCATTCGATATGGAGTTTTAGAAATGGGCTTTGTACCGGGTTCAAGGTCAATAAAGAATTCAACTTCACGTTCTGGGGGTAGACCAGGAAGTTCTTCAGGAAATACATCGGGAAATTTTCTAACAATAGAAATATTATTCAAATCTGACTTGTCTTTGTTCAAATCCATTACATGGGCTAAGAAAGCTTGACATCCGTTTTTCAATAAACGAATAGCTTTGTGGCTCGATATGACAGTGACTGATTTTAGTGGTTTAGTAGTTTGAATTCGTATGACAGGTTGGTTAGGAATATGAAAACTAACAACCTTACGAAAACAATCAATTTTAGCATGATGAGTGGTTAACCAATCAATTCCTAAAATCACATCAAAAGCAAGTATCTTTAAAGAGATAAGATCAACAGGTAATGTGATAGTGCCAACTTGGATCATGCAAGATTTATAAACTGTAGATGTAACGAAGGTTTCACCCAACGGAGTTTCAACAGATAAGTTAAAGTCCAATTTCTCCGGAGTCAAGTTTAAACGTTGAGCACAAGCAGGAGAGATAAAAGAATGGGTAGAACCGGTATCTAGTAAAGTATAAACTTCGCAAGAATTCAAGATTAGCTTACCCGTGATCACCTCGTTCGGGTTTCTCGCGTTTTGGCCAGTAACGACAAACGCCCTTCCAGGAACCGCTGATTTCGACTTATCCGGGACAGCTTTTGGAGTCACCATCCCCGCTGAACTTGGTTTTGCTACAGAACACTCTCGAGCTATATGACCCTCCTTTCCACAGTTATAACATACCTTGGATTGTTGTGGCAGTTTGGGCTGATATGTCCCTCTTTCCCACATTTGTAACATACGACCGGTGGTCGTTCTCCTCCCCTAGAAACAGTTGAT
Source organism: Panax notoginseng (assembly GCA_016801055.1). Classification (NCBI taxonomy): domain Eukaryota; kingdom Viridiplantae; phylum Streptophyta; class Magnoliopsida; order Apiales; family Araliaceae; genus Panax; species Panax notoginseng. Next base: position 230,853,994 of record CM029013.1, on the reverse strand, counting down.
GTTTGTGCTGACGTCTTCACATTATCATTGTTGTACCTTCTCTTCTTGAAATCTCCTCCCGACTCGCTCCTTCTATTATCACGACCACGATTACCACCAGAGTGGTTACCGCTTTTGTCCGAATATTTTCCTCCCTGCTGGTTTTCATTGCTTCGATGACTGCCGCCACCGGTATGACCCTGGTTGTGGTCCCTCGGTTGCACATACTCATTATCTCGCTCTAATAATTGAGCCCTATTTACAACATCTGAATATAAAGAAAATTTATGAGAGATAAGATATTGTCGAATCTCGGGTTTTAGACCTCTCAGAAACATCCTTGTCATTCGTTCCTCATTTTCGACCAAATGAGGTGCAAACCTGGATAACTCTGCAAACTTCGCCTCGTACTGGGACACCGTCATGTTGTTTTGTTCCAGTCTGATAAACTCTACCTCCTTCATATGACGAATACTTTCAGGAAAGTACTTGTCATTGAACAGTTTTTGAAATGTTTCCCAGGACATGTTGAGTGCGTCAGGCTGGGTACGCTTCACAGACTCCCACCAGTAGTCTGCCTCACCGCGGAACATAAAGGTGGCGAATGGAACCTTTTGTTCCTCCGTGCATCCCAAGACATCGAATATCTTGGTAATTTGCTTGACCCACGTTTCCGCCATGATCGGATCCGGCTTTTCCTTAAATTCTGGTGGTCCCAATTCTTTGAACTGCTTAGCTGTGACAAACCGCGCGTTATCATTTCCACCCGTATTCTGCACACGAGTCTCCCTCGTCTGATTTTGCATGAACTGCAAAAAGCTCCTAAACATTCCATCATTCATCGTTTGCTCGGTAACGTTGTTTACAGGAGGAATATTGCCTTCCTGTTGCACGTTCCCCTGGGTGGTGATCAAAGGTGTCTCCACGGTCTGATTTACTCCATTATTAACGTTCTCAGCTGCCATTCTTAAATACTGCCATAAAACAAGGGTTAATAGTCATGTCATATATTATCCCTATACTCTGACCGACCAAATAAACACCAAATAAACTTAGTCAAGTCATACTAGTGAAGGAATTCCCCGTCTCTCCCCTCCTAGTTCTTGTCTCACATCTCAGCCAGGGATCATATCCCTAAGCTCTGATACCAACTGTGACGCCCCCAAAATAGGTATACAACACCCATTCTGAGTCGCCAAATACATGGTACAGAAAGCAAACTACAACTTCAATAATACAAATGTCGTGCAAAATACGACAACACATACTGTGAGTTTAAATACAAATATTGTCTTCTAGACAATATCCACACTCAAATAAATCCTCATTACAATTATTCAAACACTATTTTACAGAAATAGTGAGGACTGCTAAAACATCTTTCTAGAACCATCACTCCATACCCCGACTAGATCCTGCTATGTTCTCACCTCCTGAGAAGAAAAATGGAACAAAAAGGAAAAGGGTGAGCTCAACTAGCCCAGTAAAGAATATTATGACTAAGATAATATACAAACAAATTATCGTTAGTCTTCAACAGGGAAAAATCTGATAGAATATAATCGACAACAAGTTTTAGATCAACAACTGCAGCGGAAACAGCAAACCATTAGAAGAGTCAAGTAGAGAAAGAATTCTACTATCTTCTAAGATTTAAAAGTCCATCATCAATATTTTATCCCTGTAACATCAATTAATAATCATCTTTATCCAAATATTCATCTTTGCACTACAGGCCAAAGATATTCATTTGTATCACCTGTCATTCATGTTCATCTCAACACCTGTTCATCTTTGCACTACAGGCCAAAGATATTCATCAAGTAATCATACATCTTTGCACTACAGGCCAAAGATATTCATTAATATCATCATTTAGGACTGAGGATGATGAAAAATATCTTAAAGAGAACGAATCCAATGAGACAGAAGGACAAATAGTAGGGATTCGTATAACAGTTTATCCAAGATCAATAATACTTCATAATAATCAATTATGAAGCAGAATTCAAAAATAAAGATCAAAACATGGATACAATCAAAGATAGTAACCATAATAGACATCTTGGACAAAAAGGAAAAATTTTATCTTTCGGTGAATAGTGCCGTATTCGTGAATAGTGCCGTATACGTGAATAGTACCGTATACATAAATAATAACCTCGACACAAAAAGTTCCAAATTTGATAAAAACTCATATCAATATTTCAGCATAATGATATTGAAGAAAATAATATCATTTAAGAAGAAAATAATATCCCTTACCTCAAGATATCAGTACTTCTGGTCGGAATACCGGTATAAGGCTGAAAGAAACTTGCTCTGATGAATAGAAACTCTCAAAGTATCTAAATACTCACAAAATACACTCAATAATCTAGAGAGAGAAAGAGAGAAAACTTGTTTCTGGTGTGATTTTCAATTCTAACTTAGCCCTCTATTTATAGGAAAATTTTAGTAGGTTTGACCTGCAACCTGATGGCTTTACCTGCTACTATTCCCACCCACCACATTTGAAATATAATTCAGCACATTTCTTCACCAACCACAAGTGGGGCCCACCAATTCTAGAATTTTCCATCAAAATGATAAACTCCGAAAATTCAACAATTTCTGAACCAGTCATCTCGTAAAATTCATAATAAATCATACGTTCATTTTTAACGGTTCAAAATTTGTGGACATATACTCAACTTATATATGTATAACATATCCAAAAATTACCACGATCCAACGGTCGGATTAAAAATTATAACACCCGCAATATTTCTCAAAAATCCTGATTTGATTTTTAATACCTCCATTCCGATAAAAATACTGATAAAACACCTCAACATTAACTCCTTCATTTTTAACCACAAAAATATATCCCTCATTTATATCCACATAAAATAAATATTTCCTTATCATATGAATCAATAATTAATTATTCACAAATAATATTACAGAATCACATTTATGACAACCAGGCCGTTCCCAGGAAAGAGGGGGCTTTCCAATAAGGATTTCTCCTTACTGGCGCGCAATTAGATGACCAAACCTCTCCTTAGACAGAACTTTCTAGACATTGCCAATAATGTTATCTAATAATATTATTCAAATAATATGAATTATTGATCTGATAATGGAAAATACTGTGCAGCAACGATTATTGAAACAACAATAATATAAAATATCAATGCAATAATTATTGAATCAATAAAATAAAATATTGAACAATAACTACTGTAACACTTATTGAGTAGTGCCTTCTTACGTAAGAATTAATAATTGGTGCAATACCGTGTGCTACTGTATTTTAATCACCGGGTATTCCAACAGTATTAACGGTAACAACTACGCCGTTATTTATAAATAACTTATACTTGCCATTTTCTTCATCCAATCACTTTCCGTTATGGGGCCCACACAAGGCTGCGCCGTCGTACGAATATTCCCCGACAGCAAGAATATTCCACGACCAAACGAATATTCCCCGACAAAATGAATATTTTATAACCACTTGCTTATTTTGCAAAATTTACACATTTCACCCATAACCAAAGTATTATATCAAATTAGCCCCTTATTATTCACAATAATATTTAGAGAAAATTTGATTTTATTCATTAATAAGTTGGGGTCTTACAACCATACCATTCAATACCATCCTGAAAAAGCAAACGTGGTAGATGTCGCATTAATTAGAAGATCACATGCGGGTATGAGTGTGATATTGTCAACACAAAGGCCCATTTTGTATGACTTACAAAGGATGGAGATAGAGTTAAAGAATTCAGGGACCCACGTGATGATGTCAAATATACGAGTAGAACCGACTTTAATCGATAAAGTTAAAGCTACTCAAGCTACAGACCCAAAGCTAATGCGTATGAAGAAGAAAGTACAAAAAAGGTGCTATTCTGGAAGTAAGGATCGACAAAGAAGGAATACATCGAGTCAACTCCAGACTTTATATTCCTAACGACTTTGATTTGAATTATAAAATCATGATGGAGGAACACAACACACCATTTGTAATCCATCCTAGAAGTATCAAAATGTATCATGATCTTCAACATACATTTTTGTGGAGCAATATGAAGAGAGAGATCGCGGAGTTTATCTCAAAGTGTTAAACTTGTCAACGTGTCAAGGCAGATCATCAAGTGTCAAAAGGTCCATTGCAACCACTTAAAATTCAAGAATGGAAGTTAGAGCATATTAACATGGATTTCGTTACTGGTCTTCCCAAGATTTCTCAAGATATAGATGCAATTTGGGTCATTGTCGATAGATTAACCAAGTCTGCTCATTTTTTACCTATACGAGAAATATATTCACTTGAATGTCTTTGTCGTATATACATAAATAAAATTATAAGATTGCATGGTATGCCAGTATCCATAGTTTCTGATCGAGACCCTAGATTCACTTCACGATTTTGGGGTAGTTTATAGAAAGCTATGGGAACAAATTTATGATTCAGTTTTGCATATCATCCACAGACAGACGGGCAGTCGGAGAGGACTATTCAAACTCTTGAATATCTATTGAGACTCTGCGTGCTAAACTTCAAAGGAAGTTGGGACAAGTACTTGCCATTAGTGGAATTCTCCTACAATAACAGTTATCAAGAAAGTATAGGCATGGTGATGAATAGGTTTTATACCTATGAATCCAATATTGTTAAACTTAATTATTCCTATCTTTAATTATTTTTTAGTGTCCTTTATGTGTTTTGTGTTTATTTCTTGTAGGTTGGAGCTGGAGGGACAAATTGGTCATTTGGGAGTAAAAAAATGTTAAAATCATTAAAATTTGGGCTGAGTGGCATTTTTGTAATTACGCGGTCCTGGTCAAGTGCCTAGGCGCTTGGAAATGACCTGGGTTGAGCGCCTAGGTGCTCATGTGCAGCTAAAGAGAGATTTTTCTATTGTTGAGTGGGTTTTTGAAGCCAAAAAGGAATCTGATTGAGGGGAGAGACCAATACAAATAGGAGAAGACTTTAGAAAAGACGTATAACTCAATTTATCAAGAGAATTACAGAGAGAACAACGAAGAAAAACACGAAGGAGGATTGCAAGGGCTGAAGATCAAAGAGAGAGTATTAGAGCAAATCCAGAGTTTCTTCTTCTTTTCTCTAGTTTTATCTTTTGTAATTATCTGGGATGTTTGTATTATTAATCTGGATGATGTTTTTCTTTATTATTATTATGAACTAAATCTTCATTAAGATTGCAATGGAACTTGGTATGTAGTTTAAATTAAATCTTCCCATTGAATGAAAATTGATTTTTATTGAATTGAATTAATTAATTGTTTGGCCAACAATTACTGTGATAATCTATATAAAATTAGAAGATGGAGTATAGATTGAGATCTGGATATGATAACACCTGTTCATATAATTTGATTAGGGTTAATATGATTAGCATGTAGGATAGGAATATACCTATGTGTTCCTTGTAATTCAGTGTCCTAAGGATTGAATTTAGGGGGATTTGTTCACGTGTTTTTGGAAGAAGTGCGTGAGCATTATAAAACATTCTTAGATAATGATTCATATTAATTAATTGATTTAAATGGGAAGTAAATTGGTTTAAATGAAATACCAAGGGAAGTTGTAATCTTAACCTGTTAAATCTGCAGTTATTCTTGTGAAATTTTGATTTTAATTATTAGTTTTGTTAAGTTTAATTTTTAAATCACAAACAATATTTCGTAGTTTAAAATAGGATTAATTACATTGGAATTAGTAATGGATAAATATTAGCCTATTTTCTCGTGGGAACGATATCCTTGCTTGCTGAATATTATAATTGAACGTGTATACTTGCGTGTTAAAGTCCTATTAAAAAATTAGGCAACAAGTTTTTGGCGCCGCTGCCGGGAAAATTTGTTTAATATTTTGTCATTATTAATTTCAATCAAATTAATCTTAATTCAAACATTTTATTTTATTTTATTTCTCTCTCTAGTCTAATTCTTTTTCAGGTACCATGGACAACTATGACTATCATTTGTCATATTCGAGAATGACTTGGCCAAGGGAGGCAGAATTATGGACTTGATGAATTGTTAGCACAATTTAGGACACTTTCGAGGAAGATTAACGCTTTATCAGCACAACTTATTCATAGTGTAGCAGTAATATGTGAGTATTACGGTGGAAACCATCCGAGTCATCAATGCGCCATCAGTTTCGAGTCAGTACAATATAGTGGTAACTTTAGCGATTACCCTAATAATTATGATTATTCCAGTAATTATCATCATGACTGGGGAAATCCGCTAAATTTTTCGTGGAGCGATGACAATCTAGCCCAACCCTTTGCTTCGAGCCAATCATACACTCCTGAATTACTAGTTCAAGCTCCTAATCATGAAGAAGGAAGGATTTTAAACTTGAAGGGACTTATTTCCAAGTTCATGGTTTTGATTGAGGAGCAGACGAATAGTCAGAAGATGTTGATTAAAAATCTTGAGAACCAGGTGGGACAACTTTTTAACGCCATTATCAATCGCCCTCAAGGTGAAGTGTCAAGCAACATGGTTCCCGAGACTAATGGATTGCCCACGCTAAATCTGGAACCTGATGTGCCAAAAGAAAAGGACGTGGAAAGGGAGGAGACAAGTGGGGAGCAGGAAAAGAAGGTCGCCAAAGATCTAGCCTTGAGTTTCGACATAGATGAACCGATTTTGATAGTTACCCATATATCTTCTCCACCAAAGTTTAAGGATCCGACTAGATTTGCAATCTCGTGCCCAATTGGTAGTCATTTTTTCGATAAAGCTATATATGACATGGTAGCTAGCTTAAAATTGGTGTCATGGTGTGAAGAGAATGGGAAGAGAGATGAAGAACCAGTTGTTCTGGAAAAGCTTCAACGCAAAAATTCGTTCACAGATACAACTCGAAAAATGCTTAGTTATTTGAAGGTTGTAAAAGAGAATCTTCCCAAAAAGAACAAGCTAGGTGAATTTGAATCAATAACCCTTACTGATGGGAAACTCTCGGAAGTTACGTTATTACTAATGGATGGAGGTTTCTCAATTTTCAAAGGGGAATTAGATAGAGAAAGTTGAAGCAGTAGGGCTGAGGACATTAATCTAAGCGCTCACTGGGAGGCAACCTTGACTTACATTTTATCTCCTTAAATTTTAGTTCATTAATATTATTTCATTTAGCTATATATATTTTATCTTAGTTTAGGGTTGCATGTTCAGTTGTAATCTCCTTGCAAATGATAACTGAGAATTAGGTTCATGGCTTGTAGGTTAGAAGGATAGAAGAGCATAAATTTTGGTTAAGGCTGGCCCAAGTGCCTAGGCGCCCAAAACAAGCCTATTCCAAGCACCTAGGCACTTAACTGCAGAATGCCCAGACACGCCCAAGCGCCTAGGCGCCCATTCCAAGTTATTTTCAAGCGCCTAGCTGCTCACCATCACCATCAGATTCTCTCCCCAAGCGCCTAGGCGCTCCAACCTTCACAATTTCAAGCGCCTAGGCGCTCTACCTATGCATTTGAAAAAAAAATAAAGCCCTAAGTAAGGCAATTCTAATTCAAACCCAATTCTTTTCACTCCTAATTCAAAAGCAACTCCTTCCAATCCCTTGCACCACAATAACACCAACTCTTGCACTCTCCCAATCAAAATTTAATTCATCTTCTCCAAACCACAATCAAGAGAAAAGTAAGCTAAAGTCAACTTCTTTATCTCCTACTTGGATTCCAACTGCAACAATTCAAAGCAAAGTTCAAGCTTCAAGATTTGCTCTAAACCAAGTTTGGGGGAGGTTCACACAGGGGTCTAAGCCTGCAAGTTATTGGCGCTCCACAATAGTTACCACCACCTCCACCCTTGTCCGTGTACCCTCCCGACTGACTTAGCTCCTGAGGATGATGCTAATACAGAAGAAGTAGATGATGCTGATGAAGAGTAAAGCTTCAATCTTTCAAGGAAGTCCTCAGTGCCTAATTTCTTATATTTTTTATATACAATGAGGACATTGCATATGTTACGTTTGGGGGTGCATTCTTCCAGTTGCATTGCAGTCATTTAGTTGCATTCATTTAGTACTTATTCATTTTGTAGTTTTTCATGTAGTTTTCATTCGAATTTCTTAAAAAAAGAAGAAAAGTATTTGCATGTTTCCAGCTGTTGGATAGTTTAAGTCTGTTTTGGCCAATGATGAGATTGGAATTGTGTAAATGTGACACCCCCAAATCGTGGTACTTCATTTCCTCAAGATTTGGTGCTCACGCAATCAAAACATTCATTGCTAACTACCCATTCATAATAGAATTGAATAATAAAAGAGAACCTGCCCATACAGGATTAAACTTGAATAAAATTCTCTCAGGTTATCTAACCTTTAACAACAATCATTCAAATGCGGAAATTAAATAAACTTTATTACAATCTTTAAACCAAAGTCTGAAAAATAAAACTATCAAACTATTACAAGTCTTCAGTATTTGATCATCTTTCCTTCTCCCTTACTGGTACTAGGTACGTCACCAGTTTCAACTTTAGCTGTAAGAAATTTTACAGGCAAGAGTAACCAAACAAGGCCCACTTGAAATAACAATAAGTAAATCATTAAACTTTTACATCAATTGCCAATATTAGGCTCAATAGAACTGGACAATATATTATATTAACTTTCTGAAAATTTTAACATTTACTGAGGGTCTAATGACCACGAATCATGTCCACAGTTATAAGTAATCTTTCAACTTTAACTTTAACAGTCATAAGACTATAAGGACTCCACGTACTTAGGGGGATCAACCCTTCGTACAATGTATTGTGCACAACCATTTCAACGCTAAGCGTAAACCTCTATTAAAAGAGTTGTTCATCTCAGTATTTAGAATACAAATTCGCACCAAAGTAAGTTTGGTTTGGATAAGATTTCAAGGTAATTTGGAATTCAACGAACATCAACTACGGAGTAGTTGAATAAAATCCATGACATTATACTTATAGAATAATAGTAATTGAATTAATCATAGCAACTAAAATCATGCGTTAGGAATAATCTAATAGTATACAATTTGAATACCACAGCATACCTTGCTTGAACAATACTAAGCCAAGGTTAATTAGAATTGAATATTAAACATGCATAGAAATCTAGTTATGCATGCTAACCAATAATTGAATTACAAGAATAACTTGTTCCACATCAAATAGTTCAATAAGACAAAGGATTAGAAAACTTGCTCAATTATAAAATAGAGTTAGAAAAACTTGCCTTTAGCACAAGCTACACCCTTACCACTTGAATTTCAATACCCTAAACATATGTCATCGTGACATAGTTAGTCATTATCACATCACTAATACATTCATCACGTAGGTTTGATTATTCAATCACATAATCAAATTATAACACAAGTTAATCCTTAATAACATATTTATTCATAGTATAGAAACACTAAAATCAATATTTTACAGTCCTACTATTATCATATATTATTTCTTAAAAATTTCGTGTACAAAAAGTACACTGTCAGACCATTCTGCTAACTCGCGCTGCGGCGTGGTGATGGCACTGCGGCGCGGTTCACAGGCCATTAATTGGCGCTGCGGCATGGCGCCGGCGCTGCGGCGCAAGATTTGTACTGCTGGGCCGCGCTGCGGCGCCAGAGTCCAGAAACCGGCGACCAAACTCGGCAACAGCATGAACAAAAGTCAAATTGGCCTAAAAGCTCAAATCTAATAGACTGATTATCATGTAATTTACATATAAAGTTCATATAAACATATTGTAAAGACTTCTAACATGTTTCTACTCATAAAATAATTTAAACATCAAATATACAACACCCAATTTCAATATTTTTTGGCAAAAACTCTATTTTTGATATTTTCAATGAAAATCATCACTGTGATTTTGTTTTTCAATCAAAACAGAAATTTCAAAACATCATAGTTACGATTATACATACTCTATCAAGTTCTATAATTAATTTATCAATTAAACAACTAATTAAACTCTAATTTTCTATTTTAAACTAAGTCATGCTCATATATATTTTCATGTAAACATTGTAATATATTTTTCTTCACAAATTGCATACATACATAACTTAATTTCTCTATAATCACATATAAACTCATGAAACAACCTTATAACCAATAATCATACAAAACTATACACATATCAACAATTCATCTTTTATAAATATTTTACAGAAACTTTTTGGGAAGAGGAAAACTAAACTTTTAAAGAAAGAGATTGAGTTCCTACATTTGATTAAGAAGATGATAGTTATTCTCAAGCTTCTTCTCTTTAATTCTTTTCTCAAATTCTCTAAGTTTCTCTCAACTTTTCTCTCTGTATTTTTTTCTTCTTCTCTTTTCTTCACTGAGTCTTCTTCCTAACTCTAGTCTAACTAACGTAGGAAAATTATAACGTATATGGATATAATGTATATAATAAATATATAATATAACTCTAACTTAACTGACATCAGTTATTTTTATTTTGAAAATCAAAAGTCATAAGGCTTGTTTGGCTAACCACTAAAAATATAATCCATTAACCCATATGCTTTGTTTGGTAAAACACAATTAGATTAAAGACTTAATAGGCATTAGGACATGTTTGACAAAACTAAATTAAACTCTCTTAATTTATTTTAGTAATTCCTTTATAGCAAGGTTATTAGTCACCTTAATAAATCAATTAAAATATTAATCTATTAAATTACTTTAGCACATAATTTAATGTCACATAACTATAATTTCTTTTATAATTATAATTTTATTTAACCAACTAATATTTTAAATTACAATTTTCATTTAAAATATTATAATTTATTTAAATCACTATAAGCTCTCTAGCTTACTTATTAAATTAAATTATTATATAATCTCATAACAATTAATTTTCTTAGCTCCTTCACTATTTATCCAACAAATAATTAACTAAACCACATCAACTCAAATTGCCATTAAATACTTATATAATTCATTAAATATTTAATATTGCAAATAAATATATAATATATAATATTTAATTATTTATTCAACAAATAAATAACTACACCACATAAACTCAAATTGAACAATTATTTATTCAACAATAAACATATCCATTAAATACTTATATAAATCAATAAATATTTAATATTATACTTTAAAATTCTGGAATGTTATAGTAGACAAGTATAATATTGATTGTTAAGACTTTGATGTGAATTCTTGTCATGATTTTAATCTTTACCTGTTTGAAACTGATATAATAAGGATAGCACAGTAAAAATAACTATGTTGACTGATTGAGTCTAAATTGACACATAATAGAATTTTTAAGGATAATGCTAGTTTAAATGAAAGAAAATCCATGAATAGATAGTGATGGCGAAAGTTAGACAAGAACTTAAGTTTGGGGAAAATTTTGGGATATATAAGCTATAAAAAAACCCGTGACTAGTCTTGTTTCGGGGCCTTTGTTACTTGAGTAAGTACGCCCGAGGGGATTGTCTCTACACCTAGTGCCCTAAAGCCTGAATGGTTTGGAAGTCATTGGTTGAAAGCTCGTTAAGGGGTAGCACTGTTAGCCTAATGAAATGAGACATTACACAGTCATGGTTTAAAAAATAATAATAATAATAAAAAAGAATAATAAAATGGGAAAAGAGCATAAAGCCCCCGTAATGATAAGTAAAGCATAAGTATCCTGATTAGACTCTTGAATTTGGTGGACGTTTGACTTTAGTTAAATCTAGCTTTTTCGTGAATTTTGTGAGTTTACAATGTATGATGCCTTTAAAGAGATATATTATGTGTTCTATTTAGCATTATATTAGCTAGCATTGTTGTTGAGCACACACGCACTGTATTAGTAATAACAGGGTAAGATTTGATGATTGACTAGGAAATTATTGATCTGTCTTGGTATGATGTACTAGCATGTTTATTGTGATTTCTCTAAGGCTTGATGAATAGATTTTGTTCTGTTTGACTACTGGAATTTTAGGCATGCAGATAGCTGCATTTGCATTTGCATTGCATATTTAGTTATTGCATTGTGTTTTGTTGCTTGGGGACAAGTAATTGGTTAAGTTTGGGGGTATTTGATGAGTAGACTTTAAAACTATGAATTCGATATTATTAAACTTAATTATTGCTATCTTTAATTGTTTTTAGTGTCTTTTTATGTGTTTTGTGTTTATTTCTTGTAGGTTGGAGCTGGAGGGAGAAATTGGTCATTTGGGAGAAGAAAAAGGTCAAAAATCATTAAAATTAGAGCTGAGTGGCATTTTTATAATAATGTGGTCCTGGTCAAGCACCTAGGCGCTTGGAAATGACCTAGGTTGAGCGCCTAGGCGCTCATGTGCAGCTAAAGAGAGATTTTTCTACTGTTGAGTGGGTTTTTAAAGCCAAAAAGGAATCTGAATGAGGGGGGAGACTAATACAAATAGGAGAAGACTTTAGAAAAGACGTATCACTCAATTTATCAAGAGAATTGCAGAGAGAACAACGAAGAAAAATACGAAGGAGGATTGCAAGGGCTGAAGATCAAAGAGAGTATTGGAGGAAATTCAGAGTTTCTTCTTCTTTTCTCTAGTTTTATCTTTTGTAATTATCTGGGATGTTTGGATTATTAATCTGGATGATGTTTTTCTTTATTATTATTATGAACTAAATTTTCATTAAGATTGCAACGGAACTTGGTATGTAGTTTAAATTAAATCTTCCTATTGAATGAAAGTTGATTTTTATTGAATTGTTTATTATATCTTTTACTTATTGATTAATTATTTGGCCAATAATTACTGTGATAATTTATATAAAATTGGAAGATGGAGTATAGATTGAGATTTAGATATGATAACATCTGTTCATATAATCTGATTAGGGTTAATATGATTAGCATGTAGGATAGGAATATACCTATGTGTCTTTTGTATCCATTGAAAGAATTTATGCGTAAAACCCTAATTAACTTGATTCACATAGGAATATAGTGAATTAATTAAATAGGGTGTTCCTTGTAATTATGTGTCCTAAGGATTAGATTTAGGAGGATTTGTTCACGTATCTTTGGAAGAAGTGTGTGAGCATTATAAAACATTCTTGGATAATGATTCATATTAATTAATTGATTTAAATGGGAAGTAAATTGGTTTAAATAAAATACCAAGGGAAGTTGTAATCTTAACTTGTTAAATCTGCAGTTATTCTTGTGAAATTCTGATTTTAATTATTAGTTTTGTTAAGTTTAATTTTTAAATCACAAACAATATTTCGTAGTTTAAAATAGGATTAATTGCATTGGAATTAGTAATTGCTAAATATTAGTCTATTTTCTCGTGGGAACGATATCATTGCTTGCTGAATATTATAATTGAACGTGTATACTTGCGTGTTAAAGTGCTATTAAAAAATTAGGCAACACGTGGCTACATTCGAGGCGTTGTATGGACGAAAGTGTCGTTCTCCAGTATGCTAGGACGAGGTAGGTGAAGCAACGTTGTTGGGACTAGAATTGGTACGTATGACTACGAAAAATATTCAAATGATCTGGTAACGTATACAAATCTCACAAGATCGACAAAAGAGTTATGTTGAACTTCATCGAAGGGACGTGGAATTCAATGTTGGAGATCATGTATTGTTACATGTTGCTTCATGGAAAGGAGTTACGAGATTTAGAAAGAGAGGAAAGTTCAACCCTTAATTTATTGGTCCATTTGAAATCCTCGACCGAGTAGGAACTATGGCCTATAGACTCACCTTACCACCAAGTATGTCTCATGTTCATAACGTTTTTCACATAATTATGTTACGTAAATATGTGGAAGACCCAAACCACATTATTGAATTAGATAAGAAGGAATATATTCTACTCTTATACCTCAATTTAAAATTTTATGAAGAAACCACGATATTGAGAAAATGACCTAGGAGTTAGAATCTAAAATGAAAACAAGGTATCCTTACCTATTTGACATACCAGGTACGTACATCAATTTCGATGACGAAATTTCATAAGAAGAGGAGGTTGTAAGACCCCAACTTTTTATGAATAAAGATTTAATTCTCTCTAAATATTATTTTGAATAATAATGTGTGATTTGATATAATGCTATAGTTATGGGTGATATGTAAAAATTTATAAGTAAGCAAGTTGTCATAAAATATTCGTTTGGTCAGAAAATATTCTTTTTGTCGAGAAAAATATGTGTACGACAACATAATCATTGGTGGACCCCATAACGGAATGACTGTCGGATATAGAAAGCGAAAGAAATTACATTTTTATAAAGAATAACGACAAAACTTTTATCGTTAAACTGTTAAGATATCCGTTGATAAAAGTACAGTAATACGCGTTGTTGCACAATAGCACATGGTATTGCACAGTATCTCTCATTTTTGATACTTACATAAGAAGTCACTCAGTTTTATTCAATAATTGTCACAGTAGTTGTTGCATATTATCTCATATTATTGATTCAATTATTGTCACAATATCATCTGTATAATATTTTATATTATTAAATCAATAATTGAGACGACACAATTATTCATATTATTATTTGCACTATTGATGATGTCTAGAAAGTTCTGTCGAGGAAAGAGGTTATGTTATTTAATTGCGCGCCAATAAGGAGAAATCCTTATCGAAAAGCCCTCTCTTTCCTGGGAATGATCTGGTTGTCAATATTGTGAGTTATAATATTAATGATGAATAATTATTGAAAGATTAAAAATATGTTTATTAAATATAAGTGATTTGTGGTAGATATTTATGAAGCGTTTGTTGTTAGTTTGACTTATTATTCAATGGACCACTATGAGTAAATTTTTCAAAATCGCCGATAGAAAGTTGTCTCAGTTTTGTTTTATTATTATTATAATAGTAATAAAATAGAAAACTTTTATATAAAACAGAATACTTTTTATATTATATATAAAGTTATTTGTTTTATTAGATTATAGTTAGAATATATTATATTTTATATAAAGTTTTTGTTTTATTAAAATATTTTATTGCACAGTAATGAATAGTAAAAATTAGATTTCTCGCCAGTGAATTCATCTGAAATTTGACTGTTCATCCGTGATTAAATAGTGCCCTGTCATTCTCCTATAAATATGATGCTTAGTTAAGAAATGAAAATCACACCAGTATCAGAGAATTCTTCTTCTATAATATTGTGCGCATTTCTTTTGAGTATAAGGATACTTTGAGTTAGTAAATAGTGTAAGTTTTTCTCAAGAA
This sequence comes from Panax notoginseng, assembly GCA_016801055.1. Taxonomy (NCBI): domain Eukaryota; kingdom Viridiplantae; phylum Streptophyta; class Magnoliopsida; order Apiales; family Araliaceae; genus Panax; species Panax notoginseng. The sequence continues at coordinate 230,838,786 of CM029013.1, read as the reverse complement.
TATCTCCACTATACCAGTCAGATTTAGTCTCCTACTAAGGTAAGGGGTATTATTTATTTCATATTCGTAAGAGATATTATTTTTCGTATTCGCAAGCAATATTATTTTCGTTCAATATTCGTAAGGAATATTATTTTCTTTCAATATTCGTAAGGAATATTATTTGCGTTCAATATTTGTAAGGGATATTATTTTTTTTCATACTCTATAGTATGTAAGTAATATTATTTCGTTTTATATTCCTAAATTTACACTTACTTTGATAAGTATTGCTTCTATAATCCATGAAATTAGTAGAATATCCTTGAGTTTTATGCTTCATCTAGTATCGTTTCATTGGAATATTGGTCTGAACTTTTTTTATTAAATTTCAATATTTTCATTCGGAGTACTATTCACGGGGTACTATTCACGATAAAATTGATTTATTTTCTATCCAAATTATTTTGGATACATGAATATCATTCTTGAATTTTACTCCACAATTAATTATCATGTGGACAATTTGAACATTCTTAAACTTTGGATAAATTGAATTATAAATCTCTAATATTTATCATTGATCTCACTTGATTGATTCCTTATATCATTGTCATTATCCTCATGCTTATATTGTGTAAAAGTCATCTTTGGCCCGTAGTACATAGATGGACTGTTGATTGGTATGATTATGACCAGGAATTGTGTATTGGTATAATCATGACCTATAATGTTACAGAAAAATGTTGTGGTGAAAGTTCTCTTTGGCCCGTAGTGCATAGATGGACAGTTGTTTTGCATGATCATGACCACTGGTGATACTAACGAATATCCTTGGCCCATAGTGCATGGATAATTCGTTGATTTGAAACATTTATTGATTGTTGTTATAGGGATAAAATATTGATGATGAATTTTTAAATCATAGAAGACAATAGACTTTACACTCTACTTGACTCTTCTAATGGATTGCTTATTCCACTGTCGTTGTTGATCTAAAACTTGTTGTCTAATGTATTATATCAAATTTTTCCCGGTTGAGGACTAAGGATAATTTATTCTACATTATCTTAGTTATAATTTTTTTACTAGACTAGTTGAGCCCATCCTTTTCTTTCATTGTTCTCTTCAGGAAATGAGAATATAACTTGGACTAGTCGGGGAATGGAGTGATGGTCCAAGATGGTTGCTATAGCAGTACTCATTATTTTGTAAAATAGTGTGATAATAATTGTAATGAAGACTTTATTTGAGTTTGGATATTGTCTACAAGACAATATTTGTATTAAAACTCACAGTTTATATTTTGTCGTATTTTACATGATATTTAATAATTGTATAAATGAAGTTTGTATTTAAATTCTGTAGCATGTATTTGGCGACTCAGAATGGGTTATATGGACCTATTTTGGGGGCGTCACATCTATTGAGTAAGGTATCACGTTAAGATTTCTTAGTTCAAAGCTAACACTACTAACAATTCAGATACTTTGTGATATAGACTGCGTAAATGTTCAAGTCGAAAGATACCTCTTACTTATGTATGCTATATCTAATAAGAGAAAGAAGAAGTTCAAAGGAAAATGATTGGAAGATTATGAAAATAAGGGAGGATTTTTGGATATTTTCATTATCTAAAAAGTATATAATAAATATATTTTATGTTATCCATGTAACCAACAAATGAATTTGTTCAGTTGGATAAGAGAAAGGTGATATAATGTTAAGGACTTGGGTTTAAGTTATGGTAACAACATTCTTATAATATTTTTTTTAATTAATTAATTAATTATTAAAAAAAAGGCCAAAGGCGGAAAACAGAGTTGGGATGCCACAAAGGGATGTTTGGATATTAACATACCTCTTCAAAGGGGTGTTTGGAAACATATAAATAGGTTCTAAGTCTACCCAAACAATCACTTCAACTTCAATCCTTCTCAAGTTCTTAAAAATTCAGATCATTTTAAATCCTTTTCAAGTTCATAAAAAATTATTATTCTAAATAATTTTCTTGTCATAATTATCTTCTCTCTTATTTATAATTTGCACTAGTTTTTTTCTGCACAACAAATTCTAGTACAGAGTAAAATCTGGATCTTTTTTATCTTGGGAAACTAATTCGCAGTAACCTTGTGTAGCAAAAGTAAGGGGCTAATATAACCTTAAGGAAAAAGTGGTTAACCATTCAATTCAGGCGGTAATATTATTGTTCTATATCATCTTAAAAAGCAGGTTTAAACACCATTCAACAGATTTTTTGCTACCTATAAAGTTTCCAAATATTGGCAGTTTGATAAAGAACAAAAGAATTTCATTTCTGGAGTCGAAGACTCCCTTGTCAAAACATTTCCTCCTAGTAGGAGCCATTAAAGGAGTCTCAAATTTCCAATTGTATTGGGTATAGAACTACTGAATGAGTTGGTTCTCAAGTCTAGAATAACAAGCTTAGAAACATTTGAAAGAGAGCTTAGAATTGTTCTGCGAAGTTTATTGGAACCAAGGTAAAAATCTTTAAGATTTGGAATGTGAGACCCCGAATTTTATGAAATGAAAGTATTTAATTTTCTTATAATTATTATGTTATTTAGTAAATGGTTAAATTGATAAAAGGATTAAAGTTAAGGGTGATATGTGAAAATTGTGCAAAGTAAGCAAGTTGATATAGAATATTTTTTTTATCGGGGAATATCTGTACGACGGTGCAATCATTGGTGGACCCCCCAACAAAAGTATTGTCGTAGTTAGAAAATGACAGAATTATCTTTTTATAAAAATAACGGCGGAGGTGTTACCGTTAAAACTGTTGAACTATCGGTAGTAAAAGTACAATAATACGCGTAGTTGCATAGTAGCACACGGTATTGATTATTGATGCTTATGTGAGAAGTCACTCAGTTATACTCAATTATTGCTATAGTAATTGCTGCATCATATCTCTCATATTATTGATTCAATTATTGTCACAGTATCATCTGCATAATATGATATCTTATTAAATCAATAATTGAGACGGCAAAGTTATTCATATTATTATTTACAATATTAACAATGTTTAGAAGTTCTGTCAAGGAGAGGTTTCGTCACCTAATTACGTGCCAATAAGGAGAAATCCTTATCGAAAAGCCCCCTCTTTTCTTGGAACGACCTGGTTGTTAAATATTGTGAATTATAATATTAATGATGAATAAGTTTGTGTTGATTAAAGATGAAATTGATAGTTCCATTGTGTGGAAATTATTAATTTTAGTAGAAATCGATATTTATTTCGATAATAATTGATGTCTAGAGGTTATATTGACCAATCGGGTATTCGGGACACTTTTCGTGTCAGAGTACTATTCACAGGTTACTATTCACAGGTTACTATTCACCCGATTACAATTCACTCTAGTATTGTTCACTCGGGTATTTGGAACACTTTTCGTGTCGGGATACTATTCACGGGGTACTATTTACGGGGTACTATTCACCCAAAAAATATATTTTTTTTCAGTCCAAATCATTTTTGAGTACAATATTATTCCATGAGAAGATGTGATAATTTTTCAGACAGTTGGTTGAAATTATAATAGTAAATCAATATGGATCGTTGGTTTAAAGTTTTAATAGTAACTTGTCCTTTCAGTTTTTCAAGAGTTATTTGTCCCTTCGGTTTTCCAAGAGTTACTTGTCCTTTCAATTTTTTAAGAGTTATTTGTCTCTTCGGTTTTCCAAGAGTTACTTGTCCTTTCGATTTTCCAGAGTTATTTGTCTCTTCGATTTTCTAAGAGTTACTTGTCTCTTCGGTGTTCCAAGAGTTAATTTCCCCTTCGTAAATAGTAGTTGTCTCTTCAATATTACCAGGAGTCATTTTGACCCTTTGTTAAGACCAAGAGCTACTTTCAGTTCTTCTATAAATAGAAACTCATTCCTTCATTATTTCTTACGAATTCACTGAAACTCTAGAGAGAGAAACTATAGAGAGAAAGAAGAAAAGTATTCTGCTACTTCACTACTCCAGTATCCAATTTCTTTCTAAGGTAAGGGATATTATTTGTTGTACTCATAAGGGGTATTATTTCTTTCGTATTCATGAAGAAAGCTTCTATTATTCCATTCTTTATTATTATGATGGAATAACATGTCTATGCGAAATACCGCATACATGATAAAATTCTTCTTTTATTCCATTCTTTATTATTATGTTGGAATAACATGTTTATCCGAAGTACCGCATACATGATAAAATTCTTCTTTTATTCTATTCTTTATTATTCTGTTGGAATAATCTGTCTGTGCGGTCTATCGCATGCCTGGTGAATTCTGTTGATATTCCATTCTTTATTATTCTGTTGGAATATCCTGTTTGTGCCGATTACGCATGATCTGGTTCTATTCTTTATTATTCTATTGGAATATCCTGTTTGTGCGGATGACACATGACCTGGTTCCACTATTTATTATTCTGTTAGAATAACCTGTTTGTGCGGTCTATTGCATGTATGGTGAATTCTTCTGTTATTCCATTCTTTATTATTCTGTTAGAATATCCCGTCTGTACGGATGACGCATGACCTGGTTCTATTATTTATTATTCTGTTAAAATAACCTGTTTGTGCGGTCTATCGCATGCATGGTGAATTCTTCGGTTATTCCATTCTTTATTATTCTATTGGAATAACATGTCTATGTGGATTATCACATGCATGGTGAATGATCCTTTGTATTCAATCTTTATTAAATTGTAAAAATGATCTGTCTACGTGGATTACCGCATGGCAAGTAAAAATCCATTTGCAGTTTTGTAATTTTTATGACCCTCAAAAATTCTAGAAAATTTTGAAATGATAATTTGATGAGTTTTCTAGATTGTGTCCAAAAAGGACGATTTTTGGATGTATAGATAAGGAGTTCTGAATTTTATAGGAAAATACTATTTTAAAAGTAAACCCTTATAACTCCTTATGGTTAACTCAAAAATTGGTGAAATTTTTGTTGGGAGTACATATATATAACAGGAGTATACCTTGTAAATTTTGGAAATTTTAGACAAAAGTACAATTTATGATAAATGTCTAAATATTCTGCAGTTTTGGCCATATGAAAAATAGCAAATGAATTTTAAAAATTCTGAGAAAAATATATGTTCAATATGGGACTATATTCTGTTAAATTCCAGAAATGAATAATTTTTAGGACTGATTTGGTATTTTTCATGAAAATGGTTTAGTTATGAAATATGAATTAAATATGTTATGTGAAGTTAAAAAATTGGTAAATAAGAGTTTATGGCTTGAAAATCCTATATAAGGTATATGCAGATTTTTGATGAGTGATTTGATCATTGGTGATGAAATCTTATGAGTATGACATTTTGAATGATTAAATACATTATTTGGTAAAGTATAAACAATTAAAATAAATTATTTATAAGTTTAAGAAGTGATTAAAATTTTATTATAATATTAATAATATTAGATTATAAATTTATTAAGTGATTGATAATATTTAGATAAATTTAAAGTCTTTAATATTTATCCTTGATTTCGTTTGATTAATGCTTATATCATTGTCATCATCCTCATGCTTATATTGTGATGAAAGTCATCTTTAGCTGACGTGCATAGATGGACAGTTGATTATTGGTTTTATAATTGAATATCTTTGGCTTACGTGCAAAGATGAACTATTGATTGATGAGTATCTTTGGCTTATATGCATAGATGAACTGTTTATCGGTATGATTATGACCAGGGATTATTCGGTATAATCATGACCCATAATGTTATAGATGATGTGGTAAAAGTCCTCATTAGCCCGTAGTGCATTGATGGACAGTTATTGATATGATTATCACCAGGGATTATTCAGTATAATCATGATCATTGATAATTACATGAATATCCTTGGCCATAGTGCAGGGATGATTCGATGATGTGGATTATTTATTAAGCTGAGTCTCAGTGAAAAATATTGATTATACACTTTTAATTCATAAAAGATAGTAGATATCATGCTCTACTTGACTCTTTTAAAATACAGGTGTATGTCTTTGGCCTGTAGTACTAAGATGAATTATTAATGAATATCTTGGCCGTAGTGCAAAGATGAATTTATTAGTATGATTATGAACATGAATTATGATTTGGTATAACCATGATTTTTGATGTTTCAGGTGAAGATAGGTGATGAAAATTATCTTCGTCCTGGGTGCGAAGAGAAATTTATAACCACAATTATGATTATGAGTTATTCATATGATTGTGTGACAGGAACTGTTGATTGATGTTACAGGGATAAAACATTGTTGCTGGACTTTTAACATGGAAAAGATAATAGACCTTATGGTCTATTTGACTTTTTTAATGGATTGCTTGTTCCGCTGTAACTATTGTTGAAAAGTTTTATCCTCTACCTTATGTTCTAAATCTCTGATTTATTATTGATGAAAGCTATTGATAATTTAATTATCTTTAGTCATGATATTCTTTATTGGACTAGTTGTGCTCACCCTTTTGCTTTACAATTCCTTTCAGGTAATAAAAGTGTAGCTGGGTCGAGCGGGGTATTAAGAGGATTAGAACGATGGTCTATAGCTGTTGAGGTTCTCCCTAAATAGTATGAAAATAATTTTATTGAGAACTTTAGATAAGTGTGTCGTATTGTATACGTCATTTGATATTTAATTTTGGTGAATCGAATAGGGTGAGGTGAACCCAACTTTAGAAGGGTGTTTTTCCACCATCATACAAGATTTCTAATGACATACAACCTCGTGTTATCATAAGAAAGGGTTGTGCACATCCATTTGTTGAGTATATCTACGAGCACTACCTATATAATCTTGGAGTTTATTTGAAATATAATTTTCACTTGGAGACAACGGAGATAATTATATGTCAATAGAAGACTCACCATTGGAAAGAAGATGATAGTAATCTTCTCGTTTTTCTTTGGGGTCTATTAGGTCAACCAAGGATAATTCTTTGGACATATGATATCTATCATAACCTAGACGCATGGCCTCCCATGTACGAAGGTTTCCTTGAGCACTTCCCAAAGATTTTAATTTCTAAAACAGTTTTTGACTGTACTTTTATGTAAAGTACCATTGTAAGATTGTGGTCGAGGCACCATGAGAGTTACATACATTTGTATTAAAACTCACAATTTAATTGTGGTCGTATTCTGCACGACAGTTCAACAGTTGTATAAATAAAGTTTGTATTTGATTTTTTATGGTATGATATCTGGCGACTCAGAATGGGTCGTGTGGACCTATTTTGGGGGCATCACAAATGGTATCAGAGCTTAGGGATATGGTCACTGGCGGAGATATGAGTCTAGAACTAGGAGGGGAGAGACGAGTAATATACTTCGCTGGTGTGTGACATACCTAAGCCGAAATTTTTACTTGATAAGTTGACAATTTGTGATATGTCAATTGACATTTGTTTTGAAGATATATTCTAGAATGATATCTGAAATACAGGAGATGAGTAATAGAAAAATCATGATATCGAGGATATAACCGGGAAGGTACAATCCGAAGAGAAAGTAAGGTATTCTCATCTCTTCGAACTACTAGGTACGTAAATTTCTAGGGAAAAATTTCATAAGGAGTGGAGATTGTGAGACCCCAAATTTTATGAAATGAAAGTATTTAATTTTCTTATAATTATTATGTTATTTAGTAAATGGTTAAATTGATAAAAGGATTAAAGTTAAGGGTGATATGTGAAAATTATGTAAAGTAAGCAAGTTGATATAGAATATTCTTTTTATCGGGAAATATATGTACGACGGCACAATCATTGGTAGACCCCCCAAGGGAAGTATTGTCGTAGTTAGAAAACGACATAATTATTTTTTTTATAAAAATAACGGCGGAGGTGTTACCGTTAAAACTGTTGAACTACCCTGTAGTAAAAGTACAGTAATACGTGTGGTTGCATGGTAGCACACAGTATTGATTATTGATGCTTACGTGAGAAGTCACTTAGTTATACTCAATTATTGCTACAATAATTGTTGCATCATATCTCTCATATTATTGATTCAATTATTGTCACAGTATCATCTGCATAATATGATATATTATTAAATCAATAATTGAGATGACAAAGTTATTCATATTATTATTTGCAATATTGACAATGTCTAGAAGTTCTGTCAAGGAGAGGTTTGGTCACCTAATTGCGCGCCAATAAGGAGAAATCCTTATCGGAAAGCCCCCTCTTTTTTGGGAACGACCTGGTTGTTAAATATTGTGAATTATAATATTAATGATGAATAAGTTAGTGTTGATTAGAGACGAAATTGATAGTTCCATTGTGTAAAAATTATTAGTGTTAGTAGAAATCGATATTTATTTCGATAATAATTGATGTCTGGAGGTTATATTGACCAATCGGGTATTCGGGACACTTTTCGTGTCGGAGTACTATTCACAGGTTACTATTCATGGGTTACTATTCACCCAGTTACTATTCACTCTATTATTGTTCACTCGGGTATTTAGGACACTTTTCGTGTCGGGGTACTATTTACGGGGTACTATTCCCGAAGTACTATTTACCCAAAAAATATTTTTCTTTTCGGTCCAAATCATTTTTGAGTACAATATTATTCCATGAGAAGATGTGATAATTTTTCAGACAGTTGGTTGAAATTATAATAGTAAATCAAAATACATCATAGTTTAAAGTTTTAATAGTAACTTGTCCTTTCGGTTTTCCAAGAGTTATTTGTCCCTTTGGTTTTCCAAGAGTTACTTGTCCTTTCGATTTTCTAAGAGTTATTTGTCTCTTCGGTTTTCCAAGAGTTACTTGTCTCTTCGGTATTCCAAGAATTAATTGCCCCTTCACAAATAGTAGTTGTCTCTTCAATATTACCAGGAGTCATTTTGACCATTCGTTAAGACCAAGAGCTACTTTCAGTTCTTCTATAAATAGAAACTCATTCCTTCATTATTTCTTACGAATTCACTGAAACTCTAGAGAGAGAAACTAGAGAGAGAAAGAAGAAAAATATTCTACTACTTCATTACTCTAGTATCTAGTTTCTTTCTAAGGTAAGGGATATTATTTGTTGTACTCGTAAGGGGCATTATTTCTTTCATATTCATGAAGAGAGCTTATATTATTCCATTCTTTATTATTATGTTAGAATAACATGTCTATGCGAAGTACCGTATACATGGTAAAATTCTTATGTTATTCCATTTTTTATTATTATGTTGGAATAACCAGTTTATGCGAAGTACCGCATATATTGTGAAATTCTTCTGTTATTCCATTCTTTATTATTCTGTTGGAATAACCTGTATGTGTGGTCTATCGCATGCCTGGTGAATTCTGTTGATATTCCATTCTTTATTATTCTATTGGAATATCCTGTCTGTGCGGATTACGTATAACCTGGTTCCATTCTTTATTATTCTGTTAGAACATCCTGTCTGTACGGATGACGCATGACCTGATTTCATTATTTATTATTCTGTTGGAATAACTTTTTTGTACGGTTTATTGCATGCATGGTGAATTCTTCTGTTATTTCATTCTTTATTATTCTGTTGGAATATCATGTCTGTGCGGATTACGCATGAATTGGTTCCATTATTTATTATTCTGTTGGAATAACCTGTTTGTGTGGTCTATCGCATGCACGGTGAATTCTTCTGTTATTCCATTCTTTATTATTCTGTTGGAATAACTTGTCTATGTGGATTACACATGTACGTCGAATGATCCTTTGTATTTATTCTTTATTAAATTGTGGAAATGATCTGTCTACGTGGATTACCGCATGGCAAGTGAAAATCCATTTGCAGTTTTGTAATTTTTATGGCCCTCAAACTACTAGAAAATTTTGAAATGATAATTTGATGAGTTTTCTAGATTGTGTCCAAAAATGGCGATTTTTTGATGTATAGATAAGGAGTTGTGAATTTTATAGGAAAATACTATTTTAAAAGTAAACCCTTATAGCTCCTTATGGTTAACTCAAAAATTGGTGAAATTTTTATCGGGAGTACATATATATAACAGGAGTATACCTTGTAAATTTCGAAAATTTTGGACAAAAGTACAATTTATGATAAATGTATAAATATTCGGCAATTTTGGCCATATGAAAAATAGTAAATGAATTTTAAAAATTCTGAGAAAAATATATGTTCAATATGGGACTATATTCTGCTAAATTCCAGAAATGAATAATTTTTGGGACTGATTTGGTATTTTTCATGAAAATGGTTTAGTTACGAACATATGAATTAAATATGTTATGTGAAGTTAAAAAATTGGTAAATAAGAGTTTATGGCTTGGAAATCCTATATAAGGTATATGCATATTTTTGATGAGTGATTTGATCATTGGTGATAAAATCTTATGAGTATGGCATTTTGAATGATTAAATACATTATTTGGTGAACTATAAATAATTAAAATAAATTGTTTATAAGTTTATGAAGTGATTAAAATATTATTATAATATTAATAATATTAGATTATTAATTTATTAAGTGATTGATAATATTTGGATAAATTTAAAGTCTTTAATATTTATCCTTGATTTCGTTTGATTAATGCTTATATTATTGTCATCATCCCCATGTTTATATTGTGATGAAAGTCATCTTTGGCTGACGTGCATAGATGGACTATTGATTATTGGTTTTACAGTTATATATCTTTGGCTTACTTGCAAAGATGAACTATTGATTGATGAGTATCTTTGGCTTATGTGCATAGATGAACTGTTTATTGGTATGATTATGAATAGGAATTATTCGGTATAATCATGACCCGCAATATTATATATGATGTGGTAAAAGTCCTCATTGGCCCGTAGTGCATTGATGGAAAGTTATTGGTATGATTATAACCAGGGATTATTCGGTATAATCATAACCATTGATGATTACATGAATATCATTGGCCGTAGTGCAGGGATGATTCGATGATGTGGATTATTTATTAAGCTGAGTCTCAGCGATAAAATATTGATTATACACTTTTAATTCTTAAAAGATAGTAGATATCATGCTCTACTTGACTCTTTTAAAATACAGTTGTATGTCTTTGGCCTGTAGTGTAAAGATGAATTGTTAATGAATATCTTGGCCGTAGTGCAAAGATGAATTTATTAGTATGATTGATTATGAGCAGGAATTGTGATTTGGTATAACCATGACTTTTGATGTTTCAAGTGAAGATAGGTGATGAAAATTATCTTCGTCCTGGGTGCGAAGAGGAATTTAGAATCACAATTATGATTATGAGTTATTCATATGATTGTGGACATGAACTGTTGATGATGTTATAGGGATAAAACATTGTTGGTGGACTTTTAACATGGAGAAGATAATAGACCTTATGGTCTATTTGACTCTTTTAATGGATTGCTCGTTCCGCTGCAACTATAGTTGAAAAGTTTTTATCATCTACCATATGTTCTAAATCTTTGATTAATTAATGATGAAAGTTATTGATAATTTAATTATTTTTAGTTATGATATTTTTATTGGGCTAGTTGTACTCACCCTTTTGCTTCACAATTCCTTTCAGGTAATAAAAATGTAGCTGGGTCGAGCTGGGTATTAAGAGGATTAGAACGATGGTCTATAGCTGTTGAGGTTCTCTCTAAATGGTATGGAAATAATTTTATTGAGAACTTTAGATAAGTGTGTCGTATTGTATACGTTATTTGATATTTAAATTTGGTGAATCGAATAGGGTGAGGTGAACCAACTTTAGATGGGTGTTTTTCCACCATCATACAAGATTTCTAATGACATACAACCTCGTGTTATCATAAGAAAGGGTTGTGCACATCCATTTGTTGAGTATATCTACGAGCACTACCTATATAATCTTGGAGTTTATTTGAAATATAATTTTCACTTGGAGACAACAGAGATAATTATATGTCAAGAGAAGACTCACCTTTGGAAAAAAGATGATAGTAATTCTTCTCGTTTTTCTTTGGGGTCTATTGGGTCAACCAAGGATAATTCTGTGGACATATGATATCTATCATAACCTAGACGCATGGCCTCCCATGTACGAAGGTTTCCTTGAGCACTTCCCAAAGATTTTAATTTCTAAAATAGTTTTTGACTGTACTTTTATGTAAAGTACCATTGTAAGGTTTGGTCGAGGCACCATGAGAGTTACATACATTTATATTAAAACTCACAGTTTAACTGTGGTCGTATTCTGCACGACAGTTCAACAGTTGTATAAATGAAGTTTGTATTTGATTTTTTATAGTATGATATCTGGCGACTCAGAATGGTCGTGTGGACCTATTTTGGGGGCGTCACATGGAAAGCAAAGTCCAGTGCTTGATGGGAGTTTCCCTGAAAAGTGATTCTCAGTCAAGTTAATTTTCCTCAATGTTGACATATTGAAGATTTGTAATGGAATGAGGCCAGTGTGCTGCTCTTGTAGAGAATCAATGTCTCGAGATTAAGGTTTCACATCATCTCAGGTATTGAACCTGAAACAAATTTGTTCAACACCCTTAATTTATTAATCAAGAACTAAACATGTCTTCGGTTAATTTTATGTGGTGCAAGTAAAATATATCTTCCCATCTGATTTAATTCTTTTTAAAATCAAGGCAAACTAATTGGTGAATTTAGAAAGAGCTACTAGAATAATAAGAGCATCAAAGGTGACTTACCTATCAAATTCTTACCACCAAGATAAAGATCATTGAGCATTTGAGGTTCCCAATCTCCCAAGGCATGCTACCTGTGAATTTATTAGATGATAGAGATCATTGTTGAAGCGTTTAAATTTCCCCAAGTATGATTGAATTTTTTCGATATGCTGATTGAAATAAAGAAGTAGCACTTCTAGAAGAGGGAAGTAAGACCCCAACTTTTTATGAATAAATATTTAATTTCTTTAATTATTATTTTGAATAATAAGGTGTTGATTTGATATAATGCTTAGTTGTGAGTGAAATGTGCAAAATTTATAAAATAAGCAAGTGGTTATAAAATACTCATTGTTGTCGAGGAATATTCGTTTGGTCGTGGAATATTCTTACTGTTGGGGAATATTCGCACGACGGCGCAGCCATTTGTGGGCCCCATAACGAAAAATTGTCGGATGAAGAAAACAACAAGTATGAGTTTTTTTTATAAATAATGGCGTAGTTATTACCGTTAACACTGTTGGAATACCTAGTGGTTAAAGTACAGTAATACGCGTGGTTGCACACTAGCACACGGTATTGCACAGTATTTGTGGATTACTGATTCTTACGTAAGAAGACACTACTCAATAATTGTTACAATAATTACTATTCAATATTTTTATTTTATTGATTCAATAATTACTACGTTGATATTTTATATTATTGATTATTTCAATAATTATCACTGCACAGTATTTCTCAGTATCAGATCAATAATTCATATTATTTAATAATATTATTAGATATCATTATTGACAATGTCTAAGAAAGTTCTGTCTAGAAAAGGGTTTGGTCACTAATTGCGCACCAGTAAAGAGAAATTCTTATCGGAAAGCCCCCTCTTTTCTAGGAACGACCTGGCTGTCATTATTGTGATTTTGTAATATTATTTGTAAATATTAATTATTGATTTAATATGATAAGAAAATATTTATTTTATATGGATATAAATGAAGGAATTAATGCTGAGGTGTTTTATCAGTATTTTGTCAGAATGGAGGTATTACAAATCATCCGTATGTGAATTTTGGTCATTTTCTGTTTGACAATTGGAAAAAACTTTCTTCTACAAAGTTGTAGAGAATTAAATTTTATATGGAATGGACATAAAATTCATATTTTTCTGATAAAATGGTTATTCATTATGAACTATTTAAGTTTCAAAAATAAATGTTATTTTTATTAAAAACATGGGTGGGCCTCACTTTTGTTTTTTGTGAAAAAATGCTTAATTTCAAAGGTGGTGTGCGTGAATGGAAAAAGAAGCCACCGGTAGCAGGTTAGTCAGCTTTGGCATTCTAAGCATTTTCCTATAAATATGGTGCTTAGGTTAGAATTGAATATCACATCAGAATCAGAAATTTTCTCTCTATAATATCGAACGTATTTTTGTGAGTATTTAGATACTTTGAGAGTTGATAAGAAGTGCAAGTTTTCTTCATCATTATATTCTAATATTTCAGTCAAAAGTACTTGTCCTTTAAGGTAAGGGATTTATTTTTTTCATTAAATGATGTTATTTCTTAATATCATTATACCGAAATATTGATATGAATTTTATTATAAAATTTTTACCTTTTCATGTCGAGGTTACTATTCTCACGTATACAGCCCACTATTCACGTATACGACACTATTCACGAATTCGGTACTATTCTCGAAGTATGATTTTTCTTCTAAAATTTTACTTTTTTGTGTCGGGGTTACTATTAAGTATACAGCACTATTCACGAATACGACACAATTCACAGAAAAATAAAATTTTCTTTTCTTAGTCCAAGTTGTCTA